>JAXDDW010000065.1:7500-32500 GCA_034670385.1 Hoplostethus mediterraneus
TCTACTGACTTCTACTGTCTTCTACTGACTTCTACTCTCTTCTACTGTCTTCTACTGTCTTCTACTGACTTCTACTGTCTTCTACTGTCTTCTACTGACTTCTACTCTCTTCTACTGTCTTCTACTGTCTTCTACTGACTTCTATTGTCTTCTACTGTCTTCTACTGACTTCTACTGTCTTCTACTGTCTTCTACTCTCTTCTACTGTCTTCTACTGACTTCTACTGACTTCTACTGTCTTCTACTGTCTTCTACTGACTTCTACTGTCTTCTACTGTCTTCTACTGACTTCTACTGTCTTCTACTGTCATTTTCTGTCTTCTACTGTCTTCTACTGACTTCTACTGTCTTCTACTGACTTCTACTCTCTTCTACTGACTTCTACTGTCTTCTTCTGTCTTCTACTGTCTTCTACTGACTTCTACTCTCTTCTACTGTCTTCTACTGTCTTCTACTGTCTTCTTCTGACTTCTACTGTCTTCTACTGACTTCTACTCTCTTCTACTGACTTCTACTCTCTTCTACTGTCTTCTTCTGTCTTCTACTGTCTTCTACTGACTTCTACTCTCTTCTACTGTCTTCTACTGTCTTCTACTGTCTTCTACTCTCTTCTACTGACTTCTACTCTCTTCTACTGTTTTCTACTGTCTTCTACTGACTTCTACTGTCTTCTACTGACTTCTACTGTCTTCTACTGTCTTCTACTGACTTCTACTCTCTTCTACTGTCTTCTACTGTCTTCTACTCTCTTCTACTGACTTCTACTCTCTTCTACTGTCTTCTACTGTCTTCTACTGACTTCTACTGTCTTCTACTGTCTTCTACTGTCTTCTTCTGACTTCTACTGTCTTCTACTGTCTTCTACTGACTTCTACTGTCTTCTACTGTCTTCTACTGACTTCTACTCTCTTCTACTGTCTTCTACTGTCTTCTACTGACTTCTACTGTCTTCTACTGTCTTCTACTGACTTCTACTCTCTTCTACTGTCTTCTACTGTCTTCTACTGTCTTCTACTGACTTCTACTGTCTTCTACTGACTTCTATTGTCTTCTACTGACTTCTACTGTCTTCTACTGTCTTCTACTCTCTTCTACTGTCTTCTACTGTCTTCTACTGACTTCTACTGACTTCTACTGTCTTCTACTGACTTCTACTGTCTTCTACTGTCTTCTACTGACTTCTACTCTCTTCTACTGTCTTCTACTGTCTTCTACTGACTTCTATTGTCTTCTACTGACTTCTACTGTCTTCTACTGTCTTCTACTCTCTTCTACTGTCTTCTACTGACTTCTACTGACTTCTACTGTCTTCTACTGTCTTCTACTGACTTCTACTGTCTTCTACTGTCTTCTACTGACTTCTACTGTCTTCTACTGTCATTTTCTGTCTTCTACTGTCTTCTACTGACTTCTACTGTCTTCTACTGACTTCTACTCTCTTCTACTGACTTCTACTGTCTTCTTCTGTCTTCTACTGTCTTCTACTGACTTCTACTCTCTTCTACTGTCTTCTACTGTCTTCTACTGTCTTCTTCTGACTTCTACTGTCTTCTACTGACTTCTACTCTCTTCTACTGACTTCTACTCTCTTCTACTGTCTTCTTCTGTCTTCTACTGTCTTCTACTGACTTCTACTCTCTTCTACTGTCTTCTACTGTCTTCTACTGTCTTCTACTCTCTTCTACTGACTTCTACTCTCTTCTACTGTTTTCTACTGTCTTCTACTGACTTCTACTGTCTTCTACTGACTTCTACTGTCTTCTACTGTCTTCTACTGACTTCTACTCTCTTCTACTGTCTTCTACTGTCTTCTACTCTCTTCTACTGACTTCTACTCTCTTCTACTGTCTTCTACTGTCTTCTACTGACTTCTACTGTCTTCTACTGTCTTCTACTGTCTTCTTCTGACTTCTACTGTCTTCTACTGTCTTCTACTGACTTCTACTGTCTTCTACTGTCTTCTACTGACTTCTACTCTCTTCTACTGTCTTCTACTGTCTTCTACTGACTTCTACTGTCTTCTACTGTCTTCTACTGTCTTCTACTGACTTCTACTCTCTTCTACTGTCTTCTACTGTCTTCTACTGACTTCTACTGTCTTCTACTGACTTCTATTGTCTTCTACTGACTTCTACTGTCTTCTACTCTCTTCTACTGTCTTCTACTGTCTTCTACTGACTTCTACTGACTTCTACTGTCTTCTACTGACTTCTACTGTCTTCTACTGTCTTCTACTGACTTCTACTGTCTTCTACTGTCTTTTTCTGTCTTCTACTGTCTTCTACTGACTTCTACTGTCTTCTACTGACTTCTACTCTCTTCTACTGACTTCTACTGTCTTCTTCTGTCTTCTACTGACTTCTACTGTCTTCTACTGTCTTCTACTGTCTTCTACTGACTTCTACTCTCTTCTACTGTCTTCTACTGTCTTCTACTGTCTTCTACTGTCTTCTTCTGACTTCTACTGTCTTCTACTGTTTTCTACTGTCTTCTACTGACTTCTACTGTCTTCTACTGTCTTCTACTGTCTTCTACTGACTTCTACTCTCTTCTACTGTCTTCTACTGTCTTCTACTGTCTTCTACTGTCTTCTTCTGACTTCTACTGTCTTCTACTGTCTTCTACTGACTTCTACTGTCTTCTACTGACTTCTACTCTCTTCTACTGTCTTCTACTGTCTTCTACTGACTTCTACTGTCTTCTACTGTCTTCTACTGACTTCTACTCTCTTCTACTGTCTTCTACTGTCTTCTACTGACTTCTATTGTCTTCTACTGTCTTCTACTGACTTCTACTGTCTTCTACTGTCTTCTACTCTCTTCTACTGTCTTCTACTGACTTCTACTGACTTCTACTGTCTTCTACTGACTTCTACTGTCTTCTACTGTCTTCTACTGACTTCTACTGTCTTCTACTGTCATTTTCTGTCTTCTACTGTCTTCTACTGACTTCTACTGTCTTCTACTGACTTCTACTCTCTTCTACTGACTTCTACTGTCTTCTTCTGTCTTCTACTGTCTTCTACTGACTTCTACTCTCTTCTACTGTCTTCTACTGTCTTCTACTGTCTTCTTCTGACTTCTACTGTCTTCTACTGACTTCTACTCTCTTCTACTGTCTTCTTCTGTCTTCTACTGTCTTCTACTGACTTCTACTCTCTTCTACTGTCTTCTACTGTCTTCTACTGTCTTCTACTCTCTTCTACTGACTTCTACTCTCTTCTACTGTTTTCTACTGTCTTCTACTGACTTCTACTGTCTTCTACTGACTTCTACTGTCTTCTACTGTCTTCTACTGACTTCTACTCTCTTCTACTGTCTTCTACTGTCTTCTACTCTCTTCTACTGACTTCTACTCTCTTCTACTGTCTTCTACTGTCTTCTACTGACTTCTACTGTCTTCTACTGTCTTCTACTGTCTTCTTCTGACTTCTACTGTCTTCTACTGTCTTCTACTGACTTCTACTGTCTTCTACTGTCTTCTACTGACTTCTACTCTCTTCTACTGTCTTCTACTGTCTTCTACTGACTTCTACTGTCTTCTACTGTCTTCTACTGTCTTCTACTGACTTCTACTCTCTTCTACTGTCTTCTACTGTCTTCTACTGTCTTCTACTGACTTCTACTGTCTTCTACTGACTTCTATTGTCTTCTACTGACTTCTACTGTCTTCTACTGTCTTCTACTCTCTTCTACTGTCTTCTACTGTCTTCTACTGACTTCTACTGACTTCTACTGTCTTCTACTGACTTCTACTGTCTTCTACTGTCTTCTACTGACTTCTACTGTCTTCTACTGTCTTTTTCTGTCTTCTACTGTCTTCTACTGACTTCTACTGTCTTCTACTGACTTCTACTCTCTTCTACTGACTTCTACTGTCTTCTTCTGTCTTCTACTGACTTCTACTCTCTTCTACTGTCTTCTACTGTCTTCTACTGTCTTCTTTTGACTTCTACTGTCTTCTACTGTCTTCTACTGTCTTCTTCTGACTTCTACTGTCTTCTACTGTCTTCTACTGACTTCTACTCTCTTCTACTGTCTTCTACTGTCTTCTTCTGTCTTCTTCTGTCTTCTACTGTCTTCTACTGACTTCTACTCTCTTCTACTGTCTTCTACTGTCTTCTACTGTCTTCTTCTGTCTTCTACTGACTTCTACTGTCTTCTACTGTCTTCTACTGACTTCTACTCTCTTCTACTGTCTTCTACTGACTTCTACTGACTTCTACTGACTTCTACTGTCTTCTACTGACTTCTACTGTCTTCTACTGTCTTCTACTGTCTTCTACTGTCTTTTTCTGTCTTCTACTGTCTTCTACTGACTTCTACTGACTTCTACTGTCTTCTACTGACTTCTACTCTCTTCTACTGACTTCTACTCTCTTCTACTGTCTTCTTCTGTCTTCTACTGTCTTCTACTGACTTCTACTCTCTTCTACTGTCTTCTACTCTCTTCTACTGACTTCTACTCTCTTCTACTGTCTTCTACTCTCTTCTACTGACTTCTACTGTCTTCTACTGTCTTCTACTGACTTCTACTGTCTTCTACTGTCTTTTTCTGTCTTCTACTGTCTTCTACTGACTTCTACTGACTTCTACTGTCTTCTACTGACTTCTACTCTCTTCTACTGTCTTCTTCTGTCTTCTACTGTCTTCTACTGACTTCTACTCTCTTCTACTGTCTTCTACTGTCTTCTACTGTCTTCTTCTGACTTCTACTGTCTTCTACTCTCTTCTACTGACTTCTACTCTCTTCTACTGACTTCTACTGACTTCTACTGTCTTCTACTGTCTTCTACTGAGCAGCTCTACTTGCTCAAAGCAGCAGCATGGTGAGGCGATGGCGAACGTCCTCCTGTCAATCAATCATTATCATTGATCCCTGATGCATTTGTCACACTGGGGGGAGGAGGGGGGATTGACTGATGGACACACACACACACACACACACACACACACACACACACACACACACAGTGTAGGCGTGATGACTTGAATGAAGACGTGCTGGAATCACCTTCTGGCATTTCAAAATAAAGTGTCAAGAAGTTAAAATTAAAAGTCTAATTCCTGCCGTTGTGTAACTAACCTACACACATACACACACACACACACACACACACACACACACACACACACGCACACAGCCATCTGCCATTTCTGTTTAATATGCAAGGATATGCGATATGCGTTCAAACATTTTTACGGTGACGGTCCCGACGGGAGGACGGCGGAGCAAAGTCACACCGCTGTGAAATGACAGGAAGTGAATTACGTGATGCTAACAGACTCCATGGAGGTGTTTGGTTTCATGTATTGTTTTTTTAAGTTTGTTAACTCTTAAACTCTTTAAATATGGTCCTCCTCGTTGGTTGCGGTGTTGCTTCTGGCCAACAGGTGGTGCTGTTACACCCTGTTCAACGTGGCTTCGCTCGCAATAGAAATTTTGGATTGAAGAGTTTTGGATGTTTTCAGGTTTCTCTCAAACCCTGAGACTCACATGACCAGACTGAGGGGACTCGAACCGGGACAAACACGTGGAGGTATTTTGGTTTGGATTCCGTCTCGGTGTGTCGGTCCGGCGGCCCGGCCCGGCCGGTCCACGTGGTTCTGTCCATGTTGCTTCCTGCTTGTCCTCAGTTGTCGTTTCTCATGAGGACAGAAGCTGCTGACGGGGCAGGAAGACAAGCTCGTATCTCACCTGGACAGTCCTGCATAGCCTCAGCACACACACACACACACACACACACACACACACACTGATACACATATATATACAGGTAGGTACTTTCTTATTCTCTCTCTCTTCGTTCTCACACAGAGTACTCATAAATACTACATCAGTAATACCCGTGTACACGTGTTGCCTGTGAATATGCAGAGAACTGCTGCAGGGGAACATGCACGGCTTACAGTGCACGTGATTGTGTGAGAGGGATATGAAGTGTGTGTGTGTGTGTGTGTGTGTGTGTGTGTGTGTGTGCGCAATGATGTAGTGGTAAAAAAATGGCCGGTGAACTATGAACTCTCATCGCCACGAGGCGAACACGCACCGTACACAAAGCCTGTACTTTTACTTTCAGAATAACATCCATTAATGTTTTATTCTCCTGAAGGTACTCATCCTACCTCGTTCTACCTCGTTCTACCTCGTTCTACCTTGTTCTACCTCGTTCTACCTCGTTCTACCTCGTTCTACCTCGTTCTACCTCATCCTACCTCGTTCTACCTCGTTCTACCTCATCCTACCTCGTTCTACCTCATCCTACCTCGTTCTACCTCGTTCTACCTCGTCCTGCTACTGACTCCTGATGCTGCTCCTCTTCAAACCGTCAGTTTTTACCACAAAGACGCAGAAGAAGAGTGACTGCACCTGATGTTGTTTTTCTATTTCTATTGTCGGTGTTTATCTGGCGCTCTGATCCCAGGAGACTGTGGTGGTGGAGCGAGCGTAGGTGGATTCATATTGACTGAATGTGTGTGTGGGTAGTTGTATTTGTGTGTATTTGTGTGTATTTGTGTGTTTTGTGTGTAGAAACCTCACGCCTCACGCTGCCTTGACGAAATCCACTTTAAACCACTTAACACTATAACAGATATTGATGAAGTACCTGTCTGTAACCGACGAATCACAGACGAGGTGACGTCACGTTGAGATATTTCCTAATATCAGAAAATGTTTCATGATCTAAAACATCAACGGGACCCGTCAGGTTTTGGTGTCAGCCAATCAGAATCAAGGAGCAAGAGCTTCTTTCTAGACCGACGACCAACAATCATACAGGAGAAATCCATCAGAGGAGAGAGAGAGACCGACAGGAGATAGACCAGAATGCAATGCAGCCACAACAAAGACATGTTTTAGTAACTAGTATTCTCTCTCTCTCTCTCTCTCTCTCTCTCTCTCTCTCTCTCTCTCTCTCTCTCTCTCTCTCTCTCTCTCTCCCTCCACCTCCATTAAACCCTCAGCTGGAGGCGAGAGGTTCAGGGCCCTCCGGGGTTTCCTGGGGTCTCATTTATAAAGGTTGCTACGCACAAAACGGGGGTGAAATGTGCGTACGCATATTTTTCCGCAAACGTCGGGATTTATAGAAAAATTCTATGCGGTAAAATGTGCACACATCTACGCATCCTTTCACCGTACAACTCACCGCAAAGTTTTTCAGACACGGGAATCAGCGACACCCGATGGGGAGATCACAGAGTAAAGCTCAGTCCTCTTAAAAACATAGTTTTATAAGTGTGCTTTCACAGGGTTTGTGGTCTGTTGTATCAGTTAAGTCACTACTTAAAACCTGTTTTTTACAAAGGCATTCTCTTAACTCTTATTGTATTGATTATTTTACCGGGCCAGCGCCAGGATGAAGTGAAATAAAACTCATTGATTTAACCTGCAACAGCCTCAGAAAGGCTAAATAACAACAACATAATGCTGCTGTTCAAAATCAAAGAATACATTTATTAATCAGAGACTCACATGAGAACGAAGCACTGAGAGAATTTATGAACGATACCGATTCTGTCAAAATCAGCAGGCGGAGGAGTAGAAACAGCAGTTTAAGGCCTCTCTCTCTCTCTCTCTCTCTCTCTCTCTCTCTCTCTCTCTCTCTCTCTCTCTCTCTCTCTCTCTCTCTCTCTCTCTCTCTCTCTCTCTCTCTCTCTCTCTCTCTCTCTCTCTCTCTCTGTCTCTCTCTCTCTCTCTCTCTCTCTCTCTCTCCCCAACGGGGGAAATGGAATTAGGGCTGATAGTTGTATTTACCACCATGAAAAGCAAGCAGGCTGAGAAACCGAACTAAGACGTGTCTGTCTGTCTGTCATCTCCTCTGTTTCAGCTACTATGGACGCCCCAACATACACCTATGAAATATTTGTCTATAGGTACATAAAGCTTAAACTGAGGGGGCAGAAATACAACTAAGGGGCTAAGCATATTTTACTCTTTCATATGTAGCTCCTAACGCTCAATGTTGTGTAACTTTTAAATTGTTTTTATCATTTTGTTCATCAGTTTGTCTCCCATTTTTTATTTTGTCTTCTAAAGCACTTTGTAACTTTGTTTTGAAAAGTGCTATATAACAAAAGTTTATTTCTATTATTATTATGCCAGATTATTAGAGCTTGTGTGGTTCTCCACAATGTGGCCCAGATCCTCTGCTGACCCCCAGACAGTAGCTACACCTTTACGGCCTCAACCTCACTGATGAGCCTCAACCTCATTGATGAGCCTCAACCTCACTGATGAGCCTCAACCTCACTGATGAGCCTCAACCTCACTGATGAGCCTCAACCTCACTGATGAGCCTCAACCTCATTGATGAGCCTCAACCTCACTGATGAGCCTCGATCTCGCACTCCGCAAATTTCGGCTTTCTTGCAGCTGGCGTCTCTCAGTCTTTCCCTCATTGATAGTCAACAAAGGCTCCTTAACAACGTCGGCATATTCATGAGGTATTTAGCATTGAACATTTATGGTTGATTGTGGGACGACACTATGAGGAGTAGTGGGAGGACACTGGGAGGAGTACACAAGCGCACAACTCACCGCAGGTGTGTATTTATAAAGAGAAGACTGTGTACAGGTGTGTATTTATAAAGAGAAGACTGTGTACAGGTGTGTATTTATAAAGAGTTTTTCATGCGTATTCGTAGATTCTGAGGTTTGTGCAGACACAATGTTCTAGGATGGAATCTTGCAAAGTTTTGTAAATGAGGCCCCTGGTGTTTCATTCTTTCACGACATTGATAGTCAACAAAAACCCTTGAAGAGTTGAATATCCAATGAGTGTAGTTAGCATTGTTTCACCGGCTGAGTTGTGGGATGGGACACTATGCAGGGTAGTGGACGGAAACACTGGGAGGGAAACCTGATCTCTTTCTGCGGTTTATGTATTTATCAAAGAGAAGCCTGTGTACGGCTTCAATTTATAAAAGTATCTGTTACAGGATGCTGCATTATAAAGGGACTGGTTACATGAGGTACGTCGTTATAAAGATTTATTTCATGGTTGGGTAGTTCTGAGGTTTGTGACCCAATGTTCATGAGGGAATCCTCGCAAGATTTGAAATGAGGCCTGGTGTTTCATACTGGAAACAGACGAGCAGGTTGAGGAACTTGTCTTCTTACTTAAAACCCCTTGGGGCAATGAGTTGAACTCAAGATGGGGGATGTACGGTGAGGGCGGTGTGTAGGTGGGTTAGTGGAGGTTTTGTCTCCCGTGAGCTTTATTGTAGCTTTTCCAGCTAAAGGACACCCTCGGGGGGCACCTGGATCCTCGTGCCTTTGGGGTTTATTTGTCTTCCCCAATGTTGTTCTAATATTGTCCGAGCTCCCCCCCCGCCCAGTCGGCCTGCTGCCCCCACCAGTGGCGTCTATGTTGGCCCCCCCCCGTTGGCTTAGCCCCCCCCATGTTGGTCCGCTAAGCAACCATTGGTCAACTGTTCCCCCCCAGTGATGGTCCTGTCCCCCGTTGGTTCGTGACCCAGTCCGTCATTTTGATCCTCGTCCCATGTTGAGTCCGTGCTGCCCCATGATGCCTGCTTCCCCCCCCACCCTCTGTTATCTCTGCTGCCCCCACCTGTTGCCTGCTCCAGTTGGTCCTGTGTCCTGTTGGCCTGATGCCCCGACCATGTGGGTCGGGCATGTTGGGGGAGTGAGCGAAGGGTTGAGGGAGCGCTGCCCATTTTGCTGCTCCCCCCCTCCCAGTTGCTCCTCTATTGTATTCGTCCCCCCAAAGGGACAGCTCCCCTTTGGTCCTGCTGCCCCCCCCCATGTTGGTCCTGCTGCCCCCATGTTGGTCCTGCTCCCCCCCCATGTTGGTCCTGCTGCCCCCATGTTGGTCCTGCTGCCCCCCCCCATGTTGGTCCTGCTGCCCCCCCCCATGTTGGTCCTGCTGCCCCATGTTGGTCCGCTGCCCCTGTTGGTCCTGCTGCCCCCCCAATGTTGGTCCTGCTGCCCCATGTTGGTCCTGCTGCCCCCCCCATGTTGGTCCTGCCGCCCCCCCCCATGTTGGTCCTGCTGCCCCCATGTTGGTCCTGCTGCCCCCATGTTGGTCCTGCTGCCCCCCCCATGTTGGTCCTGCTGCCACCATGTTGGTCCTGCTGCCCCCCCACCATGTTGGTCCCTGCTGCCCCCCCCATGTTGGTCCTGCTGCCCCCATGTTGGTCCTGCTGCCCCCCCACCATGTTGGTCCTGCTGCCCCCCCACCATGTTGGTCCTGCTGCCCCCCATGTTGGTCCTGCTGCCCCCCCGCCGTGCTGCTGTGTTTGTTGGAATGTTGGAATCAGTCCGCTCTCAGTGTGTGTGTGTGTGTGTGTGCGTGTGTGTGTGTGTGTGTGTGTGTGTGTGTGTGTGTGTGCGTGTGTGCGCGTGCGTGTTTTGGTCAAATAAGAAAAACGTCGTCTGAAAGTGAACGTTTGTCTCGGTCGGGACTTGAACCCAGTTGCAGGTAAATGTCTCTGTTTCAACGCCAAACCACTTCCTGTTTCACTCCCGTTAGCCCCGCCCCCTGCTCCACTGATGTGTTTGTGTCTCACCAGGCTCGTATTGATCAGGACTCTGTTCTGGTCCTCTCATCCAAAATAATCCCTCATTACTTCTCCCTCCCTCCTCCCACAATCCTTCACTCCATCCTCCCACCTCCTTCCCTCCCTTCATCCCTCCTCTCATTCTTCTCTCACCTCTTTTGTTGGCTCGTTAAATGCTCTACCATCCCTCCCTTCCTCACACCCTCTCTTAATCCCTCCCTCCTTTCTTCTGTTGACCTGTTGAAGCCTCCATGGGTCCTCCATCCCTCCCTCCCTCCACTCCTCTACCCCTCCATCCCTGAATCCCTCCCTCCTTTTTTCCCAGCTCTCCTTTCATGGCAGATTGGAGTTTTAGTTCTACCAACATTTCTGGGAGACAGAGCTGCTCTGGAGGCAGAAATGATCTCATTGGTCGAGTTAAACCTCAGTGGGCGGAGCCAAAGTGTCCCAGTGGGAGAGACCAGAAGAGATGAGGTAGACATGACACGTTTTGATTCATATTTTTAGTTCCTTTTTTGCCATTCAAGTTCGCCAGTTAGCTAATTTGCCCTCTGTAAAACTGGTTCTTTGGCTCCGCCCACTGAGGTTCAACTCAACCAATGAGATTACTCCTGCCTCCAGAGCAGCCTCCATCCCTCCTTCCCACCTCCCCTTCCTCCCTCTCTCTTCCTTCACTCTTGCTGGCCTATAGAAAGCTTTCCTCCCTCCCTCCATCTCCCTCTCTCCTCCTTCCACCCCTCCCTCTCTCCTCCATGAGCTCCCCCGACCTCCATCCCTTCATCCCTCCCTCCTCCCTATCAGCTGACCTGTTGAAGCCCCCCACCACCACCTCATTATTCCTTTCTCCATCATCTTTTGCCCCATCTTGCCCCTCTCTCCCCCCCTCCATCCCCCTCATCCAAAAGCTCCAGGGGTAACAAGCGTGTCCGGGGGTTCAAGCGCCCCCCCCCCAGCGCCCCCCCCATCGCCCCCCCATCACCCCCCCATCGCCCCCCCAGTGCCCCCCGGTGGGTCGACAGTCTGCCCTTTTGTCTCCTCCCAGAGCCCAGATGCCTCCCCTCCCCTCGCCTCCATCCCATTGGTATGACCACATCGGCATCAGTGGAATGGCACTTGGAATTCTTTTGTGTTGGGTTGTTTAGTCTCCCCCTTGCCAGCAGGCCTCCCCCCCTCCCCTCCCCCCTCCTCCCCCATAATTCAATCAACTCTGTAGAAAAACACACAGCCTGGATAGGAGCTCCATTGTGTGTCTACAGACGGACAGCCGGTGAGTTCATAGTTTTATTCTGGTCTGATCCAGAATGGAAAAGCTGACTTTGTTGTATTTTAGTATCTGGTTGGTTCAGGTTCACGCTGACCAATCACAAGCCAACCAGAAGTCCCATGACTCCCCAGCAGCTGGTTGATTGGTTGAGCTGTTGGAAAGAAACATTCCACTTCTACTAACTACATCTGAACAAAAGCTAAAATAAAAGTGAATATATACGACTGCTAAAACACACAAGTGACAACAGTGAATTTGTTTTTAAGCGACTGGCTGTATTTAGAGAAAGACAGTGAAAGACCCTGGACAGGTCGACAATCCATCACAAGGCCAACACAGATCGACTGTCAATCACTTTCAGGGCAATTTAGAGTCTCCAATCCACCTGACCTGCATGTCTTTGGACTGTGGGAGGAAACCGGAGGACCCGGAGGAAACCCACGCCAACACGGGGAGAACATGCAGACTCCACACAGAGAGGACCCGTGTCCTCCGTGTCCTTCTTGCTGTGAGGCCACAGTGCTAAACACTGAGCCACCATGTCGCCCACAGGGAGACCTATGAAGGTTTCTGCTAGCCAAACACCTGAGAACTTCATGGTGGCTTTTACACTCGGAAAATATTCACCCACCCGTTAATCTGAAGACAGAGAAGCAGCTGCACACTTGAAATATATTTGCTCAGATTTAATCACTTGGACATCAAATTCTCTGCAACAATTTTACGTGCAGATTTGTGATGCCCAAGACGCCATCTGAGAAGTTGCAGTGGCAGATTCAATTTGTTCTGCCAAGTGCAAGTTTCAAGTGCGGCTGCTACCACATTCATTCAGATGTTCACTTTTACATCTGTAAATGTTTTCTGTCTTCAATCACGTGTGGGTGAATATTTTCTGAGAGTCGTTCTCAGGTGTTTGGCGAGAAAACCTCCATAGGGAACTTCACTCCACATCTTCGGCTTTGGTCGACCAGCAGCAGAATGTCCTCATCCACCTTCTTCTGCTTCGTCTAGGGCTTGCTGTCCTCTAAAAATCAAAAGAGGACAATAAAGCGACCTTGTTGGAATCAACTACAGTGTAGAAGGACTTGACACTTCAGACACAAGTGGAGGTGAATGTCCTACCAGATGTGGAGTGGATCAGGTCATTGTTCAAGGGAGGACCTGCAGGGCTGCTCAGGGGAACCGGAGGGGTCCACAGTGGGGCTTGCTGCCAACCTGTGAGGAGACATGAGTACAATTAACAAGAATCACATTCATTCCTGGTTGACTCTTACCTCTGTGGTGTCCAGTGATGGAGTCCCCTCAGTTATCACAGCCAGGTGTTTTTATCCACCTGGCTTAATCACTGGAGACGATGTAACACTACATGAAGGTCATGTTAGTGTGAACACAGTACATTACAGTAGACGGCTACTTTTAATTGAGTCAAATCATTTTTCTGACTTTTCCTCAAGTCAGAGTTTGAAGAGAGAATATACTTGTCTAGAAACCTGCTCAAGTCAAATCAAAGTGGTGCCTGACTAAACACATCTTTCACTCCTCTTTCCACCTCTGGTTGGAAGTTCCAGCATCACTGGACCTCAAACACTTAAACATTAAAAAGGAAAACCACTGACTTACCTAACTCACGTCGTTCTCCGTCCAGTCGCAGTAGTGCAATGACCAAAATCCACATCTAGCACCTTTATAAAGCTCAGCACGAGTTCCAGGACCTTTATGATGTCATAATCCACCAAGCACTGTTGTTTTGATTTGAAAATCCAACCAGACAGCATCCTCACACCAAGATCACATTAAGTCCAATAATAATGGAGTGATCTATGTACTCTCTGATAAATTAAGAAAAATAACGTTTCACTTCAATAGAATTGAGGAAAAAATGCACAAAGTGGGTGAGGTGTGGTGGTGGGTGGCTTTTTGTTGCCACTATACCAAATGGATGGGATGATAGGTGTTTTTATCCAGGAGTCCAGAACGGCCTGGGGATAAACACACACACACACACACACACACACACACACACACACACACACACACATTTTAAGTTCAAGTTTCTAAGAGCAGTATTTGTATCTCCATTGTTTTTGATGTCATTTGGCAGAGACCAATATGTGCTCAAAGTGAATAAGTCTGTCTTGATATTGGTGATCAAAAACTGCACTTCTAGCGTACTAATGCCTCTGTCATCAAATCTTGCATATTTCACATATGGATGCACAAGGTCCCTGATCTGCTCACATTATGGAGTGGAGCTCCGGAGGACATAATCTTACCTAATTTGGGGTCAGTTCCTGTCCTGTTCAGGTTCAGGTTCCCCATGAACCAAGATGGCACCTGGCTGCACTTCAGTGGACGTTCCCCTAGCGCTGGTGAATGAGAACACATGCAGTTAACATATACTGATACCTCAGATTTGTTGTAGGTGAGTGAATGAATAGGTGAATATTTTCTGAGCGTAGTTCTCAGGTGTTCTGCTAGAAAAAAAACCTACATAGAGACCACATGTCTCACTCCCCAGGTGAGACCTTGGCCGAACCACAGCAGCAAAATGCCTTTCTCAATGTCTGACTCCCTTCTTCTTCTTCTTCTTCTTCTTTTTGGGCTTGCTGACCTCTAAAAACCGAAAGAGGACAGTCAATGCCTCAAGTGACCTTGATGGAATCAACTACATTGTGGAAGGACTTGACAATTCAGACACAAGTGGAGGTGAATGTCTTACCAGATGTGGTGTGAGCAGCGTTGTTGTTAACCATGTTGTCAACCATGTTCACAACAATGGCGGGTTCAGCAACAGAGCTGCCCAGGGGAACCGGAGGGGTGGCCACCACAGCAGAGTCCACATCGGAGCTGCCAAGGGAAACCGGAGAGGTGGCCACAACAGCACAATCCACAGTGGGAGACACGCTCTCGTTGGAGGACATGTCATTGATTGGCTGAACCAAGAAGGAAGTTCCCCTGGTGAATGAGGACACATGCAGTTAACATATACTGCTAGCTCAAGGACAAACTCACAGTTATGCTCATAGCCAGGAAGCAAGACTTCCCACTGGACAAGCATGCCAATCAATCAATCAGTTGATCACTTGATGAATCATTCACCTACAGCGCCTACACTTGTCTGATAACCGATGTGCAAAGCAGCAATATAAGGACTCACACCACACATCCAAACACACACTTACTGAGAGCTGTGGTGGGAGCTGCTGGGGAGGTCGCTCATTGTGATGAATGGATGTGCGAGGATTTCACTTGGTGTGATCCTCTTGCTGGCATCCATCTTGAACATTCCTTTCAGGAGGTCAACAAACTGCCTCCTATCAGCGAGCTCAGCCCTGTCGTCTGCCTTCAGGTTGAACTAAATTACCAAATGATGAGAAAGGTCCAACAGGAAATCAGTGGAATCATCTTCCTGACTCACAAAAAGGTTGATGGAAGTCATGAATTCAACCAATTCCATGTCTTCAGCAGCTACCACCTACTGGACTACCTACCGCTGTCATTTCATCCAGAGATCTGAATGAGTAGAGCCTCTTGTCTATGAACAGGGTGTCATACTCCTCTGGTGTCTAAAAGAAAGTAATGTGTATTTGAAACATCTTATCACTTTAGATGAATCACTGATTGATATTGACAATAAATATCCTCAAATAGAGAAGAAAATGTTCAAGAGAAAATTATATTTGGTCAATAAAGCGGTGTTGTGGTACCTTGAGCCTCCAGCCATCAGCCCAGCTGAAGCTGAAGAACTTCTCTGCTTCCTCTCCAGCATTCAGGAGGTGGTCTGCTGGCTGACCCAGGAGGTCGATGATGTATCGCATCTGGAGGCAAAACACAGGATCACATCAGTCTAGACTATCAGGACTCCATAGGGTTTTATTACTTGTCTGCTGTGATCAACATCTGCTGGTCTTAGAGTAGCTACTGCTATCAATAATTAAGGGTTCGTGTAGAAAGGGAGCAGAGTCCAGCTATAGTAAGGTACTGACCACGTCATATTCACGCCGCCCAGGGAAGAGTCGTCTACAGATGAAGAGCTCCGACATCATGCAGCCCAGCGACCACATGTCCATGGCCTCAGAAAATGGAAGCCCCAAAAGGATTTCTGGAGACCTGAGTATGGAAGAACAGCAGCACACCAAATCAGAAACATTGTCGTGCTTTGAGGAATAATAATACAACATGGGGAAACATGGTAGAAATTAAACAAGGAGGCATCAGTAGGAGAATGTCACAACAGCTGAGACTTAAGTAGCCCTGAATTCAACATTTGTCCTCACCGGTATGGACAGGAAACACACACCCTGCTGTGTATTTACAGTAGAAGTGAGAAAGTGCAAACCCTCTCCAGTAGATCTCACCTGTAGGGAAGGGGCTGATGTGTAGTGCCTTGCTGTACTTCAGTCCTCAGAAGGGCCAAGCCAAAGTCTATGAGCTTCACCCTGAAGGGCTCGCTCAGACGATCCACCATCATGACGTTGTCCATCTTCAGATCTGTATGGATCACTCCCATGCTCTTCAGGGCCTTGAATGCTGTGGCCAACTGCAGGGACAAAGTTGGTCATAGAATATAGAGCATGAACTACAGTGGAACATTCTGTAGCTTTGAATTTACTTCCTGTCTGATGGCATCTGTACCTGTTGGATGATGGACCTCATGATGTCTAGTGACAGCTTCCTCTGCTCCATGTACTGTAATAAGGAGATGTCCAACATCTCAAATACCAGACAGGTTCGACCGTTCATCTCGACGTCCTGATAGAACTTCGCGATGTTGGTCTTATCCGCATCCAGACATCTGAGACGCTTCAACGTGGATAACTAGGGATACATAACAAGTTTGACATGGTGATGTTATCAACAGGTAGTGATACACAGACTAAATCTGACCAACAGAGCAGATGTAACACAATCTTTTGCATGACAGTAAAGTCACCCACCTCCTTTTTGGCCATCTGGTTAGACTGGACTCCACCGATCGGTATCTTTATGGCGAGAATCTCGCCGGTGTCCAGTTTCTCACATCGGGCTACAGAACCATAGACCCCCTTTCCAAGGACTTCCAGTATCTTAAAGTTGTCCGCCATTTTTGCTATGGAGGAAAACTGAAAGGAAAATGGAGACATGGAGAGAATAGAGAGAAAATAGTTACTTCATTCCCTTTAAATATCCAATTAACACAATAGTTAACCTCTCAATGTTAACTTGTCATTCAACATTGAACGTATTCCTATCTGGTGTGAATGTTTAACATCAAGTTGGTAAATGTATTCTGCACTTTTACTGCTACACATATTAACTTAGATACTTTCCCAATATTTACTGTGCAGAGTAGAAATGGCTTAATCACTGGAGACGATGTAACACTACATGAAGGTCATGTTAGTGTGAACACAGTACATTACAGTAGACGGCTACTTTTAATTGAGTCAAATCATTTTTCTGACTTTTCCTCAAGTCAGAGTTTGAAGAGAGAATATACTTGTCTAGAAACCTGCTCAAGTCAAATCAAAGTGGTGCCTGACTAAACAGATCTTTCACTCCTCTTTCCACCTCTGGTTGGAAGTTCCAGCATCACTGGACCTCAAACACTTAAACATTAAAAAGGAAAACCACTGACTTACCTAACTCACGTCGTTCTCCGTCCAGTCGCAGTAGTGCAATGACCAAAATCCACATCTAGCACCTTTATAAAGCTCAACACGAGTTCCAGGACCTTTATGATGTCATAATCCACCAAGCACTGTTGTTTTGATTTGAAAATCCAACCAGACAGCATCCTCACACCAAGATCACATTAAGTCCAATAATAATGGAGTGATCTATGTACTCTCTGATAAATTAAGAAAAATAACGTTTCACTTCAATAGAATTGAGGAAAAAATGCACAAAGTGGGTGGGGTGTGGTGGTGGGTGGCTTTTTGTTGCCACTATACCAAATGGATGGGATGATAGATGTGCTGCAAAACATCAAACTCATTAATGATCAGTGTTCAAAATAGTGAATAATATCCATAAAGGGATTTTTATACAACTAATAGAATAATTACAATTATTTCAATGAAGAAATCCAATAACATGTGAATGACTCCTCCTGTGTAAGCGAGTGCATGGATGAGTATGTGGTCTTCAGTCATGTAGGGCCTGGTTTCTATGTTGGAAACCTCAAATCCTTTTTGATCAATGGTGGGGACGATGACTGATCCAACCAGTCTGTGGAGTTGACATGTCAAACACACTTTAGATGTCTCAGTTAGTGAGGACAAGGCCACCGTCTTCTAAACCCAACCTCCGACTGGGTCCCTACATGACAAGCGTGTTTTAACCCATCATGTGATAAGATCTGAAATAAGAAACTAATATGTCTCTGGTTTGATGTCAATAATAATGTGTAGTGGAGGTGTAGGACAGTGTAGGACAGTGTAGGACAGTGTAGGACAGTGTAGGACAGTGTAGAGCCTCCTCCTATTCTGGTCCAGTGCATCCTCTCTCTGTCTCTCTGGTTTCATTGGTGAGGAGGAGGCTCTCTGTCCTGCACATCACTGACTCTTCCACTTTTTCTCTCTTCAGTTAGATTCTGTTATATCAGTAACCATGTCTGTAGTTGTCACCCTGTAAATGTAAAGAGGATGGCAGAAGATAAAAAGCAACAGGAAGAAAGAAACAGCAAAAGGTGCAATAAGCGATTTGTCCTGCCACTAGAGGGGGCTACTGAGTCAAAACAAAGTTGAGGCTTTGAACACCCCACCTCCATCTCCCCTTACCCACGCCTAGTAGGTGCCAGCATAGACATATATACATAGCTGCCAAGGGAAACCGGAGAGGTGGCCACAACAGCACAATCCACAGTGGGAGACACGCTCTCGTTGGAGGACATGTCATTGATTGGCTGAACCAAGAAGGAAGTTCCCCTGGTGAATGAGGACACATGCAGTTAACATATACTGCTAGCTCAAGGACAAACTCACAGTTATGCTCATAGCCAGGAAGCAAGACTTCCCACTGGACAAGCATGCCAATCAATCAATCAGTTGATCACTTGATGAATCATTCACCTACAGCGCCTACACTTGTCTGATAACCGATGTGCAAAGCAGCAATATAAGGACTCACACCACACATCCAAACACACACTTACTGAGAGCTGTGGTGGGAGCTGCTGGGGAGGTCGCTCATTGTGATGAATGGATGTGCGAGGATTTCACTTGGTGTGATCCTCTTGCTGGCATCCATCTTGAACATTCCTTTCAGGAGGTCAACAAACTGCCTCCTATCAGCGAGCTCAGCCCTGTCGTCTGCCTTCAGGTTGAACTAAATTACCAAATGATGAGAAAGGTCCAACAGGAAATCAGTGGAATCATCTTCCTGACTCACAAAAAGGTTGATGGAAGTCATGAATTCAACCAATTCCATGTCTTCAGCAGCTACCACCTACTGGACTACCTACCGCTGTCATTTCATCCAGAGATCTGAATGAGTAGAGCCTCTTGTCTATGAACAGGGTGTCATACTCCTCTGGTGTCTAAAAGAAAGTAATGTGTATTTGAAACATCTTATCACTTTAGATGAATCACTGATTGATATTGACAATAAATATCCTCAAATAGAGAAGAAAATGTTCAAGAGAAAATTATATTTGGTCAATAAAGCGGTGTTGTGGTACCTTGAGCCTCCAGCCATCAGCCCAGCTGAAGCTGAAGAACTTCTCTGCTTCCTCTCCAGCATTCAGGAGGTGGTCTGCTGGCTGACCCAGGAGGTCGATGATGTATCGCATCTGGAGGCAAAACACAGGATCACATCAGTCTAGACTATCAGGACTCCATAGGGTTTTATTACTTGTCTGCTGTGATCAACATCTGCTGGTCTTAGAGTAGCTACTGCTATCAATAATTAAGGGTTCGTGTAGAAAGGGAGCAGAGTCCAGCTATAGTAAGGTACTGACCACGTCATATTCACGCCGCCGTCATATACATGACAAGCGTGTTTTAACCCATCATGTGATAAGATCTGAAATAAGAAACTAATATGTCTCTGGTTTGATGTCAATAATAATGTGTAGTGGAGGTGTAGGACAGTGTAGGACAGTGTAGGACAGTGTAGGACAGTGTAGGACAGTGTAGAGCCTCCTCCTATTCTGGTCCAGTGCATCCTCTCTCTGTCTCTCTGGTTTCATTGGTGAGGAGGAGGGTCTCTGTCCTGCACATCACTGACTCTTCCACTTTTTCTCTCTTCAGTTAGATTCTGTTATATCAGTAACCATGTCTGTAGTTGTCACCCTGTAAATGTAAAGAGGATGGCAGAAGATAAAAAGCAACAGGAAGAAAGAAACAGCAAAAGGTGCAATAAGCGATTTGTCCTGCCACTAGAGGGGGCTACTGAGTCAAAACAAAGTTGAGGCTTTGAGGCTTTGAGGTGCCAGCATAGACATATATACATAGACGCTGCATTGACTGCTTCTGCCCATTACTATGATACGTAAACGTCGCCGCCATATTGGCCTGTAAACAAATACAAGTAAACGGGGGGCTGCGTTTTTTCTGGATGAAAAGCACTATAACGTTTACATTTCTCAACCGATTTCAATGCGTTGTTTTATATTCAAGGGTTTATGATCTACGGGGAGTAGAAAGTTTACTTGTATTTGTTTACAGGCCAGTCTTGCCCGGTCCAATATGGCGGCGACGTTGACGTATGATCCACAGGCCAGTGCGGCGTCTATGTATATATGTCTATGGGTTTCCTGTAGCTGGTTGGATCCCGTTCTCTCTCCTAACGAACCAGCACAGTTCTCTTGTACCCATAATGCCTTGTGTTCTGGGGTGGTTTCCTGTAGCTGGTTGGATCCCGTTCTCTCTCCTAACGAACCAGCACAGTTCTCTTCTACCCATAATGCCTTGTGTTCGCTTGTTAGAGGACTGAGGCGTTTTCAGGCGTCTCGTCAGTTATCTGGTGAATGTTGTTGTTCTCACCTGGAGACCAACCAGCTAGAGAGGTTAATAAACCCACCAGAACACGCTGGCTGTGAACGTGCACTCTGGGTTTGCATGTATGTGTGTGTAACCTTTTAATTTGCTGAATAGAATCATAAATCTTTGAGATAAATTCCCTCATGGTGTTGAGCATCGTGGCAGTAATCCACTATGTCTGTCTGAGCAGTAACCGTGTGTCTGTCTGTCTGTCTGTCTATCTGAGCAGTAACCGTGTGTCTGTCTGTCTGTCTGTCTGTCTGTCTGTCTGTCTGAGCAGTAACCGTGTGTCTGTCTGTCTGTCTGTCTGTCTGTCTGTCTGTCTGAGCAGTAACCGTGTGTCTGTCTGTCTGTCTGTCTGTCTGTCTGTCTGAGCAGTAACCGTGTGTCTGTCTGTCTGTCTGTCTGTCTGTCTGAGCAGTAACCGTGTGTCTGTCTGTCTGTCTGTCTGTCTGAGCAGTAACTGTGTGTCTGTCTGTCTGTCTAGATGAGCTGATAGACCAACAATGGCTTCAAACATCCTCTCTGCTGAGCGGCGCCCGGGAGGCGTGTGCGGCGTAGAGGGCGGTTGATGTTTTTCTAGTTTTTTTTTCTTTTTTCTTCCGTTTGATGAATTGATCGTCGCCGGCCGTCGGCCTCGTGTGAACTGATGAACGGGTGATTAATGTGCCACAGACACGCAGCAAATCAATTTCTGGTGACCTGCCTTGTAGCGGTGACCCAGAAGGCAAGGCGCGTGGGAGTGTGACGCGGGAGGGGGTGGGAGGGGATGAGGGGATGAGGGGAGGGTGAGGGAGGGTGAGGGGAGGGTGAGGGGAGGGGGTGGGAGGGTGAGGGGAGGGGGTGGGAGGGGATGAGGGGAGGGTGAGGGGAGGGGGTGGGAGGGGATGAGGGGAGGGGGGGGGAGGGGGTGGGAGGGGATGAGGGGAGGGTGAGGGGAGGGGGTGGGAGGGTGAGGGGAGGGTGAGGAGGGGTGAGGGAGGGTCTCAGGCACCTGCATTATATTACATTAGCTCTTATCCAATGACGGAGCAGGACCTGTGGGCCTATAATGTTTAGTTGTCCATCCCTGCAGAGAACACACACACACACACACACACACACACACACACACACCCCAGCTGTAGTGTTAGCCGTGGTAGAAGCCCCGCCCCCCCACTCTGGATCAATCCTGAATCTCATCAGTCCTCCAGCGGCTGCAGAGCGTTCATCCATCCTGAGGCTGAGGGACCGTGAAGCAGCAGACGGAGAACCTTCATCTTCATCTTCACCTTCACCTTCACCTTCATCTTCACCTTCACCTTCATCTTCACCTTCACCTTCATCTTCATCTTCATCTTCA
This sequence comes from Hoplostethus mediterraneus, assembly GCA_034670385.1. Classification (NCBI taxonomy): domain Eukaryota; kingdom Metazoa; phylum Chordata; class Actinopteri; order Trachichthyiformes; family Trachichthyidae; genus Hoplostethus; species Hoplostethus mediterraneus. Next base: position 29,590 of record JAXDDW010000065.1, read on the forward strand.
CCTTCATCTTCATCTTCACCTTCATCTTCACCTTCACCTTCACCTTCATCTTCACCTTCACCTTCATCTTCACCTTCATCTTCACCTTCACCTTCATCTTCACCTTCACCTTCACCTTCACCTGCTTTCTTCTCTTCCTGCTTCCTGCATGGTCGCTGTTGCTGTGACTTCCTGCTCTGTGGCCGTTAGCCTTACCTTGGTAGCCACAACCAGCTCACTGGTGGCCACGCCCACAGTGAAGGGTACACGCCCCAAAACGTCCTGAAACATCAAAAAGACAATTTCTTTGATCTGTATTCATTTATTTATTTGGTCAATTCTTTTCATTACTATTATACTACTATTTTTGATTTTACTGTTTTACTACTATTTTACTATTTATTTAATTTTTTGTATTTATTTTTTATTTTTCTCCTTTTCTTTCCTTCTCTCTGTCTCAGTGTTTCTCCTTACACACCTAAAACCTTGTTAAATTAACCATAAGACAGTTTGAGGACAGACAGACAGACAGACAGAGAGAGAGAGAGAGAGCGAGAGAGAGAGAGAGAGAGAGTGAGAGAGCGAGCGAGCTCAAACCAGATCTCAGATCAGTCCTGAAGTCTTTCCATGGCTGAAAAGAGAAAGGAGACATTTGGGTTTTCCAAGCAGAGTCAGGAAGAGGAAGCCTGGAGGTTACTGACCAGGAGTGAAGGATCTCTGTGAAGGATCTCTGTGAAGGATCTCTGAAAGGATCTCTGTGAAGGATCTCTGTGAAGGATCTCTCTCCCTCCATCACGACCCGTCAAGGTGCCCTTGAGCAAGCTACTCAACCCCCCGCTGCTCCCCTGCAGCTGCTCAGCCAACAGTTCAGGCCTTCGGCTGCAGCGGTCGACTCCAGACGGGGATGTGGCTCGCACTCAACATCATCGTGGCTGCATGCTGAGATGATGCCAACGAGGATCAGAGGCAGTCTGTCGCTCGTCTGTCGCTCGTCTGTCGTTCGTCTGTCGTTCGTCTGTCGCTCGTCTGTCGTTCGTCTGTCGCTCGTCTGTCGCTCGTCTGTCGCTCGTCTGTCGTTCGTCTGTCGCTCGTCTGTCGTTCGTCTGTCGCTCGTCTGTCGCTCGTCTGTCGCTCGTCTGTCGTTCGTCTGTCGCTCGTCTGTCGCTCGTCTGTCGCTCGTCTGTCGTTCGTCTGTCGCTCGTCTGTCGTTCGTCTGTCGCTCGTCTGTCGTTCGTCTGTCGCTCGTCTATCGCTCGTCTGTCGTTCGTCTGTCGTTCGTTTGTCGCTCGTCTGTCGCTCGTCTGTCACTCGTCTGTCGTTCGTCTGTCGTTCGTTTGTCGCTCGTCTGTCGCTCGTCTGTCACTCGTCTGTCGTTCGTCTGTCGTTCGTCTGTCGCTCGTCTGTCGTTCGTCTGTCGCTCGTCTGCAGCAGACAGACGCTGCTGCCATGTTTATTGAACTGAGATGGAGGAAAGGATCAAATCTACACACGTCAGTCTTATGACGTACAACTGATGTGATTGGTCTCTCCTGTGATGTTCCCTCGCTGTGTTGAGTATCACAACACACACTCCCAGCCTCGCTGTGTTGAGTATCACAACACACACTCCCAGCCTCGTCTCTATCCGCCCGGCTGCCTCTTCACACAAACAAAACAAAACTCTGGACAAGACATGAGCCGGACCCGTTAGATCCACTTCAGTCGTGAAGGAGAGGAGAGGAGAGGAGAGGAGAGGAGAGGAGAGGAGAGGAGGAGGAGAGGAGAGGAGGAGGGGAGGAGGAGGGGAGGAGGAGGGGAGGAGAAGGGGAGGAGGAGGGGAGGAGGAGGAGAGGAGAAGGGGAGAAGGTGTTTAGAGATTTTGAGTCCTCTTGACAGTCATGGACAGAATGAAGTGCAACTCAACAGGAGGAAGGAGTTGTAGTATTTTGTATAGGAAAGTCTCAACAGGGTCCAGGTCTCACTCAACGCTCAGTGAGGCCTCGTGCTGCTTCGTCAGGATCACTTTGTTTTCCCGGGGACAGTGAACGCCTCGGCTCTGCACAGCAGCTGAGAAGCAGGTCATCTCCAGTCTGGAGTCCTGACGTGACTTTCAAACCCATCCAGTACAGCTGTAGCCTACTTGGCTGGTCGGACGAAGAGGAGGAGGAGGGGGAGGAGGGGGGGGGCGGGGGGAGGAGGAGGAGGGGGAGGGGGAGGAGAGCCATTTCTTTCTCTCTTCCTACTCATCTGTCTGTGTATCCCTCTCTCTCCCCCTGCTGTCCTCCATCATAAATTCAGGAAGATTAATATTGCATCCGCCACTTCACAGGGGGGAGGGGGGGAGGGGGGGAGGGGGAGGGGGAGGGACTGTCTCAACGCACACGTGTTTTATTTTGGCACCGACATCCGGCGGGGTATTCTGCTCTGGGAGTCTGGGTCCATCGGTCCAGCCTGTGACCGACCCTGGACCCTGAATACTTTCATTTCAGGGTTCAGGTGTGTCGTGGCGGCGGAGAGGGGTCGGAGGTCAGGGTCGGGGTCGTCTCTTCTGTCTCTTTTCACTCTGGACGGTTTCAGAGGAGTGATCCATGAAGGGCGTCGCTCTTAAAAACTCATTTCCGGTGAGTTCTGCTCGGCGGCGTGTACTCAACCTTTCAGGGAGGAAATGCAATATAGTTGCTTTAATATGGAACCGGTCTAGAAAAGACAGGTATGAAATGAAACTTTTAAATATCAAACTGAACACTGAAGGAATTTCTTCATTTAACAAGATAAATCACATTTTCTAGCAACTACAAATATAAGTATTCACTTTTTTAGATGATGTCACTTTTGTAGCGTTTGCATCCTTTAACTGAAATGTGCAAGTTGTTCTGTCAATAAGAGTCGATGCTCAACTCTCTCTCCTGTTGGAGAACATTTAGAGAACCACGTCACTGGATCGGTGCTGTTT
>JAXDDW010000065.1:37500-80000 GCA_034670385.1 Hoplostethus mediterraneus
TCTGACTGGTTTTACTGGGAGAAGATGATGAACACATGATCTGAGTTAGGATCCTTCCTGTGTGTGTGTGTGTGTGTGTGTGTGTGTGTGTGTGTGTGTGTGTGTGTGATGAATCCTGGGCTTTTGTCACTAAAAGTTTGATGGAAAATTTGAAAAACTGTATCAGGACAAAAACGCATTTCTTGCGCCCCCATGTGGTGAAACATGGTAACAAACCAATAAAGAGAAGAGATGTTGAGGCTCAACAGTCAGTCAGTTTTCCTTCAAATTCACTTCCAACGTGTCTCTCTCTCTCTCTCTCTCCCTCTCTCTCTCTCTCTGTCTCTCTCTCTCGCTCTCGCGTTGTTCTGTGTTTCTGGGGATTTGAACCTGCAACCATTCCGGCCTCAAGCCCAGTTCAGGCTACCGGTGGCCTCTCTGTCCCAGGTGGTCAGACACCCCAGACATAAAGACAACCCTGTTCCTGCCTCCTCTCCTCCCTCCTCTCCTCCCTCCTCTCCTCCCTCCTCTCCTTCCTCCTCTCCTCCCTCTCGGAGTCAGACTAATCCAATATGGCTGCTAATTTGATCACCCAGCAGCCTCTCTGTCTGCGGCCTAATGCATTACCACTACCTGACTAGGATGAAGGAGCTTCTGTGAGGAGACAGGAAATGGGAGAGATGACGGGCGTCTTTGAAGTGGGTTAGAAGAAGAAGAGGGGGGGGGGGGGTTCCCGGAATAGGACGAGGAGGAGATGAAGAGAGACGTTGATCCTGACGAGAGGAGATCAGAGTCACATGCTGGCTGGGAGAGTCCCGCCCCCCCCGGAGCTGTCAGGAAGTGAGATCAGAGGTGTCGTGGTAGAGAGTTAGAGAGGTTTGAGGTTTGAGGTTTCACGTCAGGATGATTCAGCGTCCTGACACGCCGATTCCTTTTGTCATTTCATATTTCGCTTTTTTTTTTTTTTTTCCCCATGATCCTTTTCTGCTCCGCTCTGCTTCATGTGAGTCGTTTTTCCACCGCAGGAACCATCCAGGAACTTATTGGTACCTGAAGAAGGTTCCTCTTGGATACTTCCTGGACCAGGAACCATTGGGGCGGAGCTGCAGTACTGACCAACGCTGATTGGTCAATACAAGCTACGCAGAAATCGTCAGGTATTGACTGGTCGATATCCGATATTTAATAAAAGGTCAATATTGATTTGTCTTTCCCTTTCCAGACCTTCCTAGTCGACCGGGACGGGAACTGATGTTTTTCTGACCTCTGACCTCCTGCTGTGCCTCCACGCTCAGATCGATACTTACATCACCTCCATTCCTCTCCAACTCCATCTGCACATATCTTTGTGATTTTAGCGTATCCATGGCTACCCTGTGTGACCCTACCCCTCCCTGTGACCGTGGAGATCATCATCATCATCATCTCGCCGTGTGGTGCCGCCGCCATCAGGGGGCGCTGTGGTCTAGGTAACGGTCCCCGTGTCACAGCCCTGTGTTCAGCCAGGAGACTGCTGGCTTGTTGTCAGGTGTCAGGTGTCAAACTACCAACCACACACACTTGAGGGAGTCGCCACAACACACACAACACACACAACACACACAACACACACAACACACACAACACACACAACACACACAACACCAGAGGAGAAGAAAATAAACGTTACTTCTACTGGCAAAGAGGTTCTGACAGTAAATATAGAAATGAGACGACACAATAAGACGAACCGAACCGAACCACCGCTAGAACCAGTTCAAACTGGATAATACAGGAAACAGGTAAAAAGGAAACCGACTTCATGAAATCCTTTCTATGTGATTAAAGATGACAGAAGTGGAAACTGCAGTAAAACAAGACATGAACCATTCAGTCTGTTGAACATTGATAATACAAATGATCCAGTCCAGATTTTTCCCAGGACAGAACCAGGACCCCCCAGGGTTCAGACAGACAGACAGACAGACAGACAGACAGACAGACAGACAGACAGACAGACAGACAGACAGACAGACAGACAGCAACATGGATTCATATCACCATCAGATTATTACTGCTAGTGGATGGAAGTTTCCCTCAACTCACTGAGCATCTGTGTGTACAAAAGATGTTTCTAAATATCAAGAAATAGTAAAGTAAAGTATAGTGTAGTATAGTATAGTATAGTATAGTATAGTCTAGTCTAGTATAGTATAGTATAGTATAGTATAGTACTGTAAAGAGCAGTAAAACACTGATGCAGAAAACTAAAAATAAACATTTAGATTAAAAGACTTTAGACTTTAACACAGTACTGTGTGTTTTCTTGTGTGTGTGTGTGTGTGTGTGTGTGTGTGTGTGTGTGTGTGTGTGTGTGTGTGTGAATCAGTGTGTGTGTCTTGCCACTGATACCTGGTGAACATTCCCAACCAGGTTAATCTGACCACTCTCTCTCCACCAGCCTGCCTGCTGTCACCAGCCACGCTGCAGCCGGCCTGCTGATTGGCTGTCGGCCTCCGGGCTCTATTGTGCTCTATTGCGGCCGTGCTTCTGTTGTCTCATACCTCAACAGCTGTAATGAGAGAGGGGGGGAGGAGGGGGGAGAGGGGGGAGGTGGGGGAGGCCTTTTCCCCTCCTGTAGGGAAGCTGTTGAGCTTAATGTTTAATAAGCCACTGGACACAGAGGGAACCTGATCCTCTCTGGAGAGGGAGGCGTGTGTGTGTGTGTGTGTGTGTGTGTGTGTGTGTGTGTGTGTGTGTGTGTGTGTGTGTGTGTGTGTGTGTGTGTGTGTGTGTGTGTGTGTGTGTGTGTGTGTGTGTGTGTTTGTGAGTATCCAGGCGTGCTGTATGATCCTCTGGTCAGTGTGAATCAGATACACTGGTGATTGGGCTCCGTTGTAATCAGCTCTTCATTCAACTCAGGGCCGGCTAGTGTTTCTCCTCTGGGCCCCGGTCCCCGGTCCCCGCCCCGGTCCCCCGGTCCCGGTCCCAGCCCCGGTCCCCGGTCCCGGTCCCAGCCCCGGTCCCAGCCCCGGTCCCAGCCCCGGTCCCCGGTCCCAGCCCCGGTCCCAGCCCCGGTCCCCCGGTCCCAGCCCCGGTCCCAGCCCCGGTCCCGGTCCCAGCCCCGGTCCCCGGTCCCCGGTCCCCGGTCCCCAGCCCCGGTCCCCGGTCCCCGGTCCCAGCCCCGGTCCCAGCCCCGGTCCCAGCCCCGGTCCCAGCCCCGGTCCCAGTCCCGGTCCCCAGGCCCTGGTCCCAGCCCCGGTCCCAGTCCCGGTCCCCAGGCCCTGGTCCCAGCCCCGGTCCCAGCCCGGTCCCAGCCCCGGTCCCCAGGCCCCGGTCCCAGGCCCGGTCCCAGCCCCGGTCCCCAGGCCCCGGTCCCCAGCCCCGGTCCCCGGCGAGGAACAGCTTCATTTGTCACCTTGATTTAGAAAAAAAAGTTTCTTTTCAGGTCAGATGCTTTTAAAAGATCCTTGGATCTTTTAAAGATCCTTTTATTTTTATCTCACTACCTCAATTTCTAATGTTGTTTTCTCTCTTCTTTAGTGCTTTATCGTTTTTATACTTGTACATTTTATTTTAAAACTATAAAGATTATTTCACTTATTTAACTACATTTCTGTTGTGATCTTGTGACCTTTTGACCAGTAGGATTCTATAGGACGTTTCTACACAAGGCTCAGCCCCGCCCACCTCCTTGAGCTACGGTGGCCTGTAACTGACACAAGATAGCCTCCTCTACCAGCTAGCCTCCTCTACCAGCTAGCATCGTCCTCTACCAGCTAGCATCGTCCTCTACCGGCTAGCGTCCTCTACCAGCTAGCATCGTCCTCTACCAGCTAGCTCGTCCTCTACCAGCTAGCATCGTCCTCTACCAGCTAGCCTCCTCTACCAGCTAGCCGTCCTCTACCAGCTAGCATCGTCCTCTACCAGCTAGCATCGTCCTCTACCAGCTAGCCGTCCTCTACCAGCTAGCATCGTCCTCTACCAGCTAGGCATCGTCCTCTACCAGCTAGCGTCCTCTACCAGCTAGCGTCCTGTACCAGCTAGCGTCCTCTACCAGCTAGCGTCCTGTACCAGCTAGCGTCCTCTACCAGCTAGCGTCCTGTACCAGCTAGCATCCTCCTCTACCAGCTAGTGTCCTCTACCAGCTAGCGTCCTGTACCAGCTAGCGTCCTCTACCAGCTAGCATCCTCCTCTACCAGCTAGCATCCTCCTCTACCAGCTAGCATCGTCCTCTAACAGCTAGCCTCCTCTACCAGCTAGCGTCCTGTACCAGCTAGCGTCCTCTACCAGCTAGCCTCCTCTACCAGCTAGCGTCCTCTACCAGCTAGCGTCCTGTACCAGCTAGCGTCCTCTACCAGCTAGCATCGTCCTCTACCAGCTAGCCTCCTCTACCAGCTAGCGTCCTGTACCAGCTAGCGTCCTCTACCAGCTAGCGTCCTCTACCAGCTAGCGTCCTGTACCAGCTAGCCTCCTCTACCAGCTAGCGTCCTGTACCAGCTAGCGTCCTGTACCAGCTAGCGTCCTCATACCCAGCTAGCGTCCTCTACCAGCCTAGCGTCCTGTACCCAGCTAGGCCTCCTCTACCAGCTAGCGTCCTGTACCAGCTAGCGTCCCTGTACAGCCTAGCGTCCTCTACCAGCTAGCCTCCTCTACCCCAGCTAGCGTCCTTGTACCAGCTAGCGTCCTCTACCAGCTAGCGTCCTCCTACCAGCTAGCAACCTGTACCAGCTAGCGTCCCCCTCTACCAGCTAGCCTCCTCTACCAGCTAGCGTCCTCTACCAGCTAGCGTCCTTGTACAGCTAGCGTCCTCTACCAGCTAGCATTCGTCCTCTACCAGCTAGCGTCCTCTACCCAGCTAGCCTCCTCTACCAGCTAGCCTCCTCTACCAGCTAGCGTCCTGTACCAGCTAGCCTCCTCTACCAGCTAGCCTCCTCTACCAGCTAGCGTCCTCTACCAGCTAGCCTCCTCTACCAGCTAGCCTCCTCTACCAGCTAGCGCTCCTCTACCAGCTAGCCTCCTCTACCAGCTAGCCTCCTCTACCAGCTAGCGTCCTGTACCAGCTAGCCGTCCTCTACCAGCTAGCGTCCTCAGTCAGGAAATAGGTGAAATCAATGTGTAGTGTGTTTATGTGTCTTGGAGGAAGCTGCCGCAAAACAATTCCTAAGAACAGCAGTTGGTTTTCCTGTTGGGAAAAGGGGCGAAAATGAACGTTGAGTTCCAGCAGCTGCAGGTTGACTCACGCTCCGACTTACGTTGAGTGCTGCACCTATTCCAACGACCTTCCCTCTGCAGCCACAACGTCGGAGTCACTTCCTGTCTTCTGTCAATGCCCTCCCCCGCTGAATCACACCCCCACTCCCACGCCTTCCTCCTTTACTGGCTCTAATTTTCTACTCATCAGAAGTCGCCTTTTCCAGCTCTTGACCTTTGACCTCATTGCTGTGTGTTGCTTGTTTGTCAGAAAGTATTTCACTCGGCAGCAAAGACTAAATATTGTAAATATTGTGTTTTTGTTTTTTTACTGTAGATACTGTGTATTATTGCCCTTTTGCACATTCCCGTGAGCATTGCCCGTGTGTGTGTGTATGTGACAAATAAAGTTCTTGAAATCTTGAATGTTGAAGACAGAAAAACAGAAAGTAGAGAGAATGCAGATTGCAGACGTGGGGGTTCAGCCGCCAGGTGTGTAGCCTCACCTGTGTGGCGTCAGTATCGGCCAGCAGGTGTTTTGGTGGTCAGGCTGAACCTCTGTTCTCCTGCGGTCACGTGTCGCTGCTGGCTGGAGCCGCCGGCCTGCCTCCTGTCCTGGACCGGGATCCGGTTACCGGGCAGCTAAAGCCTCTGATGTATTATTCAGATACTCATGTCAGATATTACAGGGGGGGGGGAGGAGGGGGGAGGGGGGAGGGGGACGCCACGCACCGCTGGCCCACAGGGTCAGCAAGTGGCCACCAACAGGCAGGCAGCAGGCTGGCACGTAAGTAAGTTGGCACACACACACACACACACACACACACACACACACACACACACACACACACACACACACACTCAACCGTAGGACTGTAGGGCTCTGTCTCCACTCTGTCTGTTGAGAAAACTTCTCCCAGCCTCCCATCTGTCTCCCTGTCCTCACCCTCACCCTCACCCCTCTGGGAACTCTGATCCTAACGTTAGATGAAGGTAGACCCTAGTAGACCCCAGTAGGCCTGTAGACCCCAGTAGACCCTAGTAGACCCTAGTAGACCCTAGTAGACCCTAGTAGACCCCAGTAGGCCTGTAGACCCCAGTAGACCCTAGTAGACCCTAGTAGACCCTAGTAGACCCCAGTAGACCCTAGTAGACCCTAGTAGACCCCAGTAGACCCCAGTAGGCCTGTAGACCCTAGTAGACCCTAGTAGACCCCAGTAGACCCCAGTAGGCCTGTAGACCCCAGTAGACCCTAGTAGACCCCAGTAGACCCCAGTAGACCCTAGTAGACCCCAGTAGGCCTGTAGACCCCAGTAGACCCTAGTAGACCCTAGTAGACCCCAGTAGGCCTGTAGACCCCAGTAGACCCTAGTAGACCCCAGTAGACCCTAGTAGACCCCAGTAGGCCTGTAGACCCCAGTAGACCCCAGTAGGCCTGTAGACCCCAGTAGACCAGTAGACCCTAGTAGACCCCAGTAGGCCTGTAGACACCAGTAGACCCTAGTAGAGCCCAGTAGGCCCCAGTAGACCTCAGTAGGCCAGTAGACCCCAGTAGACCTGTAGACCTCAGTAGGCCAGTAGACCTCAGTAGGCCAGTAGAACCCAGTAGGCCTGTAGACCCCAGTAGACCCTAGTAGAGCCCAGTAGGCCTGTAGATCTTAGTAGGATAGTAGACTCCAGTAGACCCTAGTAGACCCCAGTAGACCTGTAGACCCTAGTAGACCCAAGTATACCCCAGTAGACCCCAGTAGACCTGTAGACCCCAGTATACCCCAGTAGACCTGTAGACCTCAGTAGACCCCAGTAGACCAGTAGACCCCAGTAGGCCCCAGTAGACCTGTAGACCTCAGTAGACCCAGTAGACCCCAGTAGACCCTGTAGACCTCAGTAGACCTGTAGACCTCAGTAGACCCCAGTAGACCCCAGTAGACCAGTAGACCCAGTAGACCCCAGTAGGCCCCAGTAGAGCAGGGTATCATGCTGTTGGATCCACAGCATGTAGAAGTGGATTCGAGACCTGAGTCCAGTGATGGGAGGAGGGGGAGGAGATCCTCGTACCCCCCCGACCCCCCCGTTGGGAGACCTGTAGTTAGCTCCCGTCGGCCCCTGTGACGTGGAGGAGGGGGGAGGAGGGGGGAGGAGGAGTGAGCGGGGTAAAGCCAAGCTGCCCGGGGCAACAAGAGCCCTGCCTCAAAACACAAGGGGCAAGATGACAGTGGAGGTTCTCCGTTACAAAGAGCTGCTCGGGCTAATAGGAGGACCAGCGCTTTGAAGAGCTGCTCACAAAAGACCGACCACACTCCCCCCCTCCCCCCCCTCCTCCTCCCCCCTCTCCCCCCTCCCTCCTCCTCCCCCCTCTCCCCCCTCCCTCCGATCAGGTTCCCATTATCGGCGGGGCCACGGTGGAGAGGGCAGGAGGGTTTGAGACGCCTGTCAGGAGCCACTCATCTGTGTCCGGCCTCCACGGCTCATATGTGGCATGATCACACACACACACACACACACACACACACACACACACACACACACACACACACACACACACACACACACACACACACACACACACACACGGGCATAAACGCTGTGTCCTTGCAGGTTGGAGCTTCATCCCGAGTCCTCTCAGGCTGAGTTCACTGGAGGAGAGCAAGCAGACCAAGTCAAGCAGCAGATGCAGACGACTCGTTTGATTCAACCTGCAGAGAGCACCAGGTGGGCGGGGCTTACAGCAACAGGGCGGTGCAGATAGGGTAGGCTGCCACTCACAGGAAAGCTAAACTAAATGGACTTTCAGTGATACTTTCCTGTGATTGTGGAATCGCTCTGCTGCCTATTGTGTTGTCTGATGTGGTAAACCCCACCCAGCTGGCACCTCAGGAGGTTAAAACAAACTCCACAAGGTTTTTATGCTGCTTGACCCTGGGATGAGTGACTGACTGACCAACTGAACCAAGTAACCGACTGACTGACTGAGAGCCTGTTACAGTGTGTGTGTGTGTGTGTGTGTGTGTGTGTGTGTGTTCAACTAGCTCCACATGTCCAGGCATGTCTCTCTCTCTCTCTCTCTCTCTCTCTCTCTCTCTCTCTCTCTCTCTCTCTCTCTCTCTCTCTCTCTCTCTCTCTCTCTCTCTCTCTCTCTCTCTCTCTCTCTCTCTCTCTCTGTCCCACAGTTGGCCTCTGTAATTAGGATCTGAGAGGGTGATGGCCGTGGTGCGAGACCGCCACACAGCTCACCTCCCTGTGGGCCCGATACTCCCGCCCCCAGCCTGACCCCGCCCCCGGTCTGACCCCGCCCCCAGCCTGACCCCGCCCCCACCCCTCAGAGGGTACAATACAACACAATGGGCTCTAGATGCTGATGGAGTTCAATTTCACAATTTTCTAAAGCAAGATTATGAACGAGACCAACAAGTTAAAGAGGTTCCTCACTGTGGTGTTCTTCACTGTAGTGTCCCTCACTGTGGTGTTCTTCACTGTGGTGTTCCTCACTGTAGTGTCCCTCACTGTGGTGTTCCTCACTGTAGTGTCCCTCACTGTGGTGTTCTTCACTGTGGTGTCCCTCACTGTGGTGTTCCTCACTGTGGTGTTCCTCACTGTGGTGTTCTTCACTGTGGTGTTCCTCACTGTGGTGTTCTTCACTGTGGTGTTCCTCACTGCTCTTCCCAGAGATCACCTGTCAATCAAACAGTGTGTCCAGTACTGTGACGTCTTCCTCCTCTGATTTCCTGTTGATGGAGTTTGAGTTCCTGTAGGTGGCGCTCTTCTCTTTGTCTGTTCAGCCACGGTGGCTATCGCTGCTCACGCTAACTACCCAGTTCTTCTTCTGTAGAAACGTAAAACGCATCACTTCCTGTCTCCAGAGGGTTTCTCCCGGTAAAGACCGACCTGACAGTTGAGAGCAGCAGATGGAGAAGCTTAATGATGGTTGAGGTTGATGATGTTGAGGTCCAGAGATCATGACCTGGTTGAGGTTGATGATGTTGAGGTCCAGAGATCATGACCTGGTAGAGGTTGATGTTGAGTTTTAGAGATCAGAGTCGTTGGTATTGATCCTCAACCTCCTACTGATATATCATCATCATTTTCTGCTCTGGGTCTCACTGCATCAGCCTCTGGGGTCACGTAGGGGTCAAGGTCACCACTACTCTCCCACCCTCATTGCCATTCCAGTCAGCAGCCGTTCACACACCACACCTCGATGACTCACCGACCCTCCCTCCCTCCCTCCCTCCCCTCCCCTCCCTCCCCTCCACTCCGGTCCGGTCTGGTCCGGTCTGGTCCGGTCTGGTCCGCGGAGGGATTTGGCGGCAGGTGACATCATGCGCGGTCTCCCGGGCGTCACCCAGAACAGCTCGTACCGCGGCGCTCCCGTCTCCTCGTGGCAGGTGCTTATCAGGCCCGCCAGCCGGACCACTCCTTCACTCGGAACCGGGGCCCGGGGTGGGGGGGGGGTGGGGTGGGGTGGGTGGAGGTGTGTGGGGGCGGGGGGGGTACCGTGGCCCGCTCCCACTTTCAACACCGCATTGTTGCGCCTGGCAGCGACTTCTGCCAGATTGAGATCTGCCATTTCCTCCGGCTCGCCCTGCGCCACCCGGCGGGGACGTTTCCAACCCTGCAGCACGTCACTCAATGCAACACAAAATGTCCACGTATTAACAATGCTGCTGCTCCCTCATGAGATCTGGGCCGGCGATAAAACACACACACACACACACACACGCACACTCACACTCACACACACACACACACACACACACACACACACACACACACACACACACACACACACACACACACACACACGCACACTCACACACGCACACTCACACACACACACACACAGACGACCTTGGCTTCTTGACCTTGCTGGGTCGTCTGCTCTGGGTTTCAGTTCCACCAGATTCTCCATCGGTGCAGGAAGACACAGAATCTGAGCTGTTGGGGGGAAGTGAGGAAGGAAAGGAGGGCAGAGGAGAGGAAACAAGACAACAAGGAAGAAGAAGAGAGAGCGAGGGCGGAGCGTCCCGGCAGACCTGGGATCAGATTTTATCTACAAAGCATTTTACGCCACCTCGGAGAACCTGAACCTTCAGACAATCACAGGATTTTACTGTCATTTTACCTTTCTGTGATTGACAACACACACACACACACACACACACACACACACACACACACACACACACACACCAGCTACTTTTAAAGGTTAAAGATTATTTTCTGTGTAGAACCAGAAGATACACTGGAAACAAACCAGCATCCAGTCTCAGATTCAAACTGTCTTGTATTTTATTTCACAGTTGGTCCTGATGCAGCAGCCCCCCCCCCCCCCCCCCCCCCCCAGGAGGCGTAGTAACAGGCCTGTGTGACTAATGGATCTAGTGGATCTAATTTAAAGGAGGAGAGTATCAAATCCACACGTGCACAAAGACATTAAAGAGAATCCTCTGGGAGGCCGGGGGTTTGATCCCCGCCGCCCCTCCTGGGACGCCGAGCGGCTCGTTATGGAGAATGGAGTTGAGGGGGGGGGGGGGCAGCGTGCTTGGCCTCTAATGCCCCTGTAATTTATTGAACTCAACGTTGAGTCTTCGCCGGGTATCACGTCTCAGACAGGAAGAAGAGATGGTGTCTGGGTAACTGTGAACATCTAGAGGGAAGAAAAGACTCAACTTAGTTTTATTCAGTTCTACTCAGTTCAGTTCAAGTCTTCATTTCCCTACTGCGTTCTACTGCGTTCTACTACATTCTACTGCATTCTACTGCATTCTACTGCGTTCTACTACATTCTACTGCGTTCTACTGCATTCTACTACATTCTACTGCGTTCTACTGGATTCTACTGCGTTCTACTGCATTCTACTACATTCTACTGCGTTCTACTGCGTTCTACTACATTCTACTGCGTTCTACTGCGTTCTACTACATTCTACTGCGTTCTACTGCATTCTACTGCGTTCCAATACATTCTACTGCGTTCTACTGCGTTCTACTGGATTCTACTGCATTCTACTGCATTCTGCTGGATTCTACTGCATTCTACTGCGTTCTACATTCTACCGCATTCTACTGCATTCTGCTACATTCTATTGCATTCTACTGCATTCTACTACATTCTACTGGATTCTACTACATTCTACTGCGTTCTACTACATTCTACTGCATTCTACTGCATTCTACTGCGTTCTACTGCATTCTACTGCATTCTACTGGATTCTACTGCATTCTACTGCGTTCCCTCTGAGGTGTGAGCGTCAGATAAACACCCTAACACATGAACGTTCTGGTCGGAGGTTAACCAACATGAGAAAAACAAACAATAAATCAGAATCTTCATCTACTCAGAACGTTTCCTCTGACTGACTCACCTGCTGGACATCAGCATCACATCCAATACATGAACGGTAAGGAGTCACAAGAAATACTTTCCTCTCCATCAGGATGTTTGGTTTACTCTCCCATCTCATTCTTGTCTATTTGAGACCAAGACAAATTCCTCGTATGTGAAAACATATTTGGCAATAAACCTGTTTCTGATTTTGATTCTGATTGACAAACCATCAGCAAAGTCTTCAGGATCAATGTTTATTTTAGGGACATTTTTCACCCGACTGGCAGATTTCTTTCACTTGTTTTCAGATTTCAAGACTAAATTCTTGCTCAGATTTTCTTCACTGCATCGTCTGGTCCAACATGTCTGCTCTACTCTATTATTGTTATTTACTGATGCATCAGGACACCTGAACGCCTCCACAGCAGAACAACATGGCCGGTGTTAGAACACCTCCTAACTGTGTGTGTGTGTTTACAGCACGGTGATTTGCGGCGTTGAGTCGTTATGACTTTATGGTTTTATGGTTTCCACGCCCTGCTGCTGTCAACACGCCACGCCCGGCGTTCCCTCCGCACGCCGCGGTGGGATGTTTCCTCAGGAGGTGGCACCTGCCTCGGCTTCCTCGCTGATTGTCTCCGGGACCCGGGGCCTCCGCGGGCCGGGCTGAGGTAACGTTTCCTTGCATTATGGTCGCAGAATAGCTCCCCTTGTCCATTGTGCCGCATGTTAAAACTCCTCATGGAATCGTGAACAGTGGGAATGACGGGGGAAAGTGGAGGAGGGGAGGAGGGGGGAGGAGGGGGGAGATTCCGGGGAATTCCAGCAGCATTCCGATTGTCTTCCTCACTGTTTTTTTCCAGTGTAATCAGTGCAGCTCGGCGGTTGTGCTTGATGCTTCCACTTAACATGAACAACAGCCTCCACCGCAGATTCACCAGCATCTTAACACTGTATAATATCTATATGGATTTATATGATTTATAACTGAGAGGGAACGTGTGTCTGTTCATTCAACGTGTCGCTGGTTACAAGCAGGACTGACTTGATGTTAAACCACATGTGACTAAAATGTTTGTTGTGACTAGTCTAGTCTAAAGTGCATCATGTTGGTCCCTGGAGACGAGCTCGTCCTCGAGGTTCATGCAGCATGTTGGTCCCTGGAGACGAGCTCCTCCTCGAGGTTCATCCAGCATGTTGGTCCCTGGAGACGAGCTCCTCCTCGAGGTTCATGCAGCATGTTGGTCCCTGGAGACGAGCTCGTCCTCCAGGCTCATGCAGCATGTTGGTTTGGCAGCACACTGCAGGTCTTTGTGTTTCCACTTGAACTGAATTGTCTGTTATGGCAGTTTGTTCTTCTGTTGTTAACATGGTTGTTATCTGAAGGCCATCAGATTCATTGATCCATATTTTGTAGCTACTTGGTTTGAGGCGTTCTGAACAGAAGCTGCTTCAGATAGAAGATAGAAGATAAAATAAAGATGATGTCACTTGATTCAAGAAAATCCCAAAAGTTTGCGATGGAAATAAGTGAAATTATCTCACTTTCTCACTTTCTCACATTTGTTTTGAGAAAATGTTGAATTTTTGACTCCATTCAAGACAAAATTACTGGCTAAGACGTTTTTTTTTTGCAGACTGGACAAGAGAGCTGCACGAGGAGAAGCATGGTGAAGGGAAGGGAACCCAGGAGGAACAAAAAGCTGCAAACAATAAACACTTTCCACTCAAGGTATTTTGGGAGCAGAAAGCAGCTTGGAGCGGCTGTCATATTGGGTTTCAGGACGATTAGAGCAGGAATCCTCCGACAAAGTGGCTCTCTGCTGGAGAGTTCATCATCTGAGGGAGGAAGGAGACAAAAGGAAGAAGACAAATAAACAAGATGGCCGTCTGAAAGGCTTCTCTGTGTTGACAGTAAACAGAGATCAGAGGGAGTGTGGAGAGCAGGGAGCAGTGATGGAGGGCCGGGATCAGCCTGACCGAGACGAGAGGTTTACCCTGGTGCATGCATCCATCCATGCATCCACCCATGCATCCACCCATGCATCCATCCATGCATCCACCCATGCATCCACCCATGCATCCATCCATGCATCCATCCATGCATCCATCCATGCATCCATCCATGCATTTTCTAGCTGCATATCCAGGTCAGGGTCACGCTGGCAAGAGGGCAAGCAGATCAGCCAAGGTATCCTTTTCCCCAGACCTCCAGCGTGTCCTGGGTCGCCCGGGTGTCTCCTCCCGGTAAAGCTCCACAGGAAGAGGCCTGGTGGCGTCAGACACCTGAACCTCCTCAGCTGGCTCGACTCCTCACTTCACTCTCCTCACGTCACTCTCCTCACTTCACTCTCCTCACTTCACTCTCCTCACGTCACTCTCCTCACGTCACTCTCCTCACGTCACTCTCCTCACTTCGTCACTAGGAGTGAAGCTGGCCACACTGTGGAGAATCCTCAGCCACATGTACCTCATTCTGTCAGCCACCACCCAGAGCTTGTGACCAATGTAAGTGGTCAATGTCACGACTGAATACGACCCTCATCCCTCATCCCTCATCACGCCCCGCTTCAGTGCACATCGGAGATCAAGGTCAAAAGGTCAGCAAACAGCAGAGCTGAACGCCGTAACGCCTCCAGACCTTCCACCGTACTGCTTCACAGCAGATGACTGCAAAGAAATAAGACCCAGGCAGAAATCCAGGATCGGGTCCAAGTAGCGGAGGAGGAGGACATGGAAGAGGAATGGAGGTGCTTGGACCGGCTCCAAGGCTCCGGGATCTCCAGGACCTCCAGGACCTCCAAGGCTCCAGGACCTCCAGGACCTCCAAGGCTCCACAACCTCCACGACCTCCAAGACCTCCAGGACCTCCAGGACCTCCACGACCTCCACGAGCTCCAAGACCTCCAAGACCTCCAAGACCTCCAAGACCTCCAGGACCTCCAGGACCTCCAGCTCTCCTAATGTTCATCACTGGAGTCTTAAATCATCAGGAGCAGCTGGAGTGGAGTTACACCGACACTAACGATGGATAGATAGATGGATAGATAGAGAGATAGAGAGATAGAGAGATGGCTAGATAGGTTGTCTACCTGTCTGTGTATTTACCTGTTTAATTGCATACCTGTGTATTTCCTGTAAATTTTGTACATGATTTCTGCATATGTGTGTGTGCGTGTGTGCATGTGTGTGCATGTGTGCATGTGTGTGTGTGCAGCCTGGGTGCTCCAGAGAGCAGGCAGCAACATTTTCCCACTGCCCCGCGGAGCCGGCGCTGTTGTCGCGGCGCTGCAGCCACGCTGGTCATTGTGTTTGTTTTCCTGTGTGTCACTTCCTCCCTCAGATTGTGGATTGTTGGAGGAACAATGGCGTGTTTTTCCTTGAAAGGACACCTCAATCATTTAGCACCGCGCCGTAAACGCAGACGGGTACAGTGGCGTTGCCCCGAGACAATATGTGTTTTCCCCCCCATCGTGTTGTCACTTGAATGCAGCGCAGTCGTCGTCATGAATCATAATTTAGATAGGAGCGTTGCCGTGGTGTCTGAATACAATACACTCCGCTAAGCCCCGCCCACCATCTTCAGATAATGCGGCCAGCAAAAAAAAAAAAAAAAAGGATTCAGGATTTATTCTCCCTTCTCGTGTTTCCTGTCGGCATCACCGCCACGCCGCCAGTGATGGTGGTTGTGTTGCGGTGATGGTGGTGGTGTTGCGGTGATGGTGGTTGTGTTGCGGTGATGGTGGTTGTGTTGCGGTGATGGTGGTGGTGTTGCGGTGATGGTGGTGGTGTTGCGGTGATGGTGGTTGTGTTGCGGTGATGGTGGTGGTGTTGCGGTGATGGTGGTGGTGTTGCGGTGATGGTGGTTGTGTTGCGGTGATGGTGGTGGTGTTGCGGTGATGGTGGTTGTGTTGCGGTGATGGTGGTGGTGTTGCGGTGATGGTGGTGGTGTTGCGGTGATGGTGGTGGTGTTGCGGTGATGGTGGTGGTGTTGCGGTGATGGTGGTTGTGTTGCGGTGATGGTGGTGGTGTTGCGGTGATGGTGGTTGTGTTGCGGTGATGGTGGTTGTGTTGCGGTGATGGTGGTGGTGTTGCGGTGATGGTGGTTGGTGTTGCGGTGATGGTGGTGGTGTTGCGGTGATGGTGGTGGTGTTGCGGTGATGGTGGTGGTGTTGCGGTGATGGTGGTTGTGTTGCGGTGATGGTGGTGGTGTTGCGGTGATGGTGGTGGTGTTGCGGTGATGGTGGTTGTGTTGCGGTGATGGTGGTGGTGTTGCGGTGATGGTGGTGGTGTTGCGGTGATGGTGGTGGTGTTGCGGTGATGGTGGTGGTGTTGCGGTGATGGTGGTTGTGTTGCGGTGATGGTGGTTGTGTTGCGGTGATGGTGGTGGTGTTGCGGTGATGGTGGTTGTGTTGCGGTGATGGTGGTGGTGTTGCGGTGATGGTGGTGGTGTTGCGGTGATGGTGGTTGTGTTGCGGTGATGGTGGTTGTGTTGCGGTGATGGTGGTTGTGTTGCGGTGATGGTGGTTGTGTTGCGGTGATGGTGGTTGTGTTGCGGTGATGGTGGTGGTGTTGCGGTGATGGTGGTGGTGTTGCGGTGATATTGGCCGCGCTGAAAGTGAAGCAGCACCCAGCAGATAAAAACAATGACTGTCCTCGTTGTTTGACAGTCCGTCCGCTCACCTGTACGGTTATACCTGCACGCCGCTTCCTCCTCACCTCCCCATCAGATAGCGGCTGTGTGTTTGTTCACACCCTCGCCGGCGAACAAAGAGGAGGATGAACCGCCGAGGGAGTCGGAGGAGCGTCGAGGATCTGCAGCAACACAATCTGGAGGCGCCGATAACGAGGCCAGAAACCTGAGACGCCGCCGCCATCGCTTCACTTCCAACAGGAAAACACTTTAACAGACTGAGTCTTTATGTTGGAGGTTAAGGGCTGACTCCTCTGACTCTTCTGACTCCTCTGACTCCTCCGACTCTTCTGACTCCTCTGACTCCTCTGACTCCTCTGACTCCTCTCATTGCTCTCCCAGAACCAGTGAACAGGATCGACCCGGGTTCTGCCTCTTGGCCTACAAGTGGGTTTCATGGGTTTTGAATGTCATATTACCACAATATATTGAGAAAACATTAAAGTGAGTTTATAGCATATAAATCTGTTTAATTGACAGCAGATGAAAATGTTGGAAAATTCCTTATACAGCTTTATCTTTGATTTTAACTCATGAAGTCCCTAAGTGACAACAACGTTCATGAGTTAAAATCAAGGATAAAGCTGCATAAGGAATTTTCCAGAATATTTAAAGGACGTGTGACACCTGTGACACCTGTGTCACCGTGGGTCCTTATGGGTTAATGAATGAAAGAAATCACTTGGTGCCAAAGTTCACTGTTCTGTGCATCACTTCATGACTTCATGGGGGGTCGTGGCCTGAACCCTCCCCCCGCTCATCTTTGTGTCCAGTGTTGTGTCTCCTCTCAGACCCCATCAGACATCAGACTCTACTAGGTCATGACCCCACCCCCCCCGGCCCCCGTCGGCTCCTTGACCCCTTGCAACACCAAACATGCCTTGAAGAGGGCTGAGAGCATTTTGGTGTGTGTGGACATGAGAGAGATACCTACGTCATCCAGACCTTTTTAAGAGCTTTCCCCCCCACAGAGTTCACAGAAAGACCCTTGAGTCTGCAGGACCTCCAGGACCTCCAGGACCTCCAGCATCTCCACCTCCAGCCCCTCCACCATCACCACCACCTCCAGCTCCTCCAGCCCCTCCAGCCCCTTCAGCATCTCCACCTCCAGCCCCTCCACCATCACCACCACCTCCAGCTCCTCCAGCCCCTCCAGCCCCTTCAGCACCTCCAGCTCCTCCAGCACCTCAAGCACCTCCAGCTCCTCCACCTCCACCACCTCCAACCAGGCAGCTAGCAATCTCAGACTGGGAGCTAATTGACACTGTCTGTGGGGGATGCTGCTGTTTTGTTCCTTCCTCTTATGACAACCCCCCCGACCCGAAGAGCCACATCACATTTACAGGGTTCCTGTGAGTTTTTCAGGCAGCTGAGGAGGGTAAAAGTTATGGAGAATTATATCAACATCTATCAAAATCTTGGCAATACCTTGGAAATGACACATTGCAGTGAACCCAAATGATAAAATAAGACATGAAGCATTCAGTAATAAAGAGGTAACATTCCAACACTGGTCAGTATTACGCAATAGCATGGAGGAGTATGATTCCTAAGAATGTGTAGGAGTTTAGCTTTAATATTATTATGAAACAATATACTGGTCTAGCATGTCGGCAGGCCTGAGGAGGAAGATGACTCAACGTGTGAAGGTATTGAAGTTGTGTGGTAAATCTCATGATGGCTGATCATCTGTCTCCGCTCCAGGTCGGTCGGTTTTGTCGGCTCATCCATCAAAGACCTCCTGGCCACGCTGCTGAACCAGGCACCCAATCAGAGAGGAGAGATCAGCCTGACCCAGAATGCACTGGGCATCTTGGCACTTTAGTGAGAGATAACAGACTACACTACCCAGAAGTCCTGAAACGTGACATCAGCAGAACGGTTGGACCTGAATGTCTCTGTTCTCAGTGGCTGGTGGGGCGGAGGTGAAGAGCTTCATCACTTCCTGTTCATGGAGAAGATTTCCTACCAGAGACCGTACCTGACACAAAACACAACATGTCTTGTGGCTGCATTGCATTCTGGTCTATCCTGGCTACTGCATTGCATTCTGGTCTATCTTGCTACTGCATTGCATTCTGGTCTATCTTGGCTACTGCATTGCATTCTGGTCTATCTCCTGTCGGTCTCTCTCCTCTGATGGATTTTTCCTGTATGATTGTTGATCGTCGGTCTAGAAAGAAGCCCTTGCTCTTTGATTCTTCAGGCAGACAGACAGACAGGCAGACAGACAGACAGACAGACAGACAGACAGACAGACAGACAGACAGACAGACAGACAGACAGACAGACAGACAGACAGACAGACAGGCAGACAGACAGACAGCTAGGCAGGCAGACAGACAGACAGGTAGACAGACAGGCAGACAGGTGTCTCTCAGCCCCCCAGCCTGCTGCTGGGTGATAAAGCGGTGAATGGTTCAGCTATCAGACACACCTTTGGCTGAGTGGAGCTGCACCTGCTGCTGCTGCTTACACATTGACCTACCGAACGACCGCCGGGCCGCCCGCCACCAAACACCTGCTCTGGGCGGGTGTGTGTGTGTGTGTGTGTGTGTGTGTGTGTGTGTGTGTGTGTGTGTGTGTGTGTGAGCGTGTGTGTGTGGGTGTGGGTGTGTGTGTGAGCGTGAGCGTGTGAGAGAGAGAGTGTGTAGGCTTGTGAGTGTATCTGGGTGGGGTAGTGGTGTAGGATTTTGTGTCTCTGTGTAAAGGCATGTATGTTTTGCGTGTGTGTATGTGTGTGTGTGTGTGTGTGTGTGTGTGTGTGTGTGTGTGTGTGTGTGTGTGATAGCCTCTGTTTATCAGGCCTTTTAGGTCGATTTGAGGTCAAACATCTAGATGTGGTTTTGGGAGAACTGTAATGAAACACATCAAACATCCACATCGTCTTTGAGGACTTTACCTCCATTCACATCGACGTCTCAGCTACCAGAGAACAACCAGCTTAACTTGTCAACAGCCAATCAGATTTATGCACTTTCTTGTTCCTTCCTTGCTGTTGTGATTTTGCTCCGTGTGCCGATCACAAAATGGGCGGGAAGTTGATTCCAGCCGTTCAAAGCTAACTTTTATTTGAAAGATGACAGGAAGGAGAGCTTGGAGATCGGTGGCGCCGTTGGAGATCTGAAGTCATTTTACTGAGTTTCTTTCTTTATTTTTGATTAATTCTTCCCAGCTCGCTTTGTTAGCAACGTAACTTTATGATAGGCGATATCAAAATGCAAGAATGTATTGAAATGCATGTAGGTTATTTTTATTTAGCTGCACGATTTCACAACAAAGACGCACCCTGATCTTCTCTGACCTCCAACAAACACCAGACCTGAGCCCGTTGGAGTCGGTGGAGGAGGACGATGTGGGAGCAGAGATTCACCCTCAGACAGGAAGGGGGAGATTAACCTGCTGAGAAACTCTCCGTCTGAGTTCACCCACGAGTGAAGAGGCGTGTCCGGTCCAGGCTCGGCTTCACGGGAGGTATGCGGCGGTGGAGGGCGGGCTTAGCGCCTGTCAGCGAGCTGTCAGCTGATCAAACACCGTCTCCCTCTCGGGGTGTCAGGCACTAAAGCAGAGGTGAGCTGAGGGAGGTGGAAACAGACCCCAGATCAGACGAAGGGTCGAAGGGTGTTTGACAATGTGATGCTCAATTGATCGCTGTAGGGTTTCTTTGTTTGCCTCTTCTCCTCGAGGTCCTTGAGTCTTCTGATCACCTCCTCACTGCTACTAATACTACGGTGTGTAATACTACCTGAAGTATAGAGGATGCAGTTTGTTCAGTTGTGCTTCTTGTTAACCTGATGACTTTTATTCTTTTAAAAGTGCTTCAGTTTTGTGGTATCAATCATTTTTTCAACTGAAAGTGGCGAGACAAATATTTTTTTTATCCCCTGAAAGAAGCCCGCTGAAATCGTATTGATCGGCTTCACCATATAGAAGTCATATAATCTGGTTTTTAAGAGTAGCTATCACTTTTTTTAAACTGCTGGATGCTTACAGGGTTGTGGTGAAGGTTTCCAAGAAGACTAAAACAAATGTTCCAGATGTGCTGTACCTCTGACGTCCATCTGACAACATACTGCCGATTAGCCTGCTAGCTAGCTAACGTTACACAGTGGAGGGTGACGCCGAGCCTCGGGGGGCTTTGTCAGCGGGGGGTCTTTGGAGGTCCTCATCAAAAAACAATGACTGGAGATGGGCGGAGACATTTCTTACATTTTTTCGTCACCGATCGGAGCAGCAGAGGAACGTTTTCAACTGAAAGTGGCGAGACAAATATTTTCTTTAGCCCTGAAATTGAACTCATGTCCAGTATTGATCGGCTTCACCATATAAAAGTCATACAATACGTTCACAGCTCAACAAAGTCCTGCTCTGTCTCTACCAGTACCAGTACCAGGCGTTCCCGTTGGGCTTGCCGGGTTAAAGGTTCAGAAAAGGTCCGCTCTCTGAAAGCGATCTCACCTGGCAGTGGAGAGACCACACAGGCAAGCCGCGACAGGACTGTCTAAAGTTTACTCTCCTGTCAGATAAGAGCTCCACTCTTCTGTTTGCATTCTTCAGGACGGGACTTGTAAACGTTTCCATGGCAGCTCTCCGCCCGCGGCCCGTTCAGAGGCGGAGGGTGAAGGGGAAATGCGATTGTGGTTGGAGACACGCACCTGAAAACACATTATCCTGTCTTTGATTCACAAAAGCAGCAGCTAAATCAGGAAGGAAGACGGGGGGTGCAGCCAGAGCAGCAGAGATACCCTCCACAATGATTCCTGTCATGACAGTACAGCACCGAGTGATTTACTGTCACTGGTATGAGTCATCGTGAGTTTAGGTAGTGCCATCTGCAATTACGACACACTGGCTGATACATTTCCAGCAGTAAAATGAATGGAAATGAAAAAACCTTTATTTTTCCAAAGCAACGACACACTCTGGTGTTCCATCCCAACCTTGGGAGGAAACCCCTCCACATGCACAGCAGAAGCCAGAAGGACTCAGGGAACATTACCAGATCAATGCAGCAATAAAAAGGGAAAGGAGTCGAGGAACATGGACTGAGCAGGTGTGCACATGTCTGTTAGCTCAACGCTGACTCAGGGTTTATTTAATAGCAGAGGGATGAATCTGAGTATTTCATATCAGATTCACCAGCATGACTGAACCTCCAGCTAGGAGTTATTCAGGACTTGGTGGTGCAGGGACACAACCTGCATGGTGTGGTACAGTTTGGCTGATTAGTGTTTGGTGCTGCCGATAACGTTGAGTGGCAGATATGGAGGAACTCTCTCATCTCTTCTTTCTCTGAGTAACAGAGTTACATAGCCTGAGAAAAATACAACTTTAAAATCTGGGAAATATGAGAATAATCTTTAAATCCAAGTTAAATAAAAAGCGTTGTGGCCCTTCTGTCTCCCGTACCAGTCTGTCTGGTGAATTGAATTCAAATGAACTGCATTTGGTTTGTCATGAAGAAGATATTGTCTCATAATGTGATATATTATTTGTGTTTCTTTTGGGTAAATAATGTGTTTGGACACAGAACATGCATGCAGTCACTATGACACACAGCATGACTTCAGCTATGAGCCTTCATACTGAGGAGGACGACGTCGGCATTATAGAGCATGAACATGGAGATATCATCATCTGAAAAAAACAACTTCAAACAATAAACAGGTTGAGTAATAATCAGGATCCTGTAAAGAAAGAAAAGATCTCCCATGATGCCTTGGAGTATTTCAACAGAAGTCATCTCTGCATCGCTGGACTGATCAGATCTTTCAGTGTGTAGACTTCAGCCGGGCCCTTGTTTAGTCTTTGTTCTGCATTAGAGGCCCCAGCAATGTGAGATGGGACTTTATCTCCTGCCGAGTGTCTTAATCCCTCGACGTTCAGGACCGGGATATGAAAACAGTCCATCTCCACAACAGGAGTCAGGGTGACGAGCGCCAGCGCCAGGCTCCTCGTCCTTCTATAAAAGGGAGGGGGCTGGGGGCCGTAAACATTGCGCAATCACTGTGAGTGACCCAGCAGGTGTGTGTGTGTGTGTGTGTGTGTGTGCATTTGCATTTTTCACTTATGAAACTTGTAAGTCAACTCATACAAGAAAATCATTTTTTTTTTGCCTTTATTAGAGTCAAGAGAGACAGACAGATTCCCACCCAGGATGTTGAGGTTGAATGGTGACTCTTTACTGTCGGCTGTATTGGCTTAGTGGACCATGTGTGAGACCAGCTTCATCTTCATCGTCTTCATCTTCATCATCTGTTTCAAGGTGAGGTGTTTCTCAGACTGGGGGGCTGCGGTTCAGATGAGCGTCCCGTCCAACTGAGACGCCGTAGATTCGCCCTTTCAGTTCAAATTGAATCCTGGTTGTGATTGGTCGCTTCACACACAGGAAGTGACGTATCGCTGCTGAAAGGACCGTCCCGGAGTGATCCTCTTACTGTTTTACATCACTATAGATTGTTTTCCAGCGCTTTTATCATGTTATGAGATCTGTTTTTCCTCTCTTTTCTTTTCTTTCCAGTTACTCCCAGTACAATAAAGACTTTAAAATAGAGTTTGCGGTGCACGTTCTCCTGGATCTTCTCTTAGTCAGTAGGAAAGCAGAGTAAGTTTCTGGTGGGATGTGATTCTTCATGTACGAGGGGTGTAAACCACTCCCTCATCTCTGGCCACCATGTGACACTGGAGGGCCAGGACGCTGCCGGTTTTCTCTCCAACCAAAGACGACGCCAGGTGATTTCACCGGTGAACACACCTTGAACCGGGGAGAAGGGGCTAACCGGTGAAATCACTCGGTGTCGTCTTTGGTTGGAGAGAAAACCTGCAGCCTCCAGGTTTGATGTAGGAGGTTAAAGAGAAGTTTGGTGTGTCCAATCCCTCGGTAATTCCTCAACACGTGAATCGAGACTCCTGCCTACAGTCGTTTCAGTGACTGAGGCTGGAGATGTTAGGTATACACTGTGGATTGGTTTGGTCTTGCCGGGATGCGTTACCTGACAGGTCTAGACATTCCCACGTTGGGTTTCGCTTTCCTTATGATGATCCAGACCACCTCCCAGAGTGTTGGGACACATGTGGGAAAGGAGACGTTCAGGAACACAAATGGAGAGCAGCAGTGGACATCAGGTCGGATCTCAAACATCACATCAAACGACGAGTGTCACCGGTGTCCATACCCTCTTACTCAACACATCTGATCCTCTCCTTACGATACGTTGAGTAACTTTGTCCGGCTAATTAACCTGGTTACTTCCCCGGTTTATCTGGACAAGCAGCGTTTCACATGCTTCCTTATCGCCGCTGATAAGAGCGTCGTAAAGAGATGAACACAAGAGGCTTGTCTGTGTGTGTGTGTGTGTGTGTGTGTGTGTGTGTGTGTGTGCGTGTGTGTGTGTGCGCAAAGGCTTATGAATGTGTGTGTGTGTCTGCACCTGCTTCCCCGGGAGGAAACATCTGCTGCAGAGTGTCAGAGGCCACCTGTCTGACTCCGTCCTGCTGAGGAACAGCAGCTCTGACCGACTCGTGAAGACCACTGTTCTGTCTGACTAGTGACTCGTGAAGACCGCTGTTCTGTCTGACTAGTGACTCGTGAAGACCGCTGTACTGTCTGACTAGTGACTAGTGAAGACTGCTGTTCTGTCTGACTAGTGACTCGTGAAGACCGCTGTTCTGTCTGACTAGTGACTCGTGAAGACCGCTGTACTGTCTGACTAGTGACTAGTGAAGACCGCTGTTCTGTCTGACTAGTGACTCGTGAAGACCGCTGTTCTGTCTGACTAGTGACTAGTGAAGACCGCTGTTCTGTCTGACTAGTGACTAGTGAAGACCGCTGTACTGTCTGACTAGTGACTAGTGAAGACCGCTGTACTGTCTGACTAGTGACTCGTGAAGACCGCTGTTCTGTCTGACTAGTGACTCGTGAAGACCGCTGTACTGTCTGACTAGTGACTAGTGAAGACCGCTGTTCTGTCTGACTAGTGACTCGTGAAGACCGCTGTTCTGTCTGACTAGTGACTAGTGAAGACCGCTGTTCTGTCTGACTAGTGACTAGTGAAGACCGTTGTTCTGTCTGACTAGTGACTAGTGAAGACCGCTGTTCTGTCTGACTAGTGACTAGTGAAGACCGCTGTTCTGTCTGACTAGTGACTAGTGAAGACCGCTGTACTGTCTGACTAGTGACTAGTGAAGACTGCTGTTCTGTCTACACGACTTGAAGCTGCAGAAATCCACTCGTCTTGTCGGTCTGAAACAGAGAGAGCGTCTCATCTCCCCAAATTGAAATGCTGCAGGTTCGTCCTGGTTGCCCCAAATAAATTCTGGTGTTGGAATGGAAACGTAAGAGAACC
Organism: Hoplostethus mediterraneus; assembly: GCA_034670385.1. Taxonomy (NCBI): domain Eukaryota; kingdom Metazoa; phylum Chordata; class Actinopteri; order Trachichthyiformes; family Trachichthyidae; genus Hoplostethus; species Hoplostethus mediterraneus. Next base: position 62,018 of record JAXDDW010000065.1, read on the forward strand.
CAGAACGGTGCATGTTTCATGTTCATGTTTCATGTTCATGTTTCATGTTTCATGTTCATGTTTCATGTTCATGTTTCATGTTCATGTTTCAGCGTGTGTTCTTGTGTGCTGCCTGATGCATTGATGTCACATTTAACAGCCAAACATCCCAGAAGTTTACTTGGATGGCGACTTGGCCGACGAGAACCACCAGGAAGGCCCATGATTCATAGCGAGAACGACACATCCAAACATCTTTACAGTCTATAGTACAGAATTGGTTGAGCTGGAAAATGGAGGACATGAAGACATGAGTGTCCTCACTAATGGTGCAATGTCAAATATTTCAGTCCATCTTAGGCTGTGAAGATGAGTTCTTGTGTTCTTCAGACGTTCGTTCTCTCCAAGACAACTTGAGCAGAACTTTCTCCACATGGACTCTTGGACTTGATGATCACCTCCTGAACCTCTTGACCATCTTCACCCCATCAGTCACTAAGAGCACTAAGACACCAAAGCAACAGCACCCAGATGGTCAGAAGACAGAAGCAGCATCTCCAGACTAGACTGAAACCTGACGGGGTGGTTTACCAGGCAAGGCACCAATGACATTGCACTGAGGCCTCCACTTCTCCACGGTCCCGGGCTTGGAGACGCCGGACGGTAGAGGGCGCTAACAGCCATGTGTTCCCCGGTGAAGGGCAGCTCAGGTGTCGTTTTCTGCACCGAGAACAGGCGTAATGTTACAGTCAGCACGTTCAGAGCCGCTGATCCTCCGCGGGTCTAGTTTCTAATAAGGAAACAAACAAACCAAATATCACAATGAAGATAAACCACATCTCTATCTGTCTCTCTCTCTCTCTCTCTCTGCGTGCGTGCGTGCGTGCGTACTTGCGCGCGCTCTGGGGGGGGGGGGGGCGGGGTTCGTCTATGTGGTCTGTGTATGTTTTCTATATACCATAAGTATAACCATAAGCACTACTTTTCGTGTTTTGCTTTTATTGTTGATCTGTGTGAAACGGGCTGTACAAATAAAGTCTGACTAGATTGAATGACGGTAGTCAGACTGTAGGAAAACTAAACAACAATATAAATACAAGCTTCAGCGTGACAAACTTCAATAATAAAATCATCAGGCGTTATTCTCATGGACCCGCCTCCCGCCCCTATTTCGTCATTGGCTCGTGGCTAAAAAACGCTAGAATCAGGAGGCTTGTGATTGGTCGGGTGAGCTGTCCGTCCCCCGGGCAGCACCGGCTCTGGCTCTGGGCAGCAGAGACGCACCGCTGCTCCCCGTCTCCGCTGGTTAGTGCGTCGAGCGGCGGAGGAAAGTGGAGTTTGCGCGTCTTGTGCGTCCGTGGACCAAGCAGCAGTGCGCTTCCCTGCTCGGCTCTCCTCCAGACCCGCAGGCATCCCGGGGAGCAGATCACGCTTTTCCGCGCCGTGCACGCCCGGAGACACGGAGAGAGGAGGATACTGCAGGTTTTGTTCGGAGTGATTATTGAGATATATCTCTTTTTTTAATTTCCCTAATGGTAACCGACACTTACCAGCCGGAGACATGTGGAACTGTATGGGGAAACCGCACCGCTTTTCAATAGTGTGTGTTCTGCTGACGGTGTGGGCTGAGGTGAGAACTTTTCTTTTTAATTCTTGTAATAAAACGCTTATTAGACCGTATTTTACCGTTAAGTGCGGCAGGCTTCCTTTTCAAACAGCGGGGGCTCAGCCCGTTTTTGGGGGGTTGAGTTCCGTCCTTAATTGAATTGGTCGCCAGTTGAATCATGTGATCTCGGAATTTCTAATCTAGCGATAAATTAGGTTTGCAGTTAACAGGCAAAGTTAAGGCAACACAGTGATGGTGTTCATGAGTTAGAACCTGAGAGCCTCGGTTGTGTAAAACGTTGATGAAATACTTTTCACATCTACTGAAATCGGGAATCGTCGTTCCCATGAAAGATATTAGATAGTTTGGTAAAAACTTTAAGTAAAGTCTCCCCAAACCCCGATAGTGCAGGTTTGAAACGTCCATCAGGGACTTTACACTGCAAAAAATGACCATTTTAACAAGCCATGTAGTATAATATTGAGTCTTAAAACCTTTTTTATATAAAACAAGTGAAAAATATCTCATTTGGCTGAGATAAATTCCTTTCTTTCCTCCTTCCTTCACCTGTTTGGAGGATTTCCCTTGAAACCAGTCGCAGATCCTCTAGTAGTATCAGGATAAATGACTTGATTCAGGAAAACTGTTGGAACAAGTTGACTTGGTTTATTATTTATGGCTCAGTTTAAAAAACAAAAACAAAATCACATTATAAGACTCAACACCAGAATAAAAGCCCGTTCAGATGGTTTGTTTTTTACAGTGTACAGCAGTAGCCTGATCTGCAGACTGGGCTGAATTGGAGTAGGTCGTGTATCCAACTCTAACGTTAACTGCCAAAACGTAACGTTACTATACTATCAGAGAGAATTACACACGTTAACACTTCATGAGTCTGAAAGCATCATTGTTACTAAAAAATGAAAATCTCATTTCTAATAGAAACCTGCTTTTATTAATAATGTTCATGAGTCAGGGGTCGTTTCCTTCAGGAGACTCAGACTTGTTCCTAAAAGAAATCCTGAAGCTATGGAGAATAAACGGGAATCTCTCTCCTTTTCTATAAGATGTTAAACTGAACGCGAGACATTTCCCTGCAGCGCTGCCGGCTCGTGCATGCCTCTATCCTGCTTTCTAATCGACCTGCTTCATTCTCTCGCGTGCTGTTTCCAGCTGTCCCGGTCCACGGGGTATTTCGAGCTGCAGTTGACGTCCGTGGAGAACCCGACAGGTGAGCTGCTCGGCGGCGAGTGCTGCGACGGGGAGAGGAGCGACGTGGACGGCCGCTGCACCGCGGACGAGTGCGACACCTACTTCAAAGTCTGTTTAAAGGAATACCAAACGGAGGTCACGACCAACAGACCGTGCACCTACGGGAGTGGAACTACTAACGTTATCGGTGGGAATACTTTTCAGTTCAACAGCGGCCCGAAACCCGGCCAGAACCGAAACAACGACGCCGGGAAGATCGTCATCCCCTTCCAGTTCGCCTGGCCGGTGAGTCTGTCATGGGCGTCGCTTGGGGAGCCAATATGGCAAAGTGTGGGCACTCCCCACACCTGAGCTTTGAGCCTGTAGTTTGTAGCTTTATGATGGAGAGGACAGATCAGAGAGATCAGCTTTCTGACCCGTTCAGGACTAAAGTTGACATCTATAATCCTAATATCCGGTCAGTCGTTGCTCCATTCAGCGTGTTTCAGCGGGTTTGGAGTCATAGTAGCTGCAGGGACTCGAGTCGATCATCACATTACCAAAATATCACCTGACACATTTTTCCCGGGTCTAACCAAACAGCCAGTCAATCAGATTTCAGTGCTGCGCGAGGCCAAGGGGCTGCGGGAGTCTCTGCGTGCCGCTCATTCTTACGCGTGTCCATTTGGCGGCTTTAGAGAGACGCGCGCGCTTCTCTCCCGGGGCGCCTCAGATCGCGAGGTACATGCACGTTTCCCCGGACACTGGCTGAAACTCACGTCTGCGCTATTTTGATCAGGTGCAGTGGTGCGCAAAAGACGCACAGAGGGCCGTTTTACGCACGAAGATTCTGCACGTTTAACCTTGGTGTGATGAGTTCCCAGACAGGCAGGGCTCTCTGGGTCCAGTCATGGTGTGGTGGAGTGGTGTGGGGTGAGGCGGGGTGAGGTGGAGTGGTGTGGGGTGAGGCGGGGTGGGGTGAGGTGGAGTGGTGTGGGGTGAGGCGGGGTGTTGAAGTAAAAATGATCCCAGGTCAAACCGCCATTCAGAGTGGTGGGATCTGATCCAATCAGAGCCAATCTTGTCCCCTGTCCTTGTTGGGACAGCCAGCTTATTAAAGCTGCTAGTTGCTGTTACACCCAGAGGTCTGTATCTGGGGCGTCCTGTACCACCCGGTAGCCAAAATGTCACAGGTTTGATCCTTAACAACAAGTATGTGTCCTTGAGCAAGACGCTGAACCCTCTACCCCCCAGTCTGGGTGTGAGTGACGGCTCAGGTATCATCCTCGATCATGATTCCAATATTGGCGTATCAGCAACACTGAAACATTTAATTGCATAACAATCGTCTCATGTCCTCTGGACTCGAACGTGTGTTGGTACACATCAGGCGCTTTGTGCGGCCGGCTGGCTCGGTGACCTATCCATTCATCACTCCCCACGGTCAGCTGTCAGCGGAGGGGAAGATGGAAGTAGTAACTTGGGGCCCTCCGGGGCAGATTCGGTTACCACTAAGTTGTGTGTGACACAGGGGGTGGGTATCGGTGTCACCAACCACTCAAACAAGTGAAGCTCCCCAGTCACTCTGGGCCGGGGGATGCCTTTACCTCGCCGCCTCTCAGGTTCACGCTCCGTCCGCTATTGGGTCATTGTCTCAGTCGGCGTGTGTGGGGTCACGATTTTCCACTATCCACCAGAGAGGAGGGGGGGGGGGGGGGGCGGGGGGGGGGGGGGGTGTTCCTCAGGGCGTCAAGGGCACAGCAGTCGGGGTGCGTTCAATCTGAGGGTTTTAAAAGTGAACTCCATGTTGATGAATGAGTTTTGTTTGAAATATCACTCAGTGGAGGAATTCACACGTGATGTTCTCCTGACCCGCCTGGACCGCTCTGTTTATCTGTTTACTATGAAGATGTGACCGACTTGAGATACGGTCGCCATAGTTACTGTCACATTCACCATCTTTTCCTCGGTACGGTGCACCGGCACATTCTGTCTACGGGGTCCAGCGGGGATCACATCCAGTTGGTTCGTGTTTGGCCCAGCAGGAAGCAGCGGGGGGGTTTTCATCACGACGAGGCTGTCGGGAGTATTAACTGGTTACTAGTGTGGAGAGGTTAGCACCACCAGTGAGACAACAGGGATCATCAGATATCACTGAAAATGCTCCAATAGTTTTGGATGTTTTGATGTTGAGGAAAATCCCAATTCCAGGATGATCTGTTCTCAGATCAGCAACACACTTGTGTTCATGGTTAGCTGCTCTGAGATCAGCTGTCATCTCCCCTCCTCCTGTCTGCACGCTGCCAAAACAATAATACACCCAAACAACCGGCTGAAGCTCTTCACCCCAGAGTCTGGAGAGTCTGGAGAGTCTGGAGAGTCTGGAGAGTCTGGAGAGTCTGGAGAGTCTGGAGCTGGTCTCAGATGCAGATCTGAGACCAGCTCCAGACTAGAGCAGGAGATGGTGGATGTCGTGTCCTCAGACGGTAAACAAGCCCGGTAGTGAGTCGGAGTGTTCGGGCCACCGGCTCCTCACATGAACTAGCAGAGGAGGAAAAAAAAAAAGTCATTGTTCTGCCGATAGTTTCCCCTTCATGTTAACCCCTCTGGCTGCTGGGGGGGGTGGGGGGTGGGGGGGTGGTTAGTGACTTCTTTTCTCATCAAGGGGGGAGGAGGGGGGGAGGGAGGGGGAGGAGGAGGGAGGGATGAAGGAGAGGAGGAATTGACCGATGGAGCAAGGAAGCGGGAAGGAGTAAAAAGGGGGGAGACGGATCGAGGGAGGTGAGGAAGGAAGAAGGGAGGGATGCTGGTGAAGACAGGAAGCAGCTCTCCCCCCTCCACCCCCTCCTCCCCCCTCCCTCCCCCGTCACGAGGGAGGTGTATTTTTAGGAGCCGGTCCTTCACACAGACACTTCAGATGCCATTTTTCTGACTCCAGTCAAGGAAAACAAGCATTTTCTTCTTCTCCTCCTCCCCCCTTGCCTCCCCCTCGCCCTCCCCCGTCTCCCTCTCTCTCTCTCCTTATGGGGTATTTTTAGAGGCTGTGTCCTCCCCTCACCCCTCTGTGAGTAAATCAAGGATCAGGGTGCGTACTCCTTCAGTTTCATGGCCATTTTTTCTGCCCGTCTCTTGCCAGACCCCCCTCCCTTCCCCCCCCCTCCCCTCCTCCCCCCCCCCCCCCCCCCCCGGCAGCGGGTTTGACAGGCCTGGCTGCGGAGGACAGAGGTGCAGCAGCTGGTGTTTGGAGAGAGCTCCTCTTGCCGCCGAGCGCCGTAGAATAAATGTTTTAGTGCGGCGGCGCCGGGGCTTCGGTTACCGTGCGCCGCGCTCGGCCTCGCCGGCGCTCCCACAACCGGATTACTCCTCGGAGTCAATCACGGAGTAATCACGGAGTGATCACGGAGTGATCACGGAGTGCTGCATGTTCGCTGTCCCGGAGTAGTTTGGCCGATGGCGTCACCACCGCCGCTCGTCTCGTTTGGCTCATCTTGCCGAGTGCGTCCTTGGCGTCTGTCAGAAGCCCGGCCCGGTCCGTGATGCTTTTATGGTTGATTGGTGAGAGGAGGAGAGTGTGGCACCCGCCTGGTGGGGGGGTGGGGGGTCCATATGCTGGTGTGTGTGTGTGTGTGTGTGTGTGTGTGTGTGTGTGTGTGTGTGTGTGTGTGTGTGTGTGTGTGTGCGTGTGCGTGCTTACCTTTTTTTAGACACCAAACCTCTCAAACCACCAAAACTCTCATGAAACAATAATTTGATGCACTTTATTTGGACACAAACATTCCCATCATGTCATTGACCTGTGTGTGTGTCTGTGTGTGTGTGTGTGTGTGTGTGTGTGTGTGTGTGTGTGTGTGTGTGTGTGTGTGTGTGTGTGTGTGTGTGTGCCCGGCGGGCCGGGTGACTTTAATAAGCCTAAAAGCCTCCTCCGCCTCCGCCCAGATGACCACAGCAGGGCTCTGTTACGTTGCGTGTTGCCGGCCAGGTGAGGCGGGAGGGGACCGGGGCCGGGGGGGGGGGGGGGGGGGGGGACCGGGCCGGGGGGAGGGACCGGGCCGGGGGGGAGGGACCGGGAGGGACCGGGCCGGGGGGGGGGGGGCGGGGGGACCGGGCCGGGGGGAGGGACCGGGCCGGGGGGAGGGACCGGGCCGGCGCTCATCTTTCCCACGCCGCCTCGACTCACATGGCTGCTGCTGCTGCTGGTGCGTTAGATGACCTGGTTTCCTGTGTGAAATGTGGCGTTAGCCGCTCCGTCTGTCAGGAGGCCGGGCACTGGTTGACTGGTCTGTCTGTCTGTCTGTCTGTCTGTCTGTCTGTCTGTCTGCCTGTCTGTCTGTCTGTCTGTCTGTCTGTCTGTCTGTCTGCCTGTCTGTCTGTCTGTCTGTCTGTCTGTCTGTCTGCCTGTCTGTCTGTCTGTCTGTCTGTCTAGTTGTTTTCATGCCCGTTTATCTGCTTGTGTGTGAATGCATACTGTATGTATACCTAGCTGTGTGTATATGCATAGTGTGTGTGTGTGTGTGTGTGTGTGTGTGTGTGTGTGTGTGCTGCAGGCACTGAGGTGAGTGGAGTGCAGCAGTGATTAAAGCATGCTACACACACACACACACACACACACACACACACACACACACACACACACAGGGCGGCGTAGTTGTTCGGGGCTAATGGAGCTCAGCTGGACCTCACAGCCAGACAGGGAGAGAGAAACAGACAGGCTGTCAGACAGACAGGCAGACCCCCTCCCCTCCTACCCCCCCCCCCCCCATTCTGTTAGGTGTGAGAGAGAGAATATGGAGGGTGGGATGGAGAGAGAGAGAAAGGTGGTAGCTGCAGGCAGAGAGAGAGAGTGTTGATCGTCCTTCTGTCTGCCTGTCTGTCTGCCTGTCTGCCTGCCTGCCTGTCTGTCTGTCTGTCTGCCTGTCTGCCTGCCTGTCTGTCTGTCTGTCTGTCTGCCTGCCTACCTCCTGTCTGTCTGTCTGTCTGTCTGTCTGTCTGTCTGACAGACAGACAGGAATACCCTGTAGCTGCATATTTTTCACATTAGAACCTGTTTGGCGTCGTGTTAGCTCTGTTAGCCCTGTTAGCTCTGTTAGCTCTGTTAGCTCTGTTAGCCCTGTTAGCTCTGTTAGCTCTGTTAGCTCTGTTAGCTCTGTTAGCTCATCTTGCTATCTGCAGTTACACTTCCAGTTTGTCGTCTTTGGTTGGAGAGTTGTAGCTCATTGAGGTTTGATTATCAGCATCTTATTGTGAAACGTTGGAGTGACTTCCTGTAGGTACTTGGACCACAGGTCTCTTGTTCTCAGGCGTCTCGGTCACCAGAGTTCGATGGCGTTGTTCTCACCGGGACAAACCAAAGTTCAGATGAACCGATGTCCTCCTCCGTCTGCTCGTTGCAGATGCAGGCTGTCGTAAGCGTCCTCTCCGGAGGGACGGTGGAGGTTGAGCAGGGTCGAGGCTTTCTCAACATCGGCCCGTTACCCAACCTCCGTCTCATAACGGGAGGAACCCCCCCGTTACCCTCTGACACACTTCTGTGAAACTCCTCATCGCTTACACTCGTGCAGCATGATGCCATTCATCTTCCTCTTCACCGGATTTTCTCTTGAGGTTTCTCAAGACAGTTAAGAGTTAAAGCTACAACAACATGTGCTGGTGTTGCGTACAGCTTGGCGGTGCGGCGGGTTTCGGCCCACGCTCGCGTGCAGCGGTAATAACTGTCATCACCGTAACATCAAAGAGTTTTATTAGCTCGTTGCGTCAAACCTCCGTCAGGTGGATGGAGGGGAAGGAGCCGCTCCGGGGTTTTCCCAGGGGCGAGAATATCACTTTCCCGGTGGCGCTGAGAAAAACGAGGGCTGCCTTAACCTCTTTGTCACCGCGAACAATGACTTTATACCTCGGCCCTTTGTGGCCAGATATTGAGTTATCACGGCTAGCGGAGGGAGGGGGGGGAGGAAGGGGGAGATGGAAATAGAGAGAAAGGGAGATAGAGGGGTATTAGAGAGAGAAGGGCAGCTGCGTTGGGCAAAATGTCAGCGGTGGATTTGAGAGCATTTACATAAGGCCTCTCTTGTGCTGCTGTCTGAAGGAGGCCCGACGCCGGCGGCAGTATCTGGTGTTCAGCGCCTCGCCGAGGTGTTGGGTTCTCCCCCCGAGGTGTTGGGTTCTCCCCCCGAGGTGTTGGGTTCTCCCCCCGAGGTGTTGGGTTCTCCCCCCGAGGTGTTGGGTTCTCCCCCCGGCACCGGCGGCCTGTCCACGTCGCGCTCTGAGTTATGGCTGCGCCGAGTCGCCGCCGCCCGGCTGGGGATGAATGAAGGGAGAATAATGTCTTTATTTTGGCGACGCCTCAACAACCACTTCCTGGTCTTCACTAGTCATGTGGACTCGCCGATCCACCTGGATGTCTTCGGATGTCTTCTCCACCATCTTGGTCAGGTCTCACCGTGAGTTGGAGTCCGTCCACTCTCTCTCTCTCTCTCTCTCTCTCTCTCTCTCTCCAGGGTTTTGCTGTCTAATTATCCGATGCCTAGAGTTTCAGCCGAGCGATCTGATTGGTCACAGACATGTTCCGATCACGCTCATGATTCCCAGCTAGCATGCATGGCTTTATTGAGTTTGTCGGTTGCCATGCCAACTCTCGTGCTAACCGGGGGAGAGAGTTGGTGATATTTATTCCTTTCTTGTTTGTTTTTTAATTCTCATGTGTTTCTTATTTGGTCAGACAGACAGACAGACAGACAGACAGACAGACAGACAGAACACATGTGTTGTATGAAGGGTTGTGGGTCCTCCTTCAGCAGCACACCCATAAATACTGTCAGGAATGAGTATTATTACTGCAGCAAAGCAGAAACTATCTGAAGTATTTCATATTTAAGTTCATGTTCTTTCTTTCCGTCAGTCTTCGTTGTACTCTGACTCTTTACCAACGTACCGTCGTTGAGGTTGAGGTTGGGCTGGTGGTCGTCGGTGCTTCACTGTTCATGAACGTCGAGTCTTCTTCATGTGGTTAATGATTTAATGAATGTCTCGCAGCACCAAGGACACTTCGTCCCCTAAAGATTTGTGGTGAGATTGAGAGATCATCGCTGTTGTCCTGGATCAGATCTGAAACCACTGAGAGGTGAAATAATGAAGGATAATCAGTCTGAAACGACGCTGTGATTTATGGGAGATTCACACCAGCGTGACGAGACTCAACAAGGTGGCAATAAAACAACAACAGCAGTGATGAAATTAGGTTTTATCCAAACAGGTTTTATCACCAAGCGGCGGCTCATCGCTGGCACGCCGGTGAAGACGAACCAAAGGGTTTCTACAGGTTACCTGGGACAGGAGCCTGCCAGCGCGGGCGCCTGGAGGTGGTTGAAATGTGTCAATCAAAATGTCCCGCCCTCAAGGACAGTTAGCTGGTTTAACTCCAAGTTTCTGCCTTTTTTATGTATTCTGTATTATTTTTTTTAGTACTTTCTCCTTGAGCTACCTCATATTTAGAGACTTCGCAACACAACCGGTCGTATTTCTTCTCACGTTAAAGGACGTGGTTGAATCAGAGGCTAATGGGTTTCCAGTGGTATGTGCTGTCGCTGTTCCCCACATCATCGATTCCCCATAAAGGAGTGATTCATCGCCTCTTCGTCTCCGGCTGAAAGAGTCTTCACAACCGAGACAGAAATAGATCTTCACGCGTTTGGTGTGGGAAAAGTGAATTGGGTCATTTCTCCTCCGTAAGACCTGATTAGATTAGCTTTGATTAGATCTGCTGTCTGAGGGGGGGCGGTCCTTAGAGGGAAGGGGGGGGGGGGGGGGGGGTCTTGTTCTGTTAATAACGTGCTAAATTAACCATCTCTCCCTCCCCCCTCCTCCCCCCTCCTCCCCCCCGCCGGGAGACACATGTTTTATTCATGCAGCCTAACAGGTGTGATGTGACAGGTGTTGGTGTTGCCGCGGCGTTCTTCCCTCCTCTCATCACAACTCGGCACAAGTTGTTAATTGGGTCGTTTTTTAATCCCCGTTACCGTGACGATACGAGGAGAGGAAAACTCTCCTCTTTTAGTCTTTTAGTCTTCGGATGAAATGGTAATTAGTACGAACCTCCTTTCTTCAGCCAGCCTCCATCTTTGTCTCTCAGCCTCACTGTGGTGTTCTTCACTGTGGTGTTCCTTCACTGTGGTGTTCTTCACTGTGGTGTTCCTCACTGTGGTGTTCTTCACTGTGGTGTTCTTCACTGTGGTGTTCCTCACTGTGGTGTTCCTTCACTGTGGTGTTCTTCACTGTGGTGTTCCTCACTGTGGTGTTCCCTCACTGTGGTGTTCTTCACTGTGGTGTTCCTCACTGTGGTGTTCTTCACTGTGGTGTTCCTCACTGCTCTTCCCAGAGATCACCTGTCAATCAAACAGTGTGTCCAGTACTGTGACGTCTTCCTCCTCTGATTTCCTGTTGATGGAGTTTGAGTTCCTGTAGGTGGCGCTCTTCTCTCTGTCTGTTCAGCCACGGTGGCTATCGCTGCTCATGCTAACTACCCAGTTCTTCTTCTGTTGAAATGTAAAACGCATCACTTCCTGTCTCCAGAGGGTTTGTATTTGAGATACTTGTGATATCATTAAAGTATAAAGACGGGTGGATGGCGACCCTGGAGGTTCTGGGGGTTTAGAAGTGACAACACAGAATAAAGCTTCCTCTCTTATAAGCCTCGAACCTTCATCCGTCTCCGTCTGGTTGTTCGTCTCCAGACTGAACCGACCTGCTGTGTCGGTAGTGAGTTATTCATTGAACAGGTGAAGCTCGCTGCCGCTCCGCTAATGAAAACTCAAATCCCTCCGACTCCTGTAAATTGGTCGGGAGGTGTCAAGTGTCCAACCCCCCTACACACACACACACACACACACACACACACACACACACACACACACACACACACGACTCTATAAGGTCGTCTCAATATAACGTCAGGGAACCAACACTGAGCTGCTGTCCTTCAAGGACAAGCACACACACACACACACACACACACACACACACACACACACACACACACACACACACACACACACACACACACACACATGATGCATATATACACTGCCACACTCACAGACATAGTGTACACACACACACACACACACACACACACACACACACACACTCTCTCTGGTGTCACATGCGAGGCCAGGCGACAGCCCCGTCCGTCGTGACATTTCAAATTGATGAGGGGGGAAGATTGATGATGATGATGTTCAGTTATTATCAGTCATTATGGCGTTCTGGCTCATCCATCATCGCTCTGTCGTGTCTGACGGGTGGGCGGGGCTTACGCCGAGCCACTCGCTCTGTCAGGTCTGGCTGTCGTTCCTGCTGAGGCAGAGGGACGTCTGGTCTGGGATCAGTCCGGCGAGCGTCGTGAGGCTGATGAATGTTCGACTCTCTCAGGGTTGAAGACGCAACATGCAGCTTCATGCCTGGAGGCAGGAAGTGTGCTGTTAGACCCGCCTCCTTTGTCAGTCATCTTGACAGCACCTCGTCTGAGGCGTTGAGGAGGCGGATGGTGGACGCCGATGTTCTCTAGCCTGCTCCAGTTTGATAGAGGCAGAGCTGCTCTGAAGTAATCTGATTGGCTGAGCTGACCCTCGTGGGCGGAGCCGTTTGTTAATTCTTTCCGCCATTGTTGTTGTTTTTGCTGTGGGTGGCCTCAAACCAGCTCACCGGTGGCCACGCCCACAATTTATAGACTGATAATCTATAATATTATCTATTTATTTGGTGTTATTTTCATGTGATCGGTTTCAGGATGTGAAGGTCAAAGTGTGGTGATGTTTGTGTTTGAACTCGTAGTCAGCCGTGGGATGGAAAAGCCTCGTCCCTCGCTGGTCCAGAACCAGCTGATATTGACTGGAACATTATTTCTGTATGATTCCACTTCCATAATTACACGTCATCCTGTCGCCGCAGGGTAAGTAGCACGTCCACGTCCCTGCAGCGGGATGATAAATCATAAAGTGCTGAGGGGTTGAAACCCGCAGCCTCCACCGCGTCCCGCGGGGCCTGGCGTTGGTGATGTCACCGCTCAGCTATGCCTGCAGAGGGACGTCCAGGCCGGGACGGGGGACCATGTCGCAATACACACTTAGAGTTTAGAGAGGAGGGGTAAAAGAACACCACTCCCTCCCCCCCCTTTTCTTCTTCTCTGACAGGAAGTGGAGTTGCGTTACCCTCGATGCCTCAGATGTTGTTTCTCTGTTGTCTGACGTCTGGACAGTTTCAGAGGAGCCTCCCGCTGTTGTTGTTTGATGAGGGATGGCAGTAGGAGGAGGCTCTGGTGGGTTTCCATCCAGACCAGCAGGGGGGTGTTGGGGGGGTGTTGGGGGGTGTTGTGGGGGTGTTGTGTCAACTAGTTGACCAGTTGGAATAGTTCCTGAGGTGGGTCATGTCTCCTGTAGACTCCACCCTGGGTCAGCCAGCAGCTTCATATCAGTCCGTCTGTGTGTTAAAGGATGTTGAAGCGTGACCTCTCTAACCCCGAGGTCAACCTGACGTCTTGTTTTTGTGGCACCGATGGGAAAGGTTTGAAACGGAGTGTAGTTGTGTCCACCCTCGTGTTGAACGTTGGGTTGGGGTCCAAAGTGGATCGAGGGCCCCCGGTCTGATCAGCAGGGTTGGCCCCGTCGCTGAGGAAGAGGACCGAGACCAGAGCTCGAATGGTGCTGAAGACACCTCGTTCATATCTGACTCATCCGCCAACAAGCCGAACGTCCCGCTACCTTTGTGTCTGTAGCAGCCGGTCTGTAGTCCGTCCTCCTGCGGGCCTGGTCCTCCTGCGGGCCTGGTGCTCCGGGTCGGTCCGGGTCGGTCCGGGTCATGGGAACTCACAGCTGCCGGCCCGGCCCCATGCCGCCGCCGGACAGCGAGCTCCGGCTCGTTTGTTTGCTGATGTCCGGGACGGCCTCTGCACCTGAAACAACCCAGTCAGGCTGAGTCTCCTGGGAAAGTAAGACCTGGCCTGCAGGCCTGCTGGTTCTTCTGGAGGATCAGATTAAACCGCATCTATAACAGACGAAAACAAACATGTTTAAAAGATTTTAGATTTAAAATGATTTTATTTTATTACAATCTTGGTTTTGTTCTTATCCTTTTAATGTGACGCGTCTTTGAGTTCCTAGAAAAACATACAAATAAAATATTATTGTTATTATTATTGTTATTATTATTATAGCTGTACTTCAGGGATTAGTACAGTTTCTCCCCAGCTATGCAGTATAACTGTGTCCCCACCTTGGGCAGCAGTTAAGAGGGGGTTGTGTTGTAACCAGAAGGTCACAGGTTCGATCCCCCATCATCCCCAGTGTCTGCCACAGGAAGACAGTCAGTCTCTGAGTCCCCGTGGAGGCAGGAGAGAAATGAATTTCCCCACAAATCAATCAATCAATAAAACACCACAAGACAGTGTCCTTGAGCCCCCCCCCCCCCCCCCCCCCCGGTGATCAGAGCAGACACCGACCCCCCCCCCCCCCCCCCCCAGCCCAGGGATCAGAGCAGACACCGACCCCCCCCCCCCCCCCCGGTGATCAGTGATGCATTGAAAACGTGTTTCTGTGGTTTTCAGGTGAATGTTTTTGTGTGGTTAACCAGCCGCGGGCAGATAGCGGCTAATCAGTGACAACAGTGTGGGAACGGGAGTCATGTTCCCACCGCCACCCAGCATCACCAAAACGTGTGTGTGTGTGTGTGTGTGTGTGTGTGTCATATCTGAGTTTCGTTTCTGTGTGTGTGTGTGTGCGTGTGTGTGTAACCTTTACATCATATGCACGTCTGTGGCTAGATATAAGCAGGAGGGCATATCTGAGTTTCTGTGTGTGTGTTTTTGTGTGTGTGTGTGTGTGTGTGTGTGTGTGTGTGTGTGAACTCTGATAACCTCTGTCTCTCTCTCTCTCCTCCAGCGGTCGTACACTCTGATAGTGGAGGCCTGGGACTGGGACAACACCACACACAACACCAACGGTAAGACCTCACCTCCGCCTGCACCGCCATGACACACATCGTCTCACATCTCACATCGTCTTCCTCCACTGGTTGGTTCAGGTTCACACTGACCAATCACAAGCCAGCCAGAAGTCCCATGACTCCCCAGCAGCTGGTTGGTTGGTTGAGTTTTGGTAACCTGTCATCCCACCAGGTTAGAGAGTCCAGACCAACCTGGTTCCAGTCTGGAACTTGATCTACCATGATGGACTTGTCTGCTCTTCTCTGGTGTTCATACCAGTTAAGAACACATGAAGAAACATCTGGACATGACTGACCGAGTCTCCTTCTACCCATAATGCCTTGTGTTCTGCGGTGGTTTCCTGTAGCTGGTTGGATCCCGTTCTCTCTCCTAACCAACCACCACAGTTCTCTTCTACCCATAATGCCTTGCGTTCTCTTGTTAGAGGACTGAGATGTTTTCAGGCGTCTCGTCGGTTATCTGGTGAATGTTGTTGTTCTCACCTGGAGACCAACCAGCTAGAGAGGTTAATAAACCCACCAGAACACGCTGGCTGTGAACGCAGCCTAAAATATCCATCAATACTCATCTATCCCAGTCAGGTAGACGATGGAAGGAAGCGTGGTGCGTTCAAGGATCCTTTGCAGCTGTAACAGACAAAACGTGAAACTTTAATTTGAGTGTTTTAACTGGTAGAACAAAATCAACCTTTATTCATCAAGGGAAGCTGCACAGTTGGACACCACAGTCCTGGTGCAGCCTTGCTCAAGGGCACCATGTCAGGAGTTTCTGAAGGAGGGAAGCGTTCAGGGATGTTTGTGATATGATACAGGTACATCGTAGTCTCCGTCTCACGATAAGAACGTTTCTTGAAAAGTGAGTAATTATCCCTCGAGGAAGCCTGGGGGAGGAGGGGGAGGAGGGGGAGGAGGGAGAGGAGGAGGAGGAGGAGGGAGAGGAGAGAGAGGAGGGAGAGGAGGGAGAGGAGAGAGAGGAGGGAGAGGAGGGAGAGGAGAGAGAGGAGGGAGAGGAGGAAGAGGAGGGAGAAGAGGGGGAGGAGGGAGAGGAGGGAGAGGAGGGGGAGGAGGGAGAGGAGAGAGAGGAGGGAGAGGAGGGTTCGTTCGGTATACAGCTGTATCCTGTTTTTTCATGCTCCTCTCGTCTCGGTCCCGTTCAGCTTTGTTTTCCCAGCGCCGCCGGGAGGAAGAAAGGTTAATTGAGGAATGTCCTCCGTGTGATGCGGCACCGGGCCGTCTCCTGGTTCTGCTGGTTCTCCTGGTTCTCCTGGTTCTCCTGGTTCTCCTGGCTCGGTGCTGGCTCGTCTTCACGTCGACTGGATTTGATTTAGTGATGATCGCTGAGCGCCGGCCTCCCGGTGGCGAAGGAGCGGTCCACATGAATCCAAGCCTGTAATAACACCTTGATCATGATGATGGCATCGCCTGGCCTCGGCTCCATACCTGTCTGTCTGTCTGTCTGCCTGTCTGTCTGTCTCCCTACCTCTGCCTCTAAGGGTGCGTTCACACCCAGCATGTTTATTACAACTCTGCAGCGTTTCCCCCTGTCCAGGTGAACAAGGCCATTTGAACGCCAAATAACCGACCAATAAGCTTCCTGTGAGTCCATGTGACCTTTTGTTTCCGAGCTCTGGTTGTCTTGTGATTGGTCAGAGTAAATCTAAACTAATACAACTACTACTAATGACTATTAACTAGCCGCTAGCATGCTAGCCTGGCATGCCTCTGATAGCCACTAGCATGCTAGCCTGGCATGCCTCTGATAGCCGCTAGCATGCTAGCCTGGCATGCCTCTGATAGCCGCTAGCATGCTAGCCTGGCATGCCTCTGATAGCCGCTAGCATGCTAGCCTGGCATGCCTCTGATAGCCGCTAGCATGCTAGCCTGGCATGCCTCTGCTAGCCCGTGTGTCAGTGCATGACCTCTCAACATGCAACCTGTGTTGAGCTCGTGTCAGTGTCACTCAGCGCTAACGCTGCAGCTCAGAGTCCCAGCTCAGATTCATTTCTGTCACATGATTTTTACCAATCAGTGTGAACAGCAAAAATCTGAGTAGAGTCGATTGTTTTCATTTCTGATCTGGGCCTCGTGGATCTACGGTACGAAATCGATTCCCTGACAACTAAATGTTACATCATTCAGCTGAGAGACACAACAATGGAAAAAAAAAAAGAAATAGCTGATTTAATTGGTCTGACGCCTCAATTCAGTCAAAACTTTGATTGACAGGTAGCTCGGCTAGTCTTCCTCTGTCTTCCTCTCACCTCGTTATTCATCTCCCCCTCCCCTCCCCTCCCTCCCCCCTCCAGACGGTGAGGCTCTGCGCTCCCCTCTATATTAAGCACATCGCCTCGTTAAGCCATTAATTATGGGCTGTGGATTTCTCTCTTCCTCCTCCTCTTCCTCCCCCCCCTCCTCCTCCCCCTCTTCCTCTTCCCACTGATGTCTGTCTCCTAATTGGCGTCCCGGCAGCTGGCCGGCTACGACACGCCACTTCATTAGTGTGGCTACTGAGCCCAACCATGACCACTAGACCACCTTTAGATTTGGGAGTGGGATGGATGGATGGATGGATGGATGGATGGGTGGATGGATGGATGGGTGGATGGGTGGATGGATGGATGGATGGATGGATGGGTGGATGGATGGGTGGATGGATGGATGGGTGGGTGGATGGATGGATGGATGGGTGGATGGGTGGATGGATGGATGGATGGATGGGTGGGTGGATGGATGGGTGGATGGATGGGTGGATGGATGGAGTTGTGGTGTTGACTCCATGAGGTGGTGGTACCAGCCCCACCGATACGGAGGCGAGTTAACAGGCCGGTACCAGGCTGGAGCCGAGTGGTGATGTCACACAGCAAACTCCTCCCTCAACAACAAACATTACCTTCGTCACCAAAATAAAATTCCTTACTTTATCCTCACCTGAAATCTAGAATGGACTTGGGTCATTTATTGATTGGTTTCCTCTACCTGGTCTGGTCCGATAGTATTTGAAAATAGATCTCCTGGGTAGTTTCATTGAACCGAGGTGCCACGTCGGAGGAAAACAAAACCAGTGCCAGAAAGTTGAGACAATCACAGGAACGTCTTTGAAAGTCAGTACACAATACTTTTATGTGATTGGCGAGTGGCATGACCACTAGGGAACTAGTTAAAACTAATCCTACTAACTATTTGCAACTTCTTTTTGATCCAGATCTGAAGCATGGC
>JAXDDW010000065.1:85000-100000 GCA_034670385.1 Hoplostethus mediterraneus
AGAGAGAGAGAGAGAGAGAGAGAGAGAGAGAGGCCTGTTTTTCACTGCGTTTCCTCCCCCCCTCCTCCCCCTCCTCCCCCTCTGCCCATGTCTGCAGCCCACATCACCTCTTCCTATCCTGGGCCTTGTTATGGCTGCCACCGGCCACCCAGCAGCCCCGGGGGGGGGGGGGGGGGGGGGGCTATTTACCACTCCATTAATGGGTGAGAGTACATGTGAATGTGAGAGGAGGAAGAGGAGGAGGTGAAGGGAATTGTGGGTATTATTGAGCCACATCTGATTAGATTTGACATGGTTATACAGACCAGGCATGTATGGTGTCAAGTATGAGAGGAGGAGGAGGAGGAGGAAGAGGAGGGAGAGGAGGGAGAGTTAGATTTGATTACATGTAGAAGTGTAGAGCCTCAGTACAAACCCTGATCCAAGTGTTTGGAAACACGGAGGAGGAGGAGGAGGAGGAAGAGGAGGAGGAGGAAGAGGAGGAGGAGGAGGTAACTGGGCATTACTGAGGCAGGTTTGATTTAGTTCAGATCTTGTGAACAAAAAAAAACAAGCTGACATTTCTCATTGGAAATGGCCGGAGGAGAAGAGAGAGGAACACCCAGGAATGTGTCTCGACATGTGATGAGGAGCTTCATCTCTATCAGGAACAGAGGAGGGAGGGGGGAGAGAGAGGGAGGGAGAGAGAGAGAAACTGAAGGGTTGTGAGAGAAAGAAAGCAACAGAGAGAGAGAGAGAAAGTGAGAGAGAAAGATGGATAGAGGGAGGATGCGAGAAAAAGAAGAGATGGAGAAGAGAACGAAGGGTTAAGAGAGAGAGAGAGGGAAACTAAAAATGTGTTGGTATCTTGTTTCCTTACACACTCACAACCTACGCTGCGTCATGTGACACCAGCAGGACGTCGCTAGGCAACAGGGCTCCGTCCTCCGGGTCCGGGAGGCTTCCTGTGAATAATTCAGCCTCTTGGAGGGTCGGGATGAGCAGGTTACCCCCCTACTGCCCCCCTACTGCCCCCCTACTGCCCCCCTACTGCCCCCCCACTGCCCCCCCACTGCCCCCCCGCCCCCCAGCCTGCAGGGTGTGGTCTGTCTGAGGGTCTATTTCCACCGCGGGGCAGCGGGGCGTGGGCGGGCGGGGGGTATTTTTAGCGCCGGCTGGCCCCCGCGGTCCTTCCATTGACGGGACAACTGCGCGGCGGCGAGCTCTGTGGTAACGCCACCCGCCCGGCGGTTCCCCCCTCCCCCGCCCCCCCCCCCCCTGCTCCCACACTGCAGCCAGACAGGCTGTCCACGGCCTCACCGCGGCCAGCCGGGCTGACACTGAGCAGGCCGCCGCCGGCCACCGCAGCGCCGGACACGTGCTGCGCCAGGCAGGGGAGGTCTGGTCAGCGGGAAGACGAGCTGAAGGTTCAGGAAGGAAACTGAACTGGTCACCGTGGTCCAGGTGCAAAGACAGTGATGCTAACGCCTGGTAGCTAACCAGCTAGCAGCTAGCCAGCTAGCCGGCAGCTCTTCCCAGCAGCCTGCAGACATCACTTCCCACTCCCTCCCTCCCTCATCCCTCCCTCCCTGCCTGCCTCCCTCATCCCTCCCTCCCTCCCACAACAACACTTAATCTAAGTCCCAGTGCTACAATTTTACACTTGGAAAGAAGAATTTTTTTATCTTTCCTGTTCAGTTTTACTCAATTTTTCACGTCTGAATCAGTTTCTTCTCCCTGTGGAATCAAAAGCATCAAACCCCAAACATTGAATTCGTCCGGTGTGGCGCCGCTACGCTGCAGAGGAGAGTAGCGGTTGGTCAGTGTCCATCTTGCAGTGTGTGTGTGTGTGTGTGTGTGTGTGTGTGTGTTGTGGTGGGGGGGGTTGACCCCTAAAATAGCCCGGGCAGAGAAGTGACAGGACAGGTGGGCCGAGGTTACCGCCGGCCTTGGAATAACAGAGCGCTGCCATAAACCAACAGATTAGCTAACCCTTCACCGGCGGGCCCCGGGGGGCCTGCAGACGGGAACCCGCCGCCGGTCGTTTTCCAGGTTTGACCTCGAGCTCACGACGGAGGAAGAGGTCCGAGACAGACACGCAACACACACACACACACACACACACACACACACACA
This sequence comes from Hoplostethus mediterraneus, assembly GCA_034670385.1. Lineage (NCBI taxonomy): Eukaryota > Metazoa > Chordata > Actinopteri > Trachichthyiformes > Trachichthyidae > Hoplostethus > Hoplostethus mediterraneus. The sequence goes on from JAXDDW010000065.1 coordinate 87,116, forward strand.
CACACATAGTAGCACACATTCACAAACACACGCGGGGATACTGTAGTCTTAAAACAGCATGCGTGCAAGTAGTTTGGATGCACACACACTCTGAACACACACACACACACACACACACACACACTCTGGAATGTCCCCTGGCCCTGTGTGTCCCAGGATCAGGAGCCCAGGCTTGTCAAGGTGTCATTCCCGTGCTGATGAAGACGTGGTAACTGAATCACGTCTTCCTTCACGATCGGTTAAAAAAGGTTTCCCGGTTATTTCCGGGCTCTTCTCACCGCGTCGTCGTGGGCGCGTGACGGGCAGCTTCGTTCTTTTCTCACATTGTAAAAGTATTGAATGACTTGTTTGCTATCGCTACGCCGCTATCCCTGTCGGTCTGCCGGCGAGCCCTGCCTCCGCCGCCAGAGACCCCCCAGGCTGTAAAACCACCGAAACACGCAGCTATGTCAGTTCCCTAAAATCACATGTCTGAATCCTCCGCGTGTCCCTGAACGCATCGTCGTTGGTGTGTGTGTTGCAGGTGTAACTACGGCTGGCAGGGCCCGTTCTGCGACGAGTGCCTGCCCTACCCGGGTTGCGTTCACGGGACCTGCAACGAGCCCTGGAAGTGTTCCTGTGAGAAGAACTGGGGAGGCCTGCTCTGCAACAAAGGTTGGGGAAAATCTGCTTTGACGTTTTCCAGGATCCTGTTGTACAAGTTTTTAAAAACATGTATCTTTGATTTATGACAGAAAAATACAAGTAACCAAGTGATTTTGGCATCAAGGTTTCCATTGCAAGAGAATGGAGAGACAGTGTGGATGAAGTTTGCAAAAGAAACAGCGTTGAGTGTTTCTCCGCTGGAGTCTAATTGGCTTTGCACCACATGGGTCACATAAGGACACAATGTGATTGGTCAACTTGTGGAACTGAAGTAGAAATTTGCCGTTGCTGCGATTCTGTTGTCATGCTGCCTTCAAGTGCTTCAGGAGAATAAAGACGAGGAGCTGTGCATCAGGCGTGTTTTAATTGATGTTTTAATTGGATTTCGTTTGACATTTAACATCAAAGTTGTTTTGTATCATCATTTTAGTCCCTCTGCGTCCAACACGGCTTCAATGCTGCCAAATGTCTCCATGGCAAGTCGGGTATCAGAGACGCTTGGACTTCCCCGGTTGTATTTAAACCTCAGTCGGGCCCTTCGTGTGAGCGCGCCTCATAATTGCGCTATTTCCAACAGCACTTGAAGGCAGCATTTGCCAACTTGTAACTTAAATAACAGCTGAGAACTGAATCGGCGCCTGTTGCCGTGCAGATCTGAACTACTGCGGGACCAACCGGCCCTGCAAGAACGGAGGCACCTGCATGAACACCGAGCCGGACGAGTACAACTGCGCCTGTCCCGACGGATACTCCGGCAAGAACTGCGAGATCGGTGAGTCGGCCAATCAAACGCGTCGTCTCAACTCTTAGACTGAAGCTGTTCGATTGTAGACTCACTCACACTACTCTCTCTCTCTTCATGTCTACCGTCCTCTCTCGACCTCCAGCTGAGCATGCCTGTGTGTCCAACCCCTGTGCCAACGGAGGGACCTGCCATGAGGTCCCATCTGGGTTCGAGTGTCACTGTCCGGCAGGCTGGTCCGGACCGACCTGCGCTAAAGGTGAGGCTCTAGACCAGGACCACATGTTCATAGAGACCAGGACCACATGTACATAGACCTTCTACTCAACACAGTAGTGATCAACCTCAACCATCATGAAGCTTCTCCATCTGCTGCTCTCAACACCCGGTGTCAGGTAGGTCTCTCCTGGGAGAAACCCTCTGGAGACAGGAAGTGATGCGTTTTACATTTCAATAGAAGAAGAACTGGGTAGTTAGCATGAGCAGCGATAGCCACCGTGGCTGAACAGACAGAGAGAAGAGCGCCACCTACAGGAACTCAAACTCCATCAACAGGAAATCAGAGGAGAAAGACGTCACAGTACTGGACACACTGTTTGATTGACAGGCGATCTCTGGGAGGTGTGTGTGTGTGTATGTGTGTGTGTGTGTGTGTGTGTGTGTGTGTGTGTGTGTGACACGAAGCTTCACCTTCATCTCTCTTCTGACTCCAGACACCGACGAGTGTGCGTCCAACCCCTGCGCCCAGGGCGGGACCTGCATCGACATGGAGAACGGGTTCGAGTGCTTCTGTCCTCCCCAGTGGACCGGCAAGACCTGCCAGATAGGTAAAGATAGGTCAACCAGCTCATCCATATGTAGTGAGCCAGGACTGTAATGGACACTTGTAACTGCTAATGAGAAGACAAAAACAGAAGACTACTTTCAAACAGTTTCATCACTAAATGATATAAATCCATTTTGGACATGAAGTGAAGTTGTGAATCATCTTGAGATGATTCACAACTTCACTTCACGGCATTTTGAAAAAGTATTCTTCATTTTGAACATTTGTTCCAAAATGGATTTATATCATTTAGTGATGAAACTGTTTGAAACACATCAAAACACGAGGGAACATGAAGAAGATCGGGTTCGCATGGTTGAGTCGTCCTGTTGCATGCTGGGTGACGTGTTGCTGTGAGCGTGGCGTGTCGCTCCAGGAATCCCATCTCGCTTGTGAAGTTTGTTTATCCCGTCATGCGAAGCCAGTCGTATTACTGTAATTTGAAGTGTGTGTGTGTGTGTGTGTGTGTGTGTGTGTGTGTGTGTGTGTACATGCATGTCCGACTTGCTTGAGTATCATCTGCAACTCGAGCCAGGTGACTTGAGTAAAGTTATAAATAACCCCCCGCCTGGCAACTGCTCACCACCGGGGGCCAAATATACCCCGCCGGGGGGTTATCTTTGGCTCCAGACGGGGGGCGCTACGGTGAGGCAAGGCCCCCCCCCCCCCCCCCCTCGCCCCCGACGGCGGCGCTGTGTAGCTCAGCCAGGAGCGGCGGCGAGGCGAGGCGGGACAGGAAACACTTTATAACCTGTAAACACGCGGCAGGGAGGAACCGAAGCGCCGCGGCTCGAGTTACGAGGTTCTGTTATTCTCAGAGCGCTTCCCCTTTCAGGGAGCGGGCGGTACCTGGGAGGTGGGGGGGGGGGCGGGGGAGGTTGAGGGGGGGAGGGCGGTGTTGAGTTACAGCAGGCCAACAGGTGCCGCTTACCTCCTGGGAGTAGTATTAATGCACCGGGAGGTTTATAGTGAAGCGAGGCGGCGGCGGGCTCGGTGACCGCCGCCGCCTCTGAAACTGACCACTTGGAATGCTGAGGGGGGGAATGCGGCGGAGAAACGGTGTCGGGGGGGGGGGGGGGGGGTGGAGGAGCGCCGCGGGGGGGGGGGGGGGGAGGAGTCAGCAGGGAGGAGGAGGAGGAGCACGGGGGGAAATACAGCAGGAGGAGGAGTCATCTCATGTTGGACATCGATGAAAGTTTAGGAGATAAACCTGAAACCTGATCACACCTCGGTTCACCAGCCGGCTTCAGTTTCACCGCATCGTACGGCAGGAAGCTTGGTGGAGGTGGAGGGGCTGGACGCAGGTTCTTAGTCTCTCTCTCTCTCTCTTCTCTCTCTCTCTCTCTCTCTCTCTCTCTCCATTTTGCAGACGTTAATGAGTGTTTGGGGAAGCCTTGCTTCAATGCAAAATGCAAAAACTTGATTGGTGGATATCACTGTGCCTGCTTCCGTGGATGGGTGGGCCAGAACTGTGACATCAGTTAGTATCCTACTAGTCCCTACCTGCCGCCTTCCACTGTAGCGCTGCTCTCTCTGCACCGGGTCTCTCCTGGTCTCTCCTGGTCTCTCCTGGTCTCCACATCTCCTACCTCACTGTCGTAGTTCCTGTCTATCTGAAACACACTGTGGTGGATCTATCGGTAGCCTGGCTTCACTGCATGTGCTTTAACCAGCAGAACCTGGGCTTGGATAACCTGCAACCTGCAACCTGCATCTCCTTTCCCCCAGCAGCTGCATGCTCCAGCTCCTGCGCATGCTCCTCTCTGACTCCTTCACCCCAGACTAAACACTGACTCTCTCTCTGGTTCGTTTCCAGACATCAACAGCTGTCATGGGCAGTGTCAGAACGGAGGAACCTGCAAGGTAAGACTCAGAAACGTTGAGGAAACAAAGGAATGCACCCTCTGGTTTTCATTCTCAGATCTGGAGACAATCGGTGTCGTTTTGGTAGAAGACCAGCGGCAACGTAAACATGCTCAAATCCACCGTTCCTCAAACACACCTCAGGTCTTTCACAGTCATCTGACTTTCTGAAGAAACTTTCAGAAAATTGAAGCCAGTAGCGACAATACCCTCAACGGTGATGCAATAGGTACAAGGCTCAGGTCAATTACCACTGGTATCAACACTGCCTGTGATGACAGTAAAGATGTCCTGGTTTTTAAACCATCTGCATCTGAACATTTCCCTCCAAAGCAGGAATAAAAAGAGAAACCAGGAAGATGCTCAGTAACTCTTTAACTCAACCAGTAACACCGCTAGCCGGCCAGCAGGGTGACCAATCAGATCAGCTAGATGATGTGACGTCCTGCACCGACCTTGAAAACCCGTGTCAGTATAGATAGCGTCGGTAGTTGGTAGCATCGCTGCTGCCTGCATCATGTTGTGAAATCAGGTCTAAATCAGGTCCCAAATCAAGTCCTAAATCAGGTCCCAAATCAGGTCCCAAATCAGGTCCTAAATCAGGTCCCAAATCAAGTCCTAAATCAGATCCCAAATCAAGTCCCAAATCGGGTCCTAAATTAGGTCCCAAATCAGGTCCCAAATCAAGTCCTAAATCAAGTCCTAAATCAGGTCCCAAATCAAGTCCTAAATCAGGTCCCAAATCACGTCCCAAATCAAGACCTAAATCAGGTCCCAAATCACATGCTAAATCAGGTCCTAAATCAGGTCCCAAATCAAGTCCTAAATCAGGTCCCAAATCAAGTCCCAAATCAGGTCCTAAATCAGGTCCCAAATCAAGTCCTAAATCAAGTCCCAAATCAAGTCCCAAATCAGGTCCCAAATCAGGTCCTAAATCAGGTCCTAAACATCGATATCAGTTCAAAACACTTTTACCATGCAGTGATACTGAACCCGTCATGTGAACCAGGTTGGACTCGTGTCCTCTGGAACGTGGCTGCTTGGATGATCTTCTAAGACCGTTTGGTTCTGCTAACCGTCTCCGTCTCCGTCTGGTTCTAGGAGGTGTCCAGAGTCTACCAGTGTGTTTGCTCGCCGGGTTTCGTGGGCCGTCACTGCGAGCTGCAGAGGAACCGGTGTGCCAGCGCCCCCTGTAGGAACGGCGGCCGGTGCCACACCCTGCTGGACAGCTTCATGTGTGAATGCCCACACGGCTTCTCCGGCGCAACCTGTGATGTAAGGACTGGACCGGTGTTGTGGTGCACTGTAAAAAAATGTTTGGTGGTGAAACTTTTTTTGTAAACAATTGTTGGAGATGATTGGTAGCTGCTATCTCAATAGATGAGACATTATGGTTCACCGTAGTGGAAATTTGCCTTCATTCGTTTGACCTTTCCTTCCTTCCTTCCTTCCTTCCTTCCTTGTTTCCTTCCTATCGCTATCTCTACCTCCTTTCTAACATCTCCAGGTGCAGAATACTCCTTGCAGCCCTAACCCATGCCAGAACAAGGCCCAGTGTCACAGCATGACGGGCGACTTCTACTGCACCTGCCCAGACGACTACGAGGGCAAAACCTGCTCCAAGCTGAAGGACCACTGCAAGACCAACCAATGTCAAGGTAACGGAAATACCAGCACCTTCTTGACTTGGTCCCATGGACTTTGACAAAGTCTAAACAGATTAAAAGCTGAAAACAGATTAGAAGTTTTGTTGTTTCCATGAGAAAAGTCTCTTACTGAAACAGAGACAAATGAGACGCTGAGATTGTGTGCTTTTATTTTGTAGGATCGTAAACTTCTAAAAAAGCAAATAAGCACCTGAGCATCTCGTGCATTTCCACCTCTCTGATCACCTTCTCCCGTTATTTCATGCCTTTTTCCACTTTGACCTCAAGTGATTGACAGCTGCACCATTGCCGTGGCAACCAACGACACCCAGAAAGGGGTGTGGCACATCTCGTCCAACGTCTGCGGGCCACACGGGCGATGCATCAGCCTGCCTGCCGGGAACTTCAGCTGCTCCTGTGAGCCGGGATTCACCGGCACCTACTGCCATGAGAGTGAGTCATTATGAGTACCAGCACTCTCACACACACACACACACACACACACACACACACACACACACACACACACACACTCAGACTATATTTATCATCAGTTACCATCACTGTCAACCACATCATTCTTACGGTAACTCCGTCTCTCTCTTCATCACCTCTTAGTGTCGTTTACTCTTCAGCACATGAAGAAGTTATTAAAGGGGCGGGGCATAAACCTTGCCCGTCCAATCATTGGTTGATTATTTTTGGTTTTGTGCTGTAATTGACTGAGATTTCATCATCCAGGGTTAGAAATCTATGAAGAAATCAGCCAGTTTATCTCTTTTATTATCTATTAAATGACAATAAGACGAAGACTGAATGACCCGGTGACCTTTTGGTTACGGGACGGCATCTGGAACCACTCGGCCCCGATGTCCATATTGTAATATGATGCTCATATTGACAATCAATCTCTCTCTCTCTCTCTCTCTCTCTCTCTCTCTCTCTCTCTCTCTCTCTCTCTACCAGACATTAATGACTGTGTGTCGTCTCCATGTAAGAACGGAGGCACTTGCATCGACGGCATCAACTCCTTCCAGTGTTTCTGTCCAGACGGCTGGGAAGGCAGCCTGTGTGATGTCGGTGAGTGTGTGTGTGTGTGTGTGTGTGTGTGTGTGTGTGTGTGTGTGTGTGTGTCTGAGAGAGAGTGAGCACATGTATTCGGGTGGGTGTGAGTGAGAGAAAACCAGACAGACAGACAAACAGACAGACAGATGGACAGACGAGGCCTGGTCTAGTCGTGAGTCATCCAGGGAGCTGCAGCACCCAGACAGGCCTTCAGCGTGGAGATGATCAGACCAGGAACCCTCTGGGAGCCGGTTCAGTCCACGCAGTCGTCTCACCTTCAGTGGTTACATCCACCTAGAGACAGGAGAGACAGGAGAGACGGTTCTGGTAGGATTTGGGCCAGTAGGAGAATCCAAGTGTCTTCAGAGGGAGGACCATGTTACAGTTACTTTCTGTTATTTACCATTTCAGTGTGAATTTTGCAGAATGCAGTTTCAGCCATACAAACATCTCTGAGGCAGAAACAATCTCATTTGTTAAGTTAAATCTCAGTGGGCGGAGCCAAAGATGTTTTTAGTTTTAGGAACTCAGGTTGAAATACAAATAACAAATATGAATGGAGATGACTTCTTTTTTATCCACTCATGATCTTGGAAGGTCAGCAGGCTAGCTTGCTAACTTACCTAGATAGCTGTAGGCTATGGCTAGTTTGAACAAGGATGTGCGAGTGTGATGCTGTGAGTGATGCTGAGTGATGCTGAGTGATGCCGAGTGATGTTGAGTGATGTTGAGTGTGTCCCGGATGATAACTCGTCGCTGTGCTGAACCTTGGTGACTCCTCAGACGTGAACGAGTGCAGCAGGAGCCCCTGTCAGAACGGAGGACGCTGCGTGGACCTGGTCAACGACTTCTACTGTCACTGCATAGACAACTGGAAGGGCAAGACCTGCCACTCACGTAAGGCTGAGTGTGTGTGTGTGTGTGTGTGTGTCAGTTTTTGTATATGCATCTGCAAGTGTGTGTTGTCTGTTTTTCAGTATCTGTGTTTGTCTAAATCTGTGTGAGGTTTTTGTGTCTGCAGGCGAGTGTTAACAGTAAGAGACAGACAGGCAGACAGACAGACAGCTATATAGATGTGATAGAAACAGGAAGTGAATGCATGTGTGTGTGTGCAGGTTAAGTGTGTATTTCTGTCCACCAGTAAAAAAGATGTTCAATTATTTCTGATTTGACATTTAAGTCAAAAAACAAACGTAAAGACAAAGAAACTTGTGAGCAAAAGTTTCATCAGTTATAATTTTTTCAGCATGTTTTTTCTACCATCTCAGCTCCTCAGTGTTCTTTATCTGGGCTCGGTGTCTCAGTGGTTTCTGTTCTGACCTCCAGGTGAGAGCCAGTGCGACTCCTCCACCTGCAGCAACGGCGGGACGTGTTACGACCACGGAGACTCCTTCCTGTGCAGCTGCCCCTCGGGGTGGGGCGGCAGCACCTGCAACACAGGTCAGACCCCCGCCACGCTCTAATTACACCGTTACGGCACCGGTAATAACAGCGCCGTAACACCGTTACGACCTGTCGCGGCCTGCCGCGTGTCTGTGGTCGCGGGCCGAGGGAAGTTTAGTTTCAGTTTAGTAATCCGCGCTTTTATTTTGTAGTATGAGTAAATGTGTTTCTCCACATCCGCAGCCAAGAACAGCACATGTGACTCGGGTCCGTGTGAGAACGGAGGGACGTGTGTCGGCGGAGGAGACGCCTTCACCTGCATCTGCAAGGACGGCTGGGAGGGAGCGACCTGCGCCCAGAGTACGAGATCAATACTTCACTTATTGATTATTTAATCGTTTGATTCAAACTCAGCATATAAGAAGTCTCAAATACAGTAAATGTACAGGAGCACCAAACAATACATACAGGTGCAATTAGTCACATACATGAATGAATTGATCCTGTGAGGTTTTAGGTTTTAACCCTGATCAGTTATTGATTTGATTTCCTTCTCTCTCTCAGACACCGACGACTGCAACCCTCATCCCTGGTAGGTGGAAGCTTTTATTCTCTTATTTCTCATGTATATCGAACATCAATCATGTCAGGGCTGTACAACAGTCTGGACGTTGCCTCTCGTCTCCCCTGGTATCACCGATGTGTTATTGAATCGGTTCCGCCCGATCAGTCGGCTGCTGAAGGGTTTAGTTCGGAGCTTGATCTGCTCATCCGTGGTTTGCTTTGGCCCCGACCCCCTTTTGGACCTGGTTTTTGCAGTCGACCGAGGTGGTCTGGACTACACCCTTCCATTCGGGGGACATGGGGAGTGTTTTTTGTTAAATCCGCTGGCTGGCTGCGTCGTCTTTGATCCTCGCACGCCTCGCTATTAATCCAGGAATTTGAAGGACTGCGCCGACTTTTTTGGGAAGTTGTCCCGCTGGCCAGCTTTACCCTTCATGTGACGAGGGGGTTGGCAGGAAGAAAACCCTCTGGATTACTGAAAGGTCTTCTCATGTTAGATAATGCTAGTTGCCTGTGGCTAAGTGTTAGCATGTGCTCAGGACAGAGAGACAGTAGAGACAGTAGAGACAGCAGAGATGAGTTTGGTGGAGAGGGGAAGTTCAGCAGCGAGCCAAAAGGTCGACGTCGTTCTGTTTCCTCTGCTGAATGTGAGGTTTTGGACGGGAGGATGTGAGACCCGGAGCTCCGTCGACGATACGTCTTAGCCGGAGTTGTAACCGCTGGCACCGGCGCTGATCCGTCCACGCCGCCCGGTCACGCCGCCCGGTCACGCCGCCCGGTCACGCCGCCCGGTCACGCCGCCCGGTCACGCCGCCCGGTCACGCCGACTGAACGGGGTTTCCCGCCGAGACCCGCTGCCGTCTCACACCGCGCTCATCCTGCAAATCTGATTTAATGCTCCGGGATTTTCCCATTAAAGATCGGGGATGTGGAGGTGTGTGTGTGTGTGTGTGTGTGTGTGTGTGTGTGTGTGTGTGTGTATACATGCCTTAGTGCCATTGTGTGTTTATGTGCGTGCACGTGCACAGGCAAGAAACCAGGGAAGTGTGTCTCCTGACAGCTGTGCACGGCAGCTACCCTGGATCAGAGAGGCTCTCCTGGACAAAAGCCACCCCCCTCACCCCCCTCACCCCCTCTCACCCCTCTCACCCCCCTCACCCCCTCTCACCCCCCCTCCCTCGGCCACAATGACTGACAGGCGGATTAGCAGTAGTTGTGGTCAGGGGGGGCAGGAGGGTGGGAAGAGACGCCCCTCTCACCATTCACCAGCCTTGACCCGGGGGTAGTTGTAAGGGGGGGGTGGGGGAGGCGGGGGGGGTCTATAGGCCCGGCTCAGTATGTGGTCAGCAGGGATTTACATATGAAGTCTGGACATTGATCTGGGATCAGCTTGTTCCTTTCTCTCCGACGCTCCACCGCGGGAACGCCGGGCGCAGGAGGCAGCGGCTTGTCTGTCGTCAGGGTTGCCAGTTCCATTCCCTGTGTAGCTGAATGGGTAGAGCAAGGCACTAACGCTTCCAGGGGTTGCCAGTTCCATCGGCTGTGCAGCTGCATGGGTAGAATAGGATACTGTTACTGCCAGGGTTGCCAGTTCCATTCTCTGCCTGGTTCCGTTGGTAGAGCAGAGCACTAACACTGCCAGGGTTGCCAGTTCCATTCCCACTGGTGTCACCCAGTCAGGCGCTGTGGATAAAATCACCTACCAAATGGAAGATGTACGTCCACAGTGGCAGCAGCTGGAAATACTCTTTGGAGTTGGAGCTTCCTTGGCAGCGTTCCATTGGAATTCCTCCCGGGAATTCCTGAAATATCATGGAATTTAAGACGGGAATTCCAAACGGGGAATCAGTTTTTATTGGCCAACTAAGTTTGCACGTGCAAGAGATGTGACGTGGTGGGTAATAGTAGGGTAATAACACTGGGTGCTCCTATATTATGGTCTGTCAGGGGTCAGTTATTACACTGGTTTAGTTTTATTTTGAAATTCTCATTCACTGTATTAGATGGGAAGTGACATCTTTAGGTCATGGTGGTGATGTCATGATCTCAGTCTGTCTCTCTCTTCTCTCCACAGCTACAACGGCGGCATCTGCGTCGACGGCGTCAACTGGTTCCGCTGCGAGTGCGCCCCGGGATTCGCCGGACCGGACTGCCGCATCAGTGAGTCCCTGGGAACCGGAGGGGCGTGTGGCGGGGGTCGGGTGGGCGGGGGGTCAGGGGTGAAAGGTCACGGCGGGGGGAGCGTGAGCCGATTGTTTGCGGGCGACAGATTAGGAAGCCTTTAGGAAGACGGTCTTAACCTCTCACCCCTTCTGCTGAGCGGAGGTCGTCAGGCTGGTCGGTGCAGTCTCCCGCGGCATTGTGGGAGAATCTTCTCAGGAAAGCCTCTTCAGACAGAGGGTCCAGCTGAAGGTGTTTCATCCTTAATGCATCACATTCCTTCAAAGCTCGATATCTTCTCAGCCAAAGTTGAACTTAAAGGACAATTCCGGGATTTTTCAACCTGGCCTCTATATCCACAAAATCGCCTATTATACCGTAAAATAGGTCCAAAACGTTTCTGAATTGCTCCGGTAGATCAGGCTCAGTCGGCAGTCGTGAAACGGGCTCAATGGCTGCAACGTAATCTGTAGGAGCATAGAGGCGTGGTCAAAGTACGTCCACTAAAAGTGCTTGATTTTGCCACTGACAGACTCAGATTGTTATTCGTGTGTCTGACAACATTACTGAAAGGATCTCTACAGAAATAGACCTTTTTTAACCAGAAAACTAAAGTCTAGCTCAAGGAGAAGTCCCAGCTCTGAAATGGACGGTGGACAAAGGTAGTCTATAGCGAGAGGGTTCACTTGTTGCAGGAAGAGGACGGTAGAAAGATTTATGTTTACACCATCCTCTTCTTGCAACAAGTCAACCCTCTTTCTTTCACAGACCACCTTTGTCACATTTCCAACAACTGTGAACTCTCAACTCTGACAAAGGTGGTCTATGAAAGCAACTCGAGACTGCCGACTGAGCCGATCTACTGGAGCAATTCCGAAACTTTTTGGACCTATTTTGCGGTATAATAGGCGATTTTGTGGCTATAGATGCCAGGTTGAAAAATCCCGGAATTGTCCTTTAAGTTGAAGACCTGTAAGAGATTTGTAGATGGATAGAAATATCTATTTTAAATCATTGACCTGCTAGCTAGGAGGTACAACAGCTTGGTGAAGCTCATCTTGCTGGTTATAGAGACCTTATGCCACCTTATGACACCACCTTCCTAATGCTGCACCTCCTGGATCAGTTGTCTTCAAGAGCTTGTTCAGGGTTCCTGTACGTTTCCCAGGACCACCCTGACCTATGAAAGTGACCCTCCATGATTGATACCTGTCGGCGTATTAACATTAGCGTCTCCGTGGTTTCCCCCCCCAGACATCGACGAGTGCCAGTCCTCGCCCTGTGCCTACGGTTCTACCTGCGTGGACGAGATCAATGGCTACCGCTGCGTCTGTCCTCCAGGACGCGCCGGGCCTCGCTGCCAGGAGTGTGAGTACCACCAAGCTCCGCCCTCTCATTTATTTCATTTAATTATTTTTGAAAGCATCTTCGCTTAATGGATTTCCTCACAGTGCTGCAAGATGCAATACAATATTGAATAATGGTTGTAACTAGAGAGGGGTGTATTGGTTTGGAATCGACCTTTGACCCGCTGCCTCCTTCCGTACTCTTCCCAGTCATAGGCATCGGGAAGGCCTGCCGTCATTCCGGCCTGCAGTTTCCTCACGGCAGCCGGTGGGAGGAGGAGTGCAACGCCTGCCAGTGCGGTAACGGACACGTTCGCTGCTCCAAGGTGAGCCGCCATCGACACCCCGCCTCTCTATTGTACACGCCAGGTTTCTACATGGCTACCAACCATAAACACCACAGAGCATGCTAGCATCAGACCCAGTCACATTCGGTGTCTTGGCAGTGGTTTGGTTTCTCTGATGCTTAAAGTTGCATTCAGCAGTTTTGCACTTTGGCGTCCCCAAATTGCAGCAGGCGGAAAGTATTTGGTGAGTCCAACTTTCCCTGGATGGAGTCTGTGTTAGGTTTCAATACGTCACTTCCTGTGGGTGGAGATGATTTCCCACCAGACAGGTTCCATCTCAGTTAGAGGGATGTTGCTG
>JAXDDW010000065.1:105000-152500 GCA_034670385.1 Hoplostethus mediterraneus
CACGATGCTCAGCGGCCCGGTCAAGGCCCCGCACCGGACAGCGTACAGCCCCAAGGACAACCGGTGTAAAAACCTCAACGCCGCCAAGCTCAGCGAGGACATCAAAGACCATTATGTATGAGAACAACGCGCTAAAGGAGGCGGGGCTAAAGCAGAGGACTTTGAACTTTGAACTTTTCAACTTTTAAAGCACCAAAAGTGAAGATTTCAGATGCTTTAATTTTCTTTTCTTTTTTTGGGTCACACTTTATTTAACTTTTATTCTTCGTCTGCGACATGGAGGCTTGTTTATTTTACCAAAAAAAACAATAGAAACCAAAAAAACAAACAAAAAAAAAAAAAACGACGTTGCAGCTTCTGGGCTGATCTGGATTTCAGTTTTCAAACGCTGTTGGAATCAAGAAGAAAGAGGATTTTCTTTTCACTGCTCCTGCATTTTTTTTCGTTGTTGTTTACAGACTTGCAGCCCTTTTTCCACCTCGCCTCATTGTAAACGTTTCACCAATCACGTGACGGGAGCGCCGCCCCTCGGAGGTCGACCCAACGTCATTGGCTGGCAGCTGTTAACATTGTGCATTTGGTTCCTGTCTGCCTTAGCCCAAACCCGCGGGCCTTTTCTACCGTCTCGATACCGTCGTGTCCTTTTATACGCCCGATTGTGTAAAAACAGAAAGAAAAAAAAACAGTTTTCTATGTGTAAGTCCTTCAGCTGGCACCGACACACCACCGTATATCCAACCTGGCGTGAGCATCTTTTGTTTACATTCATCTTTTCCATGACGTGTAAATGTTAAAAGTTCTTATAACCTTAGTAATTGTTGTCTCTCTGCTTCCTGCGAGTCGATGCGATAACTCTTCAGTATTTGCTTTGGTAGAAAGTGCCTTCAGCCCTTATTTTGTCTCTTTTTATCTCCTTTCGTAGAGTTTATGCAGACTTTAAATACATATAAAGGGAAAGATGTCCTAGCAGCAGTATGTACATATGTAAATATGGCTGTGTATATTTGAATTTAGTAACTTAAGTGGCTCTTTGTATCATAGTTATAAAGAATAAGGTTGTTTTGTGGTTTGTTTTTTTCTAAATGATGTCATTCCGTTTATTGGTGTCCGTCGACACTATGACAGGTTTTATACAGATTCAGGGGCTGCGTCCGGGGTCCCGCTTAATCATAAGAGCGTTGTTAAAAAAGAAAAAAAAAGAAAAAAAAAAGATCATAAGTGGTTGTTTGTCTTGCGTTATGATTATTTGTTCCAGATATTAAGAAGTATATGCAAGGCTGTTTGCTAGGTCTGTCGGATCCAACAGAGATCCCAACCGCTGAGTTTCAGTATCCCACGATGACGTTTCAGACGCCGCTCCACCTTCCAAACATATTTTTAATTTCTGTTGACTTTACTGGGTTTTAGTGTCCCGGGGCCTAAATGATGTTTCGCCCCAGTCCACCGAGAACACAACGCAAACACTCTCCTGAGGCCTTGAGGTTCCCCGCATCGTGCAGGTGCTCCATTATGCTTTGAGATGTGATGGATTCAATGGGGCAGTTTCAATGGGGCAGTTTTAGAGACAGAACCAATGTCCTTTCTGATGTCCCACACTATAAATGGTGTTTCAGAGAGTCACGCTCCATGTCCTACTCGCTGTTATATTGTATGTACATATGAGGATATCCTGTTAGAAAGCAGGGAGGCGTCAGTGCACGGGCAGGTAACGGCGGTCTGACACGGCAGCAGCTGATTGGAGGGTTCTCCTCGAGGTCAGCACAAGGGGCCACAGGCTGGAAAATCTGGATTACCTGGAAATTTAAGAACTTGGTTTCCAGTCATTGAAAATAATCTCAAAAGTCTCCATCAGTGATCCGTCAGAAGTTAAATTAAGACGAACCCTTCATGACGGCTGACCTTTCCTAATCGATCCTAAATAAACAATATTAAGGGCTACCAAATCTACTTTGAAATGACGCCACTGGATGCAAATGGCAATGACTGATTGATTATGTCTGTGTACAGTTTGATCAATAATGCCATGGAAAATGACTCCCTAAGACCCTGATCAATCGATCAATCAATGATCAATCCTTCACTCGAGTTCACAGCAGCCATTTTGTGTTGACATTTTGTATCCCTCTTTGTAAGCATTCAATTTAATTTAATTGAGGACTCCAAATGGCACCAATGAAAGCACCCCTATGCTGTTGTGGAGGATCAGGTCTTCAGCCAGCCCGGATGCACCTGAGTTCTAGTTTCAATAGATACACACAGGTGAGGGGGTGCAGCCTTCCCTCTTTAGCCTGCTGCAGGGGAAGCCAAATGGGGCAGCAGGGTGTCGTAGTGAGTAGGAAACCCCTCCTTGAACCGGAGGACCCGGCAAGACTTCCCTGCTGAAGTGACCTTGGGCGAGACAGAGTCCCTACCGTAGACTTAGATTCACCCCCACCCCCCCGCCGCCTCCCCATCTGGCTTACCATGTTCTCCATCTTAGCCCCGCCTCTCCTTGTGTATCTATACTGGTCTAATGAAGGGAACAAGTTGTATTGTTGTTGTTGTTGTTGACTGTTGTGGTTGTTGTCCAGTGTTTGTACTGAGTCTGTTTCTGCACTAAGAACAGGAAGATAACCATGAGCATACTGAGCATTACCTCCACAGCGGTAGTGAAAAAATAACTTCAATGGGCAAATATTACTCTACAATTTGTGTTTTCAATATTCTATTTTTTGATGATGATGATGGAAATTATGAGAAACTCAAATCACAATCCATTTTCTGTCAGTAAATTCTACATTATCACCCGGAGGACGGGCCTCGTGCAGAACGTTGTAATTATTTTGTACAAAATTTGGCAAAAGTCTTGGTTTGTTAGTGGATTTTTTTTGTTTGTTCTTAGAACAATTCTATTATTTATTAAAGTATTTTATACCAAATGTCTTTTGTTTTGTCTTTATTTTTTTATGCTGAGATATGTGAGACCCACGGTTCATCCTCGTCTTCATGGAGTTGTACATTAAAGTTTCTAAGTTCACTTCTTGTTTGAGGCTTCAATCCGAAGACCAAATAGTGACATCTTGTCTTTCAAAATGCTTCAAAATTAAATTAAAACAACTGATGCTGCTTTTTAGTTTTTAATTGATAACGTTTTGGTTTGGTTCCTCTTTATTTTAGAAACATTGAATGATACATTTCAGGTACTATTTAAAAAAAACAAAAAAAAACCCCAACATTTTGGAAATGAGCTCTTCACTTCCTGTAGAAGGACTCTCCAAGTGGCCAATCAGCCGTCTCTCCCCTTCCTGTCCCCTCCAATGAGCTGAGTCCTGCCTAATGACACAGTGGGTAATGATTAACATTAGTCCACGCTACATGAAAGCCACCCAGCAGCTGTGTTGAGTGTCCACAATGCTTGATGTGCTGTGTGACCATTAACCCGTCAGTTGCTGGGTAGGAATGGGAAACGTGTACAGTACAAGTACTATGAAGGAGAACGAGAGTATGGCAGGAGGAGGCGGAGCCAGTGGCGCTACGAGGACAGCGTGTCTTCCCCTACAATGCAGTATGCCCCATGTAAGCCAACACCAGATTCCTGGAGGCGCTGGCTTCGGCCAAGGGTATCGGTCCAAGGCAAGTAGGTTAGTTTTTCCATGCTGCGTGTTAGGCATCGCATTGTTCCGGTGCCAGCGAGTTTGGAGCTTTGGAGCAAAGCTTTCACCGGGAAACAGACCTGGGTCAAACGATATGAAGATATGAATAGAAAGAAAAGAAGTTCTCAAATCGACATGTTCTAAAAAAATACCATTTTATTTTGCATCTGACCAGTAAATTGGAACGAAGTGCAAAATATTTTCAGTGCAAAAGAAAGTTCTGGTAATGGTAACATCCCACT
Organism: Hoplostethus mediterraneus; assembly: GCA_034670385.1. Classification (NCBI taxonomy): domain Eukaryota; kingdom Metazoa; phylum Chordata; class Actinopteri; order Trachichthyiformes; family Trachichthyidae; genus Hoplostethus; species Hoplostethus mediterraneus. Next base: position 108,875 of record JAXDDW010000065.1, read on the forward strand.
TTAGAGCTGAATCATAAATAAATAACTCAACTGACTTGCACCTCCTTACACCTCCTTGTGATTGTCTAAACCTTCTGAGGCTTACCGGCAAACCCCACCCATCTGGCCCTGGAGGAGCATAAAACAAACCAGTGGTTTTATCAACTACACCAACTGGTGTGAAACGTGTGGCCCGGACAGCATTGTGTCGCGGTCCATTTGGTGCTCGTCCTCTTGGATCGTAGATGAGTGACGCCGAGCCGTCTCCCTGGCGACGTGATGGATGCTCTGCTTGATGTTTAACCAGAAGTGTCTCGTCTTCAGCGTCCAGACAGATAACTCACTGTAGCAGCTAATCTGGTGAGGAGACGGATGGCCGCCACGCCACGATCACCCGGGAGTCAACCGGCAAAACTTCACTTCAGGTAAGGCTGGTTCACTGGAGTGGAAGCTGGATGTTGGATGGATGAATAGACACATGGATGGATGGATGGATGGATGGATGAACAGATGGATGGCTGGCTGAAATGAAGGGAAGATACATGGATGGGTTGCCCATTCCAGGATCTCCAAGTATTGTTCCTATTTCAAGAAACTAGGCTGGCTAGGTGGAGCAAAAGATGGATGGATGATGGATGGATGAATGGATGGATGGAAGGATGGATGGATGGATTCTGGATGTCTCATGTAAAAAATAATCAAGAAATAATATGATTCATTACAGTCAAGAATCTCCTCACCTTAACTGATGGTTAGAGAAGTGAACCCCACCCCCACCCTCCTTTATTAACCACTCAACCCCTGAATGCTCCAGTGAAGCTGCTAGGTAACCAGCAGAGTCTGTGTGACCCCACCCCCCCTGCTCCCCTCCAATGTGCTACTAGTCTTCAGTTCCTTTTGACTTTTAACATATGATCACGCCATGGTGCATTATGGGACTCCACGCTCAGAAGCTCTGCAAAGCCAGGCATGGTGGTCAGGCTCACGTTGTGCATGACGCCAGGTTTACTTATTGCCACAGCAACGATGACAAATTCCAATTTCAGCGTTATAATACAAGTCACATGTAGGTTGCATGCTCTGGGATCTGGTTTTGTAGATCAGACAGAATAAGATCAGAAAGTGCTGTTCACACTGAAAGACATCAGATTTGAATTGGAACACTGTTCTGCTGCAGTGTGAACGTAGCCAAACTGATGCAGGATCAGAGCTCCAACGTCACATTGAAATGACAGGTGTAGCCGCAGCCTCGGGGGAACTCTTCAGATTAAATGAGGCCTTACGCATCTCCAGCAGAATGACTGAGGGGAAGTCAGACGGGCTTGCCGGCGGTGCCAGGTAGGCCGGATCTGCCGTGTTGCTTTTAACACCATGACCCAGATACATGCTCCCTCCTCCGTCCAGGACCGCCGGCAGCAGAGCAGCTTCGGTATTACACACTCAGCCGGTGATGAAATACTGACGCAACCGCTGCTGCTGCTGCTATTACCGTTGGACCGGGTCCCTCAGGGTCCCCGTGGCGGTGTCAGGCTCACCAAGCTGCTGTCTCAGGCCTCACCGGTAGTAAAACACGGTGTTAGGTCTCCCTGTCCTACCGTACATGGTTGTTCTAGAGACGTCTCAGGGTAGCAGAGCTTTGGTGTCTTGGCTCGTTCTGCTGTCCTACTGTACTACAGGTCATGTGATCTGGACGGTGTGACGGTAGCATGAATCAGCCGTTTCCACCTGTTTGGGTCGGCTAAGGGTTAGGAACGTCAAACAACTTTGTTAAGGTTCAGTAACTAAGGTTGGGGCAAGGCTTTTGGTCACGGTGAAAGCTTTTGGGTTAGGGTTAGGGTTAGGGTAGAGTTCCTTGGCATGAGTTTGGGATTGAACCCAGGTTGCTAGAGGTTGCTAGAGGTTGCTCCATTACTGCCGGTCTAGTTGTAATCCTGTCTCGGTGGGGGTCAGGCTGAAGGACCTGCTCTCTCAGGACAACCTGCTGGCTGCTGGTAGCTTTCATTCTCTGTCCATATCACATCCATGTTGATGTTGAGGTTGAGGCCAACAAAAACATTGGCAGTTTAAAGTCTTTTTCTGATCTCAACAATCTCCGACACGCTTCATTACATTCATTATCCCCATTGACTTCAAATGAGTGAGCAGCTGGAAACCATTGAGTTTTGTGGGAATCAAACCTGTGATCTTTTGGTTACAGGATGGTCTCTCTAACCGTTACTCCGATGCTATTATAATGTGATCCCCTATTGATCCCCTATTGATCCCCATAGACAAATTCTCTTTTCTCTCGCCCCCTCCACAGCGTCTTGCTCAAGGGCACGTCAGCGGTGCGGATGCTGGCCGGCGGGGTCTGAAGGTTGAAGGTTGGTCTCCCTACTCGCTACACCACCAGGGTATAGGCGACGGGGTTAGATCAGTATTGGGCTTTTGTTAGATATCAGATATCAGCCCGTCGATAACAGGGTGGAGGTTCCTCCCTCACCACAGGGCGGGTCGCTCGGTCTGGTTTCAGTGGAGAGTTTTAGTGTCCATGATGGTCTTCTCCACCCTGATAGAATAGAACCGAGGGCTGAATCACATTGGCAGCTTCAATACGAAAATATTGACATCTACGACCCCGTATCGATTGAACCTGACGGATAAAGCGGCGGGTGGGGGCCCGGGGAGTGATCGCATGTTGAGAGGAGGCGAGGAAAGTATGCGCCGGGATGGGGAGGGAGGGAGGAATGCTCGGCGGAGCTCTCGAGGACAGCAGGAGAGCCGGATTCCTCCTCGGAGCTGCCACGCCCCGGCCTCTCTCCTGGCGGCGAGCCCTCCCGACTCCTCCCAGGGTTAGGGCCCGAGTCCACATGTTCAAACGGAGATGAAAGGCCCCCGGTAGGAAGGTTGCCGGTGCCAATACCAACCGCCTGCCAAGTAAACCCTGCTTAGTGCTGCTCTCCCAGATGTTCCCGACACTGAATATTCTCCTGTTCGCCTCTCCCTCGGGATAAGGAGGGAGCCTCCGCTTGACCCCTTCACATCAAAGTCTGGAGGAGGACTCAAAACAATGAGCACTTCCAGGCTCGGAGAGAGAGAGAGGGCGAGAGAGAGAGAGAGAGAGAGAGGGAGAGAGTCAGTGATTTAGGAGGGTACGAAGTGGGTTGGGCCTCATCAGAATAGCTGGATCCTGGGGGGATGCATTCTGAGAAGAGAGCGCCCACGCCCGCATCCCTTCCTTAATAAGTTCGAGTCCGACTCCCCATCCATAACAACATCTGGTTCACTATCTCCCTGATTAGCCCCCCAGTAGTCCCACCACAGCAACCATTTTCACTTTTTTTGGTTTTTTCGCCCTGGCAACCACCGTGTGTTTGAGGTTTGTCTAAGGTCTGTGAGCAGTTAAGGCCAAAAACGTAGAGTGGGTATGATTAAAATGACAGAAATCATAACAAACAAGCCCTTCAGTCTGAATGCAGTCAAATAGTTTGAGTCATTTTATTGCCTTTTCAAAGCTGCAGAGTTTGATTCAGCACGCCTGGCTTGCACCACCCAAGGCTACACATTTTATAGACAAGCCTCGACTGAGAGAGGAACGCCGCAACTCCCCAACATTATCCTCCTATTCATCACGACAAATGGACTGGATCTGTTTCATGTGAAGTTTTATTGCACACCCATAATGACAGCTCAGGAGGCGAGTCACGGGCCACAGTCCTCCAGCAGCTCAGGAAGGGAAAGTGGATATGATTGTGTTACTGTAAAACACATTATCTTGATATGCTTACATAGTTGGGTGTAACACCGAGCGTCAGCCTGTCAGATGACGAGGTGATTTTTATCTATCTATCTATCTATCTATCTATCTATCTATCTATCTATCTATCTATCTATCTATCTATCTATCTATCTATCTATCTATCTATCTATCTGTCTGTCTGTCTGTCTGTCTGTCTGTCTGTCTGTCTATCTATCTCTCTATCTCTCTATCTCTCTATCTCTCTATCTATCTCTCTGTCTGTCTATCTATCTATCTATCTATCTATCTATCTATCTATCTATCTATCTATCTATCTCTCTATCTATCTATCTATCTATCTATCTATCTATCTATCTATCTATCTATCTATCTATCTATCTATCTATCTATCTATATATCTGTCTATCTGTCTGTCTGTGTCTGTCTGTCTGTCTATCTGTGTCTGACTTTTTAAAGATAAATAAATGTTAAATAATGTATTGACATTAATTATAATAATGATATAATAATAATATCATTTAGAAAATGTATTAAAATACCACTAACACAGTGCAAAGCAGAAGTTATAAATATATCATATAATATATATAAAATATTTAACATTTTATAAAAATATTTTAGAACATTGAAAATAATATAAAACAAATAAAATGAAATAAATATGTTTTATATAATAATAACTATAGCAATACCAACACCAATAATAATAATAACAATAACTTTCCAAAAGTTATAAATACATAAAATAAAATAAATATAATATATTATATAAAATATGCTTTAAATGTTATAGTTTCTAAAAAACATTTTTAGAATATTGAAAATAATATTACAAATATAATTCAATAAAATACATGTAATATATTTATAATAATAATATACAAAAATAGCATGAAATAAAATATGTAAGTTCAGGATAAAACTGTTTCGTGCAGCGTGGCGTGGCGGCTCCAGCTGAACGCGTTGACGTCCTGACCTCTCTCTCACCTTCCATGTCTCGCTGTCTCATTCTCATACACTCACATAGAGTCATATACACTTTCACACACACTTTCACACACACTCACAGGGCGAGCCTGGCCTTACGTCATGCCATTTGCACGCTCGGAGGTCGAGCCCCCAGGCTTTTGGAGGTTTGGTCTGTGGGTATGATGGGGGGGGGGTGATCGCTTCACCGGATCGACTGAGCACTGTGTCATCAGTTGGCCGGAGGTGCAACAATAAGGCTTAATGCGTGATTAAGTCCCAAATCGCCTCTCATTATGGGTGAGCACGTCAACCATGAGAGCGGCGTGGTTCCCTTTCACAACACCGGCCCGGAGTCCAGATCTCCCAGAAACCAACAGTGCTCTGGCCTGTACATCTCTGCCCTCAGACCCCCAGGCACATTTTGCTCACACCACTTTCTCTCCAACAGTCTGATGTGTTCTCACTCTTTCCTTTCTTTCTGCCTCCCTCTCTCTTTCATCCTCCTTCCCTCATTGTCATCTGTGGGAAAATGTTATTAACGCTAATTAACGGCCACTCTGTAACACCCTCCATTCCTACACATCTGAAGTGAGACTTCCACCATATCATGGTATCTGGCTGTCACGGCTAAACCACAGGCATTACCTGCCATGTCAGAGTGGGAATGATCAAAGTTGGCAGCCTCAGCGATGGAGAGATGAACCAAGCTCATATTCTTGTGCCTGGCTAATCATTAGAAACCTCCTCCGCCACCCCTCCCGTTTTTGGAGGCGCTGAATTGGCATTTTTAAATAAAACGTGTTCAGATCTGTCTCAGAGAAAAGAGGCAGAGAGGAAACCTACACCGAGGTTGTATTTCAATGTGACAGTTGTCAGGTTGTTGTCAACATTGCAGCTCCAGTTGTGGTGGTTTTGCGTGCGAGGAGGTTTTAGATCCGTTTCATTTCAAAAAGACATTGTTGTCAATCCCAAAAATACATCTGACTTTCCAAACTCCTGACTTACTAGATTCTCAGGGTTATACTTCCCAAACTTCCCAATACTTCCCAAACTTCCGATTGCAGAACATATTGTGCATATTGTGTGTGTGGAGGAAGTGCAGCCAAACTTTATGTCCAGGAGAAGAAGAAGAAGTTATACGATAGTCATGAGGGTGATCCCAGATTAAGGGCCTGGCGTGATCATGACCATGTGTCTGTACATATTCAGACTGGTCCCCGGATGCTGCTGCTCTTCAGCCTCGAGGCCGACTGCATGTATGAGAGTTTCCTACACACACTCTCACACTGCAGCATGTATGAGAGTTTCCTACACACACTCTCACACTGCAGCATGTATGAGAGTTTCCTACACACTCTCACACTGCAGCATGTATGAGAGTTTCCTACACACACTCTCACACTGCAGCATGTATGAGAGTTTCCTACACACACTCACACACTGCAGCATGTATGAGAGTTTCCTACACACACTCTCACACTGCAGCATGTATGAGAGTTTCCTACTCACACTCTCACACTGCAGCATGTATGAGAGTTTCCTACACACACTCTCACACTGCAGCAGAACAAAGGATATGACAGAATACAATAAACAGCTTTCTGATGAAGAACATGTGAGGCGTCGTCTGCATCCCTCTGGTGTCCATCTGTCAGCAACCAGCAAGTACCACTCTGTACCTGTACCAGCCCATGTACTAGACTACGGTCTATATACTAGACTAGGTAGTATATACTAGACTACGGTCTATATACTAGACTAGGTACCATATACTAGACTAGGTACTGTATACTAGACTAGGTACCGTATACTAGACTAGGGTCTCTATACTAGACTGGGTACCATATACTAGACTAGGTATCGTATACTAGACTAGGTGCCATAAACTAGACTAGGGTCTATATACTAGACTAGGTACTATAAACTAGACTAGGTGCCATAAACTAGACTAGGGTCTATATACTAGACTAGGTACTATAAACTAGACTAGGGTCTATATACTAGACTAGATACTGTATACTAGACTAGGTACTATATACTAAATTGGTACTGTATACTAGACTAGGTACTGTATACTAGACTACGGTCTCTATACTAGACTGGGTACCATATACTAGACTAGGTATCGTATACTAGACTAGGTGCCATAAACTAGACTAGGGTCTATATACTAGACTAGGTACTATAAACTAGACTAGGTGCCATAAACTAGACTAGGGTCTATATACTAGACTAGGTACTATAAACTAAACTAGGTACTATAAACTAGACTAAGGTCTATATACTAGACTAAGTACTATAAACTAGACTAGGTGCCATATACTAGACTAGGTACTGTATACTAGACTAGGTACTACATACTGTGGGATAGGAATGTGCAGATGCACCCTGCCAGCCCGTTGGAGGCCGGCCAGCACCAGATCTGTTTAGATGCCTAACCAACAGTCTTCTTCTTCTTCTTGTGTCTTTGTGCCAAACTAATCAGCGGCCAAAACCAGGATGGAGGAACGCACTGCATCACGCCGCCGTGGTTACGACACGACGCACTTAGAGAAACACGCCAGATTGGTCCTGACATGAGCAAAACCACACTAGTTTACACAACAGTTACGCAAGTCCGTCTGACAGGAAGCAGAGTAGAAGGTTACCAGCTGGATCTCCGAAGCTGCACCAGACCCGTCGGCACGTTTGGCAGCTCCGAGTGAACATAGTTTGAAACATGTAAACTTTAAAGAGATGAAGGAGATGTTTTTAAATCGTCACTTCCTGTGGGTGGAGAAGGGACCGCACCCAATACCGAACTTCACCTGGGCAAACGGGACGAATCAACAATGTCTCGATGAGGAGGGATTGTGTTGTGATGCAGGCTGATCAGACGGTGCAGCTTTAAGTCCAGAATCATGAACCACAGTCTGGGATCAGTCACTACCCACAGTGACGTTTTAGTTGCATCATACTCACCTAGGTATGAACAACATGATTCACTCTTAGGTATGAACGTGAAGCCAAACCCTTTGCAGAACCGATGATTAAGAGCAACTTTTCTCTGGGTTTGAATCTTCATCTGCAGTGATACCTGCTTTGATAAATGATTCCCTGGTACCAACGTGGCATCGTTATCACCTGGGCGAGGGTTGCCAAGTTCTTCCTATATAGCCTCCGACTCGCTAATATTCCGACGCCGACATGGCACCCTCGCCGCTAGCTTTGCCAAGCTACTGTATAATCCATAACTCTGACCACAGCAGCTGTCCAAGCTCAGACGGGCCGTGAGTAAACACAGATCGACCTGACAGGGGAACACGACCAGCATATAAAGCTGCTCCTTCCCGGGCCTCCGCTTTGATGTCCAAAAACAAGAATGGACCTGTGTTTTTCCACCCTGCAAGTGAAACCAAAGACCTCGGCGGATTTTGGAGAGAGAGGGGCGGTGGGGGGCGGGGGGGGGGGGTGACTCTTTTCTGCTGACGTCCCGACTTAGAAAAGCCTTTGAACTCAACACCTCCTCGCAGGCCGGGTCGCCTCGTCCTCTGCAGACTGGACATGGGTGGACGGAGGGATGGGTGGCTTCCCCTCGAAAGGGGGCGGGACGTTCCTCTTGGTGGGAAGCCGAGCGGAGACCAAAGCAGCTCTGCTAAGTGGCTCCTGTGAAGAGGCCCAGACACCTAGACGGAGGTTAATGGGACCCTTCACCCCCCCGGGTCCCGGAAGATCTCTGGATAGGCCGAGATCCAGGAGGTCCTCTGACGTAACCCTGTAGTAAACCAGCTGATCTTGGTACATCTTTGACCCTCTTTCCTTCTGGTTGCTTGTAATGTTGGCAGGAATTTAACTTTATTCAACTATAAATCACTGTGGATGAGGGCGCCAGCTAGATGCTCAAAACGTACGTGCAGGTATCCAGTAAAAACCTTGATTTACACTGCAGGGTCAAATCAGACTTTTTTCCAAGTAGCTTCATTTAAACACAGAAGTACTCCAAACTGATTTCATGAAACCTCTGAGATCCAAGTCCTCCTCCTATGTGTCTCCATCTGTGTTTCGCGTGGTTGGACGTCCTTCCTGGACATAAATAACCTTGATGCATCTTCTAACTGCATTGGAATTTTAATGCTGGGCTTGTAAATGGATCCATGCGACGTAAATCAGATCTTTTTATTAGTGCTGAAACATGGAAACAGCATGTGGAATCTGATCCTCCCGGTTCTGTGCAGTAATGAAACGATTACGTCTGTGTTACCCTGGCGAAAAAAACCCAGCAGTCCATGTATATCAGGGGGTATTACTGTACTACCCCCCCCCCCCCCCCCCCCCCATAGCCACCTGTAGCCAGCTGTCCGACGCCGGGGAGGCAGGTCGGTGCGTTGGCCCGGCCTTCAAAGGAGGCAAGCTTCTCCTCGGGTCTGGAGATGTCTGCTTTTAACTGGAATCTGCTGGGAGACGGAGAGCCAATCCCAGATGCTTGTTGTGTAAGTTCAGCAGCCTGACGACCGGGAAACACCGAAAACAGACGCTGGTCCACAGAGATGGACGATCGGTCAGGTTTCTCCAAGATACTCAACGCTCACACCAAAACACAAAGCAGGAGTAGGAATGGTTTACTGCAGATGGGAAATTTGGCCTGAAAATTACACTTTTTCATGTAAGTCCATGAAAAAGTGTAGATAAACTTTTCTTACAATATCCGAAAACATTCATGTCTCATACAGTTTTTTCATCCTCTCAATGTGTTTATACTGAGGATCCTTATAATAATCACTTCTACTAAAGTGTGACTGGAAGTAGAAGTGAAAAAGTTTCTCTCTGTTGCCGTCCGCAATGAAAATCAACAGAAAAGCCTGAGTTACGTTTCCCAAAGCTCAAACCCACCAACACACACCGGAACCACTAAAACCACCAACACACTGGTAAACCACTAAAACCACCAACACACTGGTAAACCACTGAAACCACCAACACACTGGTAAACCACTAAAACCACCAACACACTGGTAAACCACTGAAACCACCAACACACTGGTAAACCACTGAAACCACCAACACACTGGTAAACCACTGAAACCACCAACACACTGGTAAACCACTAAAACCACCAACTCACTGGTAAACCACTGAAACCACCAACACACTGGTAAACCACTGAAACCACCAACACACTGGTAAACCACTGAAACCACCAACACACTGGTAAACCACTGAAACCACCAACACACTGGTAAACCACTGAAACCACCAACACACTGGTAAACCACTAAAACCACCAACTCACTGGTAAACCATTGAAACCACCAACACACTGGTAAACCACTGAAACCACCAACACACTGGTAAACCACTGAAACCACCAACACACTGGTAAACCACTAAAACCACCAACACACACCTGGTTCTGATTTGGCGATGAGGTCTCATCCTCCAGGAAGCTGGATCCACTCATGATGCTGTAGTCCATTCACTTGAAGTCATCTGTCAGTAGTTCAGAGATGAGGATGATTGAATCCTTAAAATCACTCGTGGCTTGAGTGTTTTTTAAAGCAGTTCAACTCTCAGTTGGTTTGTGAAGTTGCTTTTTTTTGAATGGTGGATATTTTTCATTTCCATGTAAGTGCAGAGTGAACCGTGAGTCCAGCTGTGGCTCTGCTTCAACAGAGCAAGAGAAAACATATCTCCTAACCTTGTTTGACCCAGATCAGTCTCCTCCTTGAAACTGTTCTTCAACTTTAACACCAATTTACACAATTTTACAGAATATAATAAAAGATAACACGTACTTCCTCGTCTGGTCATAGAAATCAGCTCCTGGTTCATCTGGTGATCATCCCTGTAAAGTTTGGTTTATGTGTGTGATCCATTTAGACCAGACTCCCCCGACCTCGGTCACGGAGGGTTAAATCCTGTTCCTGTTCCATGTGTGGATCCCGTCAGACAGGAAGTGGCTGCCAGATCGGCGTGGCGTGGAGTGAAAACATTACAAGCCTCCTCTGACGGAGCGTCATCCGTCATCCGTCTCTTCACATCATTTCATGAGTTGACCTTTGACCCCTGAGGTGTCTGAGTGGACGTTCCTGCTCCACCTACATTCCTCAGCAGATCTACAGTAGGCTGGTTTCATCAGTGTTCAACTTTAGTTCAATTCTGATTCTAATTCAATTTCTACTTTGTGTTTATTGTGTATTTTATTGTATTTAGAGTTTGTATTTTATATTTCTATGCTGCTGAAACCCTGTCTGTCTGTCTGTCTGTCTGTCTGCCTGTCTGCCTGTCTGTCTGTCTGTCTGTCTGTCTGTCTGTCTGTCTGTCTGTCTGTCTGCCTGCCTGCCTGTCTGTCTGTCTGTCTGTCTGTCTGTCTGTCTGTCTGCCTGCCTGCCTGTCTGTCTGTCTGTCTGCCTGCCTGTCTGTCTGTCTGTCTGTCTGTCTGCCTGTCTGCCTGCCTGCCTGTCTGTCTGTCTGTCTGTCTTCAGGGGCAAAAGTATGATTTGTACTTCCCCCTAGCACAAAATAGGTGTGTGTGTGTGTGTGTGTGTGTGTGTGTGTGTGTGTGTGTGTGTGTGTGTGTGTGTTTGTGTGTGTGTTGAAGTTACACTATGCCTGATTACTCATACCTTTAAGACAGCGGTTGAGTGTGAGGTCTGCAGCTGCTCTTTTCAGAGGTGTGTGTGTGTGTGTGTGTGTGTGTGTGTGTGTGTGTGTGTGTGTGTGTGTGTGTGTGTGTGTGTGGATCATGGAATCCTGAAAATTTGGCACAGGTGATGACGAGCTCACGACGGGTGATTCCGTGCGTCCCACCTGACTCATGCTCTCTGACTAGACGGAACTCATCTGAGCATCACGCCGTCCCGTAAACTAGAAGGTCGCTGGTTCAACCCCCGCAGCAGCCAGCGTGGTCGTCCTCCGTCTGTCACAGGTACTGAAACACCTCTTCCTCCCGGTCCCTGACCTCTGACCTCTGACCCTTCTGGTGAAATACATTGGAGAAAAAAAATCAATCAGTGTATAATATTGTGGAATACAGTTTTTCTTTCCTTCATGGTTGGCAATAAGGTTCAACTGATCTGGGTTTTGAAGGCCGATACTGATGCCAGTACTTTAAAACTGAAGTTGCAGATAGTCGATGTTTTGTGCCAAAATTCAATATTCAATATTTTGAAATTTGACAATAATATGGCCAAAAAAAATCAAGAATTCAGTTTTTCCACCAGAACTTTATTCTCCTCAGAGTGAAAAGCCTCTGAAAGCGTTTACATCATCATGGGACACTAAAACTCTCCACTAACCAGGCTACAGAGTGGCAAGGAGGTGACCTGGGTGACCTGGGTGACCTGGGTGACCTCATCATTGGCGTGATGAGTTTAAACGTCAGCGTATCTGCTGCTGCTCATACTGTACATCTGCAGGAGCGCCTCTTTGTGATTACAACCCGGTGATCTGTGTTATTGATTACTTAATTATTGTCAGAGTGCAGTTATAAAACGACATGGCTTCATCGTGTTGCTAGGATACCGTGACCTCTACACACCAAACACCAGAGCAAGACTCGTGTCCAAGACGCTGCATCAGCTCTAATCCTGTCTCACATCACGACGCTGGGCAGGTCGTGTTTGGACCGGTAACCTGGAAACAAACCTGCTGACTGTCGGAGTATTGTCTTTAGAGAGACGTCAACAAATGAATCATACAGACACTACTACTACTACTACTACTACTATGAGCACTATTACTACTATCATAATAATGATAATGACAAACTTTATTTGTGTAGCACTTTTCAAAACGGAGGTTCAAAGAAGAAGAAAGAGAATCAGATGAACTATAAAAATGTCAAGCGTCAAATAAAAACAGAACATGAGGATGATGATGGATGATGATGATGCTTTTCATTAGCTCAGTCTACTAATCTGTATTAATTTTATAGAAGTTTCATATAATTTGGTTCTTATTGTTGTAGCATTCTTCTTATTCTTCTTCTTCCTCTTCTGGGAGATCATTTTATTTTTCAGATTCTCTCACCATTTAATGATAATCCGATGATTCTTCTGGCAAACCTCCTCATTTCCTCATCTGCTAATTACTGTACCTGTCAGCACAAATCAAAAGGAAGCCACCGTAGCTGCACATCAGGAGGACTTTCTTTCCTGATTGTCTGAGAGTCTCGGGCTTTAGGAGGCCATGTTTAAATCTGGTGTGGTGATCTCCCGTTGGCCCTCCACATCCACTAATTACACATCGTACTCAGACCGGAACATCAACACCTTAAGCAGGCAGGGATGATCCCGTGCGTGGGAGACGTATTTTTCTATTTCTGCAAGGATTCTCTTTATTGATCTAATGATTACCCCTCCGAAATCTGGCGACTGCCAACACCAACAAAACCTGTGAGTCCAATGCAAGTCACCGCTGATCCTCTGGCACCAAAATAACTCAAAACATGAGGAGGCCATGTTTGGATTTGTAGGCAGGAGACGGTGCGCTCATCGACTGGCTCCTGGTGTCTTGTGAAGGGTGCTGGACTGGAACGTGTTTTCGTTCATTTCTATGGATTCTCTTCACCATCCAGTCAACAGTAATCTGAGGATCACACCCTCCCTCCTGACTGAATTCACCTTAATTGCACATTGGAAGCATTTTCTAAGAGGGCGTTCACACGGCGAGCAGCCTGGTGGATGGGTCGCTCTGCTCTGACCAGTGGTAGGTGATGACTCTTTGTCTCGTAGACCTGCAAGGTTGAACATAATCACATGGTTTGCAGCCAGCTGGCAGGAACATTAATGGGAAATAAACTCAATAATTGCTCAATTATTAAGCTCAATAATTGCTTTCAAGCTAGACGTTGACCCCGATGATGCAACCGTTCTCCAAGCATCATTTCGAGATGTTTATTCCAATAATTCCAATGTTCAAATAAAGGTTGTAGAGAACTGGGAAGCTTTGACTTCTCATCCATTTTGCACTTGTCAGGTGGAACAAAATCACATCGAGAAACAAGGAAGCGTGGAAATTGGATTGGGTGTTGACCCTTGACAGTGAAAAGTTCACCTGAGTCCAACTTTTCTTGGCTGACAAGCTTGTTGATATTGGGTATCCCTGGTCACTCAGCTCAACAGGAAATGAAAGGACTTCTAAGCCAAACAACAGGAAACCACCCCAGAACACAAGGCATTATGGGTAGAAGGAGACTTGGTCAGTCATGTTCAGATGTTTCTTCATGTGTTCTTAACTGGTATGAACACCAGAGAAGAGCAGACAAGTCCATCATGGTAGATCAAGTTCCAGACTGGAACCAGGTTGGTCTGGACTCTCTAACCTGGTGGGATGACAGGTTACCAAAACTCAACCAACCAACCAGCTGCTGGAGAGTCATGGGACGTCTGGCTGGCTTGTGATTGGTCAGTGTGAACCTGAACCAACCAGATACTAAAATACAACAAAGTCAACTTTTCCACTGGATCAGACCAGAGAAAATGAACTGTTGTGTGATCACCCTGTAGCAAAGTGTGTATTAGTACACCATGACTGGATCTATAGAGCAGACATCTACAGTTTGGAGATCTCTTATTTCTGTGGCTCCACATCCACTTACATAGAATCTCAACGTCAGCATGCCTGGATGATGGAGAGCGTGGGCGATATATTTCTTTACATTTTTCAGCTTCAAACCAAAAGTACCTCTAATGGCCGCTGATCCTCCATGACAGCGAGAGAGAAAGACAACTGGATGTGACAGACAGACTTATGAGTGATTAATACGTTAAGGTGTGCTTCTTTGTTCCCTCCTTGAACATTACTGTCAGTGGGTTAAGCCTCTCCCCTGCCTCAACACGCCGCGCTTGCCGTGCCTACCTGAGCTTGTCTGGGCAAAAGGCAGGCCAGCGCCTTGAGACCGAAAGCATTTCACTGATGGGCGAAATACTTTGGCATTGAATAACCATCTTTTACACATAGCCCCGGGGGCCCATGCACTGGATGAGTGACTCAACAAGAGAGCCTCCATGAGTGGGCGGTTTGTCTTCGTTTGAAAGGAGAGGCTCCCGGCGGCACGCCCCTCTCCCAACTTTTCACCAAACACTTCCTGCAAAGATCCTGGAAGAACAGAAACCACTGAGAAGAGAAGAAAGGAACAATGCGCCGATGCCTTGACCTCTCATTTGCCTCGGCTGAGGCTTTCAGCCGCCGGAGACAAAACCACTGCACTGCAAAAAAATGTCACTTGAGGACGTTTCATCCTATAATTCATATTTGTCTTAAAACATAAAAATCTACCAAATGGATGAGATGGGAAGAACTTTTTCATCCATGTGACATTATTTTGAAACCAGTGCACCAATATTCCTTTTTTCAATGATCTTTGTTTGACGAAAATTAATTAATTAAAATGTGTTTGATGAAAAATGAGAGTTTAACTTAAGTTAGCAGAGTTTAGTCAGCCATCTGCACAGAGGCCTCCTTTGCATGGTGATCTCCAGTTTGCAGGCACTTTAAAGGTGCTTCTGTTTTAAGACCATAAACCCTGTCGCTGTTACTTCCTGTTGCAAAGAATATCTTTCTTTCTTCTTCTAACTTTTCTTCTTCAGTCAAAGGTTTTCTCTTTCCTGAAGAGGATCAACATGTTGAAGTGATTTCTCCATCTTCCTTTCTCTCCTTCCTCCATCTGCCGTCTCCAGAAACTCTTTATCTTTAGCTCCGTTAGCACTGGAAGAACAGCGCCCTCTTCCTGTTTGGTGCCGTAAAGCAATCCAGCAGATTTCCCTCCAAATCAACCCGGTGGACACAAAGTAGAATGAGAGTAGAGGCTGGTAGAGGCTGACAGGCTGGTAGAGGCTGGTAGAGGCTGACAGGCTGGTAGAGGCTGGTAGAGGCTGACAGGCTGGTAGAGGCTGACAGGCTGGTAGAGGCTGGTAGAGGCTGGTAGAGGCTGACAGGCTGGTAGAGGCTGACAGGCTGGTACAGGCTGGTAGAGGCTGGTAGAGGCTGACAGGCTGGTAGAGGCTGGTAGAGGCTGGTAGAGGCTGACAGGCTGCTACAGGCTGGTAGAGGCTGGTAGAGGCTGACAGGCTGGTAGAGGCTGACAGGCTGGTACAGGCTGGTAGAGGCTGGTAGAGGCTGACAGGCTGGTACAGGCTGGTAGAGGCTGGTAGAGGCTGGTAGGCTGGTAGAGGCTGACAGGCTGGTAGAGGCTGGTAGAGGCTGGTAGAGGCTGACAGGCTGGTAGAGGCTGACAGGCTGGTAGAGGCTGGTAGAGGCTGGTAGAGGCTGACAGGCTGGTACAGGCTGGTACAGGCTGGTAGAGGCTGACAGGCTGGTAGAGGCTGGTAGAGGCTGACAGGCTGGTAGAGGCTGACAGGCTGGTACAGGCTGGTAGAGGCTGACAGGCTGGTAGAGGCTGACAGGCTGGTACAGGCTGGTAGAGGCTGGTAGAGGCTGACAGGCTGGTAGAGGCTGGTAGAGGCTGGTAGAGGCTGACAGGCTGGTAGAGGCTGACAGGCTGGTAGAGGCTGGTAGAGGCTGACAGGCTGGTAGAGGCTGGTAGAGGCTGGTAGAGGCTGACAGGCTGGTAGAGGCTGACAGGCTGGTAGAGGCTGGTAGAGGCTGACAGGCTGGTAGAGGCTGGTAGAGGCTGGTAGAGGCTGACAGGCTGGTAGAGGCTGACAGGCTGGTACAGGCTGGTAGAGGCTGGTAGAGGCTGACAGGCTGGTAGAGGCTGACAGGCTGGTAGAGGCTGACAGCGATGGTTGGGTTTGTTGCTACTGTAATTTATTGACGCTACATTCTTTGTACCATCCAGTCCTGAAATGTTCCCAGAGGAAGAGGATTGTTCTGATTGTTCTGGAGGTTCTGTGGTTGAAGTTCCCACCTTTGTTCTGCTGGGATTCTCAGGCTTCGCCAGCTTAGCTGTTCTGTAATGTTCTCTTGTTCTCACACGTTAACTTTGGTTTGCCTCCGAAAATGAATGGGCTTCAGCATAAAGCGGAAAGCTGTGTGTGTGTGTGTGTGTGTGTGTGTGTGTGTGTGTGTGTGTGTGTGTGTGTGTGTGTGTGTGTGTGTGTGTGTGTGTGTGTGTCCAGTGGTTTGGCTGGTAATCATCTCATCACAGTTTCGGGTGATTTGCTAAGCGCTGTGTTTGAAAACCACTTTCCTTTTTTATCGTTTCACACATCACATCATTTGTTCAAACTCTGTCAGTTTTAAATCTGGTTATGATGCTGAACGGGCGCCGAGCCAGAGGGCGTGGCACAGCAGGAGGCGAGTGAGCGAGCGAGTGTGTGTGTGTGTCTTAACATGCTAGCATCTGTCCATATGCTTGTGTATGTGTCAGCAAATCTGTGTGTGTGTGTGTGTGTGTGTGTAGAGGATGTCATCCAGCTTATTATACAGTAGCAGTCCTAGCTGCCGGCCCCAAGTGAGTCAGTCTGTGTGTGTGTGTGTGTGTGTGTGTGTGTGTGTGTGTGTGTGTGTGTGTGTGTGTGTGTGTGTGTGTGTGTGTGTGTGTGTGTGTGTGTGTGTGTACAGGGTGATCTCAAGGTGAACCTGAGAAATTCATACAAACGCCATCATGATAACGTGTTGTGTGTTTAAGGAGGTTGTGGAGGAGGTGGGCAGCCTCACGTCTCACGGCTCCGACACAGGAACTCCCACCGTGACTTAAAGGGACAATCAGCAATTTATGTGACCGTGTGAAAATTTCAGGTACATTCGACATATATCTGAATAGGATGTAGATGGAAAATCAGCTTTTTGGAACTGTCTTAACTCTTCGACACTCAAAGTTCAAATCGTATCGTAAGTATTAATAGCAGCTCCACCTCTGTATCCATGTTTTACTGCACTATGGTAAAGCATAGTAAAGATTTGATGTATTTAAGTGTACATCATTTAAAAAAAACATATAAATACAGAGTCAGAGTACAGAGTTGATTAATTTCCATTCTGACTGACTTTTGCAGAAAGTCCATTGAAACCACTGTGTAGTTTTAGTGCCACATGTTGTGGCCTGAATGTTGTTAAAGGGTCATTCAAAATCTATGACCTTTATCGACCTCTCCCGGAGCTCAGGCCAGAACGGGAGAAACCTCAACACTGAGTATCGTTGGTATTGATGAACAGCCCGAACAACCCCTGCAGATACATGCTATATTATGGTCATTTTGTCCTATGGGACAGTAAAAATGTTCCTTATTGCCCCTTTAAAGAGACGTTTACGACCCAGGAACACATTGTGAGGAAGCACCGGTGTAGCGTGGTGTATGGTGCAGCTCCAGACTGTCTGTGGGAGTGGCAGACTACAGACTGTCTCCCAACGCTAGACACAGACATTCCCAGCCCTCGGCACAGGAGCCGGGCTCACACACACACACACACACACACACACACACACACACACACGTACAAGCATACATGTACAAACATACCCTAACATATGTATGCATCCATGAGTAGACACCAAACCCATATACGTATATACTGTACGTATAACCACACATACACACACAAATACTATAACACACACACACACACACACACACACACACACACACACACACACACACACCTCACTGTGATTAGTGCACCCTCTCCCACTCACACACACCCATCCCTCCCTCTCATTATCAATGCTCTCTGGCACCAAACTCCAGGTGAGGGAAGACCACAGCAAAGCACCGGTTACTATCCAGGGCTAATACAATAAATACCATGTAGGCCCTTCGCTCCCGCTACGTCTCCGGCCCATCCCCCGACTCCTCGCCAGGTTCACTCGGTTGTGCAGAAACATTTCAATTTCATATACTTGAGTATTTTCATTCAGAACGTTATACTACTTTTAAAGTACTAAGAAGAAAGTAATTCTACTTCAACAGAGCAGTCACGTTTTATTCCTGACTCCACCCTTCCTGACTCAAGTACTGTTTGAGGTACTTGTACCTGAGTATATCCAATTTAGGGAACTTTATCGTACTTAACTAAAGCAACTATGTATTTTTCCTTTTCAAGCAATGAAATTAGGCCATTGTAATATTTTGAATTGGTTCTAACTTTCCAATGTGATTTTGCTTGTTTGAGATATTATGGTCTGGTCTTCATGACAGTGGATCCCCAGTTGACTACTCTTGAACTAGTGACCATGCTGAAAAGTGAATTTGTGCTACAAAAGTACAGATTCAAGCTCCACCTAGTATTTCAGGTACTCGTGACTTTTCCGTTATATGGAAAGTTATAGTTTTACTCCCCCTGTGCTGCAAAAACAAAGTTCAAGCTTTTTAACATGAAAATATTTTATTTATTTCAAGAAATAAACCAAGAAAAATATCAGTGTATATCAACAGGTAAAACTATCTGGCTGTGCTGAAAGTTAATATGACTCTGTAGTCAGGTGAAACTGGAACTTGGTTTGGTTGTCTGGCCGTAGTCATAGCAACGTCAGCAGATCAAGGCCACCACTAAAACCAATTAACGGGAATAACAAGTTCGGAGGCCTCAAGGTTTAGTTTGAGGTAGGGGTGTTGATCTGATTTGATTATTAAACATCATGATTGAATGAATTCCCCAATGAATTTCATCAAGTTACCATTAGCATTTTGATTTCTTTTGTGTGGCGAATACCAGTGAATCATACCACCCATTTCAAAGTGCACCCTGAGGACTTCTGGCAGATATCTGTATTACCACGTTGTGTTCAGGCACATGCCGAAACTACCAAGAATGGGTCCTCGCCATGTGGTGAAGGAGTGTTTCTGCAAGAGCTGATTGGAACAAAGGTAAGCCAGGCCTAAAAATACATTGAGTCTCATTGAGTCTAGGTTCAAGGTTCAAGGTTTTTTATTGTCATGTACACAACGTTCACAGAAGCAAAAGTGTGTAATGAAATTCTTGTGTCTCTACAACACCTAACGCTAATGCTAAGACAGACATAATTTAAAAAACACAAGAAATATAATAAGAAAAAAGTACAATGTTAGAAAAAGTACAATGTTATAGAAAAGTACAATGTTCATAAGTACAATACTAGAAGTACAGAGAGTAATTGAATGGAAGAAGAGACATAACCCGTCTGGTTCTCTGCATGTCTCACTGTGTGTGCAGCGAATCACAATTATGCAGACGATACAGTTCCTTACGTAGTGGCTTGTGATTGGTTGAATGGAGCTTCAGAGTCGACTGTGGGGGCAAAAGACAAGCCTGATCAGTAGAAAACGTTGGTACCACGCAGCCAGCAGTAGAAGAAAATGCCAAAAACTAAAACAACCAATATAATAAAAAGAAAAACCTCATCACTTCAGGGATGGAAGATGGACTGGTTGGGAAGCGAGGGGAAAACGGCCCACTCTTCTGTCAGGCATGCTGCCAGTTTCCATCAGTAAGAAAGAAGTTTAAACAAATCTTAGTGGTTCAAATTGAGTGTTTATTTGTCAAAATGCAATGCAAATTATGTCGTACTTAAATAAATAGAATCCCCCCCCCCAAAAAAACAAACCAAAACGCCCATGAAAATCATATCAAGGGGGCAAAAGTTAAATTCTTACCCTGTTACATAGTCAACTACAACCATTAACCAACTATAAGCATTATGAGTACAAGTGGTTCAACCCTTGACAGTGAAAAAGAGACAGATTCCAGTTCCTCTCTCTGTCTGATCACCTTTCTGTAAGGAGGGTATATTTAGAGCCGGGTTTCAGCGGGACCCTCATTCCTGTAGTGTTTATTAAAGGGAGGGTCAGGGTTTGGGGGAGGGGGGCCATCGCTCGGCTCAGCCTCAGGACCCTCTGAGGTGTCAGAGGAAGGAAGGAAGTTAGGAAGGAAGGAACACCACAAATGTCATATTTGTTTATCTAGATGGCAAAAACAGATTTTTTTCTGTGAATGATTTCTATTAATAAACTCCAAAAAACATTTTTATAAATGAGATGAATAAAGTCAGGACAATTTTAGAGCCCTTGGGTCCAGACGTGGACCAGCAGCTGGGTTATCTGTTTGCAGACTGTAGCTTTAGTTATATAAACATTTCTCACAGAGCTGCTGTGGAGGCAGAAAAAATCTCATTGGTTGAGTCAAACCCTAGTGGGCGGAGCCAAAAAGCCCAGTGAAAAAGGTAAGCATAAGAGAGGAGCTAGCTAATGTTAAGAAGCCTAGCACTCTGCTGCTAACTGAAATGCATTCTAGCCATATTAGGTTAGCTAAGCTAGCTCGTTAGCCTAGCTGACCTTCCTAGTTCAAACTAGGCATACTAGCCTATAGCTATCTAGGTAAGTTAGTTAGCTAGCCTGCTGACCTTCCAGCATCATGATTCATGTCATGGTCATTCATATTTCTTATTTCTATTATATTCCGTTCAAGTTTGCCTGTCAGCTAACTTACATGCAGGAAAACTGTGGTTCTTTGGCTCCGCCCAATGAGGTTTAAATCGACCAATTGGATTATCGTGTCTCCAGAGCAGCTCCGCCTCTGAGAAAGTTTTGTAGAATTAAAAGTCCAACCTGCTCTTCCTGCAGGCTGCAGCCAACTGAGCGCTGCATACAACACCGAAGAGGTCAAGCAGTATAAACAATGATAATTTGTTTATACAATTTTAGATTCTCTGTGTTTTTTGTGTGTGATTGTTTACAAAATCGCTCCTTAGTATATTTCTTGTATTGCTTCTTTAATATGCTCAGGTTTGTATGCGGCGCGCGTAGAGGTCAAACAGTGTAAACGCTGACAGTGATCTAGTGTTCTGTGTGATTTACTGTGTGTGAGAACGTGGAGCCTGTCATTTCACGAAACCACATGACTGGCGCTAAAAAGAGGAGGAGGAGGAGGAGGAGGGGGAGGTGAAGAGGGTTAAGACCGCAATTGGATATGTTAAGAAGTCCTTGAAGGCTGGTTATAATTGTCAGATATACCAGTCTGACTCATTGTTTACGGCTCGCGACAAAGGCCTGTGTGTACCGTAGCCTTCCATTCATCAAGCTACCATTACTGATTAGCCCTGTGCTGAGTTATGGTGGGAACCAGTAACATTTCCTCCCTCATGTAGACCCGGGTTCCTGCTGATAACAAACAACCGCACAAAGCCCTCGCATGTGTGTACGTGCGCCACGGGCTGTGTTGTGTTGCATTGGGAGGGGAACGGTGCATTTCAGGCCCCAGTGCATTCAGATTGGCGGCGGGGTATTAATAGATTTATGAGCTCCTTATATAAACCAGGAAATACACATCAGAAGGGTTTTCTTCCCAGTGCCAGCTCCCCTAGTCCATCACAGATTGTGTTCCATGTCAACTTTGATTGTGTTTTTCCTTGCTTGAGTTGTGTACATATATATGTATATGTATATATAATGCATAACACATATTTCATATTTTGTCAAGTCAGATTTAAGGAAGCAGTTCAGCCGGCTAGTAACTGTAAGAAAATCTGTACTCATAAATAATCTATACTCTTTCTCATACTTCCTATACATACAGTCTACATGTGTATATTGTTTATATAATCATAAAATTGTTAATATTCTGTTTTATTGATTTGTTTTTTTGTATTTTTATAGTATTTTCTAGTCATTTTTGTGCTTCTATTCCGTGGGGGGCATGGTACATCCTATCCCATTAAAGTTTCATCCTATTTTCTCTTTTGCCTCCCTGTGAACTACTAGTCCTGCACGCCATTTCTGTTCTGGGAATATGTTCGTCTTCAAGCTGTTTAGTCACGTAAACCCTGAAAATGATAATAGACATCAGTGGATACAAACAGATTTATCTGTAATAACTCGTTTCTCTCTCGTCTAGTTGTTTAAGCTCGCGCCCCGGTTTCCTAGCGCCAAGATCATCTCAGCGGCTTAGAATGAAACAGAAAATATCCTCGCACTTAAGTTGCGTTTGAGAACCCGAGCCCTGTTTGTTCACCTGTGTTGTGCCTACTTTGTGTACGACAACCACAGCAGTGTCTGCCTTGTAAGCTAGACTAATTACACTGGCTGTTTGTTCAACTGCACTGTCTCGGCTCTGAGGGGCAATGCATGTTGGGATATTAGCAGTTGGTGAGGGTCTTAGACACCAAACCTGCTGAGGAGTGGAGCTATGTCTGTTTTAAAGATGCATTGAGTAATGTGTAATAACCTTTATTGACCTTCAGCAACCAGTAGGCATGGGAACAACACTTAGTTATCTCCTCCTATACAAGTCTCACAGAGAGTCTCCATCTTTGTCTCTCAGCCTCACTGTGGTGTTCTTCACTGTAGTGTTCTTCACTGTGGTGTTCTTCACTGTGGTGTTCCTCACTGTGGTGTTCTTCACTGTAGTGTTCTTCACTGTGGTGTTCTTCACTGTGGTGTTCTTCACTGTGGTGTTCTTCACTGTGGTGTTCTTCACTGTAGTGTTCTTCACTGTGGTGTTCTTCACTGTAGTGTTCTTCACTGTGGTGTTCTTCACTGTAGTGTTCTTCACTGTGGTGTTCTTCACTGTGGTGTTCCTCACTGTGGCGTTCCTCACTGTGGTGTTCTTCACTGTGGTGTTCCTCACTGCTCTTCCCAGAGATCACCTGTCAATCAAACAGTGTGTCCAGTACTGTGACGTCTTTCTCCTTGGATTTCCTGTTGATGGAGTTTGAGTTCCTGTAGGTGGCGCTCTTTTCTTTGTCTGTTCAGTCACAGTGGCTATCGCTGCTCACGCTAACTACCCAGTTCTTCTTCTGTTGCTTCCAAACAAACCGTAAACGTAAAACGCATCACTTCCTGTGAGCCACTGGGTTATTAGAACAGCAGAGAGAAGCAAAGTCAACAACCTGTGTGTCTTGTTCTGTAAAGAAATAAGACCCAGGTAGAAAAAATAGAAAGGGTTTGTTTGTCTGTCCGCTACGTTGTCGGAGGAGAGAGGTGCTGGCGGCTGGTAGCAGCTAACAACAGGGCGGGCTGATTAGCGTGACACCGAGGACCGCTGGCTCTGCATTCCCAGCTGCCTCGGCCCTGGACTCACTGTCAACAGCACTTCAGCCCCCCCCCCCCCCCCCCCCCCTCCCCTCCTGAAATCACCCTCCAGAGAGGTGGCACACATCCACCGTCCACCAGACCACAGACCGTCAACAAGCTCCCACCCTGCCAAAGTGTCCTTGAGCAAGACACTGGATCCATACCGGCGCTCTTCTAAAAGAGAATTACTCTAAAGGGATCAATTCATCAACTAAAGCCCGACTGGACAGGACTGATACCAGGGGACGAGATCTGCTGTGTCGGTACATTTCATACTTGAAACGCCGGTGTGTTCTGGTGAAGACAGTGATCCTGTCTTCTTCCTCTAGACGTGTGGTAGTAATAATAGTAGTGGATTCTATAGGGGAAAGTTTTGAACAAATTTTCTGGCACACAAGTTTTGCTTTGCTAAATCAGGAAGTGACAAATTGTAAAATCTTCACCTTATATAATTGAATCCAGGACACCTTTCAGCGAATTTTATCATCCTGTGTGAATGAGTTTCACGAGACTCGGAGGTTCAGGAGTGATTCATTAGTTGTTTTAACGTTGCTTGGAGTGCCAGGTGGGCGAGGTTTACCACATCAGGACATTTCAGATAGCATCAGGTATATTGGAAATTGCAGGAATGTATTTTAAATTTGCTTTCAAGTTCTCTTTCCTGTGATTGTCAAAACTAATTTTCCAGTCCCAGGTGGTAGACTCCACCCGTCTGGTGGTAGACTCCACTCGTCTGGTGGTAGACTCCACTCGTCTGGTGGAGGTCCAAGCAGAAACCATCTGAGCCAGGTCTGCTTTCTATCCGTCACAGTCTACCCATCTCCAACGCACATCCATCTTTTCTAACAGTCGCTCATCTATCCTGCAAATTTGACAACTTTATTGTCCATTACATTGACAGCATATGGGAATCCGTCTCTGGCACAGCGACATGCGGGGTTAAAAATAGATTTAAAAGCAGCGACAGACAGATTTACAGTACATGACATTATAAATAACAGTAGCCGCTACCCTCCACACGTCACAGGGACAGGTGTCTGTTCAAAGACATTCCTCTTTACATGGCTGAATGGAAAAACACAGAATGGGATCTGGATTTCAACTAATTGTCATCTATGTATACATCCACCCTGCCGGTCTGCAGGGTGCCTGCAGGTTTCTGCAAGCTAAATGGCTTTTAATGCCAATTTGAATGCAATTTAATATTTCATAACCAATTTCATATTAGTCTGAAAAGTTAAAAAAAAGAAGAAAAAAAAAAGAAATAGTAGCCATATCAGAGCAACTGGGCAGATCTCTCAAAAGAAATGCACCAAGAGACAACAGGTTTTAAAGACCTGAAACTGTTTTAAGAAGCAATGACAACACATCTGGATAAGATCTGGATAAACGCTTGTTTAGCAAGATGGGAGCAAGATAGTGATTCATTTCCTTGGAGATGAAAAGAACACTACGGTTTCCCTGTTTCCTTGACAGCAATAATAACTAAAATAATAGATCAATCCTGCCATACAGGTATGACAACCCGATTTGAACCAGAAGTATGAATGCAGCGTGTCGGTGTTCTCACCAGTTCCCTTCCTGGGTTACATCAAGATATGCTGGCGTCTCTCATGTGGTGATTACTCAGTTGTTCTAAGTCTTCAGAACTCATACGTCTCCATTAAGTGAAGGACATGCCTGCCTTGCACCCATCACTCCCATGAGCCCTCGGTGTTGAGGAGAACAAGTAAGGCCTGTCTTGGGCTCAGATCATCTTGGTTCCCTTCAGACCCGGCCAGATAGTATTGTTGTGTTTGTTGTCGCCTGGTGCCGGATGGGCGGGGCTTACCTCTTAGGGTAATATAAACAGTGTCAGAGGGTTTAGAGACTCCTAGGAGTTGGAAATGAAGACTTGTGGCCAACAGGTTGCAGGTTCAACCTGGCTGGACGAAGTGAGACATGACCCTGTCCCTTCCCTCAAGCCACTACCATCCAAGAGCCCTTGAGCAAGGCAGTGAGCTCCAGCTGCTCCAGTGGAGCTGCTCAGTGGCCAAGAGTACAGTCCTGTTCACACAGGAAGCAAGGTGAAACTTCCCCTCGCTTTACTCCAATGAGTTTGAAAAATGACTTGACAAATAAAGTGAGATTGGCATGACGACATGCGGGTTTGATGCCACTTGGCACAACCGAGAGCAGCCAAGCCCAGCCATCTTTCTTCACTTGTTTTTTTTTTTTTAAGTAAGGAATGATGAAGCCAGAGGCTAGTTACTGTATGTCCCCCTCGCTCCGTTCACTTCCTTCCATTGACTTTGCTTGTATTTCTGCCCCCTCTATCTGAACCTAGGGTAGCCCTCCCTCCTGCTGTGACTCCCCGGGTGTTGCTGTAAGTCAACTTGAAGCTTCATTTATCAAAGGATGAGGTTTCTGACCTAAATGTGCAGTCACCCTGTTTCATACAGTCCCAACCAATACAAACAAGCTAACCATGACCACAACCTCAGCTAATAGTAACTTTGTTGTTGTTGTTGTTGTAGCCTAACCTGAACCTGAACCTCAACCCTGACCTGAACCAATTGGGCTTCTCTCTTTACATCAAGAGCAAACAGGATTTAGATGTACCTGTGCCAGTGCATGTGTTCACTGTTGGAAAACCCCCACAACCTAACCTAACCTTAACCAACAAGTTTTATTTGATTTCCATCACTCGTGCAGTGACAGGTTATGCAGCTGTCCATGCGTAGGTATAATATGAATCAAGGGTGCTTAACTTTTCTCAGGATATGTAGGACCGTTGTGAGAACACGTTGGCGCTTGCCTACATTTCTAGCAGTAGTAATAGTAGTGGTAGTAGTGATCAGACTCCTGACTGAGCCACTACTACCACTGCTACTAGCACTGCTGGAGGAAGAGGCCATGCCAGGATAAGAGGCCATGCCAGGCTAACTCAAGCAACTTGAAGGAGTGTAATCTAATCTGTGGTGGGGTGGAAAGGATGATCTCCCCGTCAGCCGCTCTCTTATTAGGACATATGGGACCAGCTGTTGGAGTGTTTGTTCCTTCGCTTGGCGGAGCAGATGAAGAGATTCAACCTCGTTTGGCTGCAGACAGCGAAGTGCTCAGAGACACAAATACATGCAAACTCAGTCATATACACAGAGACACAAGGGCACACACACACACACACACACACACACCACCATAACGCATTTGGCAGCATCATGCTAACATCTCTGTTTCTCCTGGTCTCAGCTCATTGCTCCAGTTGACTGCATGCCTTCCTGCTAATTGCCAGGCCCTCCAGGCTGCTGTTGATGACAGGGGGGCAGGTAGTCAATGAGGGGTGGTTTGGCCTAACAACGATCTGCTGGCCTTTCTGCTGAGTAGCTGGTTAGCATTTACCGTGAGCATGTTAGTGCTTGCTGACCTGACTTCACAAGTCAGCTATTCATTGTGGTTGTTCAGGCTCCATATCACAGACGCTGCACATCGCAAAAATTAACCTTTTTTTCTTCCTTCCTGAAAAACTGGTTTTCCAATTGATGCCAATTTGTTTTAAAACAGAGTTTTAACAGGTTTCAAGGACCCAAGGGTCATAAAACTCTCTTAACATATAAATAGCCATGCAACAATTGCAGCTCTGTTGTTTTCTGTGACAGCAGTGATATGGAACCAACAATGGGGCAGGAATCCATGAAAGAACATGGGAATGGCAGCAGTACAGGATTTTTTAGCAACACTTCTGCTCAGACTACATTGTTTCACAGTATCAGGCTGAAACGTTTTGCAAATAATAACAATAATAATAATAATAAACTGTATTTATAGATTTCCAAAACCGAGTTACAAAGTGTTTCACAGAACAGTAGAGAACACTTGTTATTTTTGGGAACATAAAGCTGTGTGTCGTCTGCATAAAAACGGAATGATATATTGTGTTTGCGAATGCTGATCATGAAGCAGGGATGTCGTGGTGAATCCCCCACACCGGTGAGTTTAAAACCTTCATTCAACCTTCTTCCTCCTTAGATTTCCTGTTGATGGAGTTTGAGTTCCTGTAGGTGGCGCTCTTTTCTTTGTCTGTTCAGCCACGGTGGCTATCGCTGCTCATGCTCACTACCCAGTTCTTCTCCTGTTTATTGGGAGGAGAAAATGGACATTTATTTATATGAAAATGTTGTATATTATTACTTAATAATTACTTTAAAAAAAACATAGAGCTTATTTTGAGCTTTTCACACTCTTTTCTTTGCAGCACCTAAAAGGGTCTATATGTAGAAACACTTGAGCATGGCGCTATAATGAACCTTTCTAAAAGGGTTCTGCTTACATGTCCAAATTATTTTCTGGCACCATATAAACCCGTTTTGTTTAGAGTATAGAAGTTTTCATCGTGTTCAAACTGACACACACCCTCATACCAACGTAGTCATGCACACTAGAAACGCACACATACAGACAGACATGTATGCATGCACACAGACACACTATACCCCCACACACATCTAACACACCGTGCACATTTTCCAGAGAGCTCCCCTCTGACGCCGTCTGAAAATAGCTCCATCTCTCCGGTGTGTTAAGTGTCCGGCTCTCACAGCTGATTGCGGCCCAGAGAAACAGTGTGAGGTTGTGGGATGTGACAAGAGCGCCTCCGTGGGTGGAAATAGTTACACACACACACACAGGTACACACTCGCACGTTCATGCTTAAATGCACACACACACACACACACACACACACATACATGCAAGCACTTGAACTCACATGCAGACCGGTACACACACCGTCTCATAATCTCTGTGGCAAAGTGTGAAGTTTTCAGTATCACTTTATCAGCTACAGTTCTGCATGTGTGTGTTTGTGCATGTGTCGATATATATGTGTGTGTGAGCATGTATGTGCGTGTTTGTTTTTATCTGCAGCATGTGAACGGCAGCGCTGCGTGCATCCATTATGAAACCTTTGTGGGGGTGTTTCAGTCTTTGCACAATACCACACTCACCGCCTGGAAGCAGGGAACAACACCGCCGGCTAATTTAACACAACAGTAACAGCAGCACCACTAGCATTGTTGCTAAGCGTGAGAACGCCCCGGCGCTGCGTGTATGGATTAGTGTGTACGGGCCGTTCTCAGGACCGGGGTGACTGTATCCTGCCCTGATCCATACTCACAGCAGCCTTTCATCTTCCTGTTCTCACGCCTGTCAAGACTTCCTGCTTACGCCCAGTCGAGCCGGACCACACCCGCGACGACGCGAAGCCGTCCCGCTCGCTGTCGCAGCAGCAGCACACATCGATCCCTTTAATTGCACGGGCCCTTTAATTGGGCTGTGTCTTTTATGTACATTGTGTGGTGTCTTTTATTGTGAAAGGCTGTGCAACTGTTTGTCATTATAAGCGTTATAATTTACTATAAACACATTGTCTTATGTGTTATGACGCCATATATGACGCACCTACAGCCATTTGCGAGTGTTTTTAAAGCTCATTTATAATGTTTTATAAATATTTGTTTATAGTGACTTATAGCATGTTCATAAAGTATTGCAACACCTAACTATCTCAGCTGGCAAGCTCTTTGAGTGGATCAGTTAAAGCAGACAGAAGGTGGTTTATAAAGCTTTATGATGCACGAAGAACAAGCCTACAAGTAAACAAAAACACATAGTTGGTCATAAAGCGCAATAATACACCGCAAACATGGAGTCATAATGCTGTATAACTCCTAGCTGTTATAAGACACAGTTTTCTAACAGGGTGTGTGAAGCTTTCATAACCACTCGGCAGGTTCTCATAGCGTCATAAAACATCAACACGCTCACAGTGTGTTATAGCTGCACTTGTAATGTCCTGTAATCACGTACTTCAACGAAAGTGCTTCCACTGCAACTTAGTCTGCATCCTTTTTATCACCTCCCTCCCTCCCTCTCTCTCTCTCCCCCTCTCTCTCTCTCCCTCTCTCTCTCTCTTTTGTATTCTGTGAGAAACTGATTCCACAAGTCGCTGTTATGAAGTTGAGTTATGAGCAGGCATGCACGCAGTGCCGTACACTAACGTCTTCATGACGACGTGAGTGCAGGCAGGGTTTGGTTTATCGCCCCTCCCTGCGTGACCCCCGGTGTAGTTCGGCGAGGCCGGGGCTATCATTAGGACCTCTTACCCCTCCCCTCCACTCTGCACCCGGCCGGCCAGCTGGTCCTGCGGGACCTCGTTAGCTCTACCTGCCGTCCTTCATGTTAGCAGCGCTCTCTTATCGGCAGCACAGCGTAAGCACTCTCTTTAACCTTGCCCCCCCCCCCTCCCTATCTTAATCTGTCTAATGTGTGTGTAAATAATGCTTGCGTGGTCCAGATAGCTTTTGTTTCACCATCAAACAAGCCCGACCATGGGAACCTGGTCATTAATTACCATGTGATTCATGGTTATGGCTCTGTGTCTCGTCTCGCCGCTGGTCTGTCATTAGGATTTTCCCAGACTTCCCATCCCGGCCTCACCCAGCCGACAACTCACCCACTCTAGCACTCTCCCCTGCTCACTCTGAGGTTACCTGTTCTCACACAGCAGGGGAGCTGCGGCGTTGCACCGGCACCCCGGGGCTGACGCGTCACCGGGATCGTCGTGTTCAGTCAACAAGGTGTTTTTTTTTTTTTTTAGGATGAAACTTTATTGATCCCTGTGAGAAAATGGGCTTGTGGCAGCAGAAAAAAACAGGATTCAGCAAGAACATGAGCACACACATAGATTATACCAAGACGATAAAAACACTAGAAATAATTAAATATACTAAATATACTAATAATAAAATAAACAATTTAATAAAGTTTTAACAGCTGTGGGGTTTATTCAAGTGTTTGCTGCAGGAGGTTTGGGTCTCTCTGTAAGGACGTGTTGCACCTGAACGCCTCACACACACACACACACACACACACACACACACACACACACACACAGTTTACACACAAAGTTCCTCATGAACTGGAAAGCATTATTTTAAAACAATTTCAAAATTTCATTGTGATAAAAGTCGAGATTTGGTTCGTGTTTCGAGTGTCGAAGTGTTAAAATCTGGTCATTAAATGGATCCAACAAGTGTGTTTCCTGTTTTGTTTTTTTCCCAGCATGCCCCCCCCCCCCCCCCCCCAGTGTGTATGTATTGAAGGCTGCGGCTGCCAGTCAGAGAACAGAGGGTCTGCTGTCGGCCGGCCAGCCTGAGTTATGGCTGCAGTTGTTACATTCAGCTTGAGTTTTACCAGCAGCTACACACTGGACGGGGATCAGGGTAGTCTTACTGCCCCCCCAGCCTGCTGTGTGTGTGTGTGTGTGTGTGTGTGTGTGTGTGTGTGTGTGTGTGTGGAACACAGCGCTGTTGTCTAGTCACTTGAAGTCTGGATGAACTGGAGGAGACAGGAGTCGACATTCGGGAGATACAAGGTTTTCACCCGACGGAGACGGACCCGACTGTGTGCGTTCTTCTGTGTGCTCATGAGCGTTGGGTGCGTGTGTGTGTGTGTGTGTGTGTGTGTGTGTGTGTGTGTGTGTGTGTGTGTGTGTGTGTGTGTGTGTTCTGAGTACAGTATCAGTGTACATACCAGTGTTCTTGTGTGTTTACTGTATGACTACATGCTTGTGAGAGAGAGAGAGAAAGAGAGAGAAATGTGTGTGTGTGTGTGTGTGTGTGTGTGTGTGTGTGTGTGTG
The DNA here is from genome assembly GCA_034670385.1 of Hoplostethus mediterraneus. NCBI lineage: Eukaryota > Metazoa > Chordata > Actinopteri > Trachichthyiformes > Trachichthyidae > Hoplostethus > Hoplostethus mediterraneus. The sequence goes on from JAXDDW010000065.1 coordinate 140,167, forward strand.
TGTGTGTGTGTGTGTGAGAAGAGGGTCATGTGTTGGTAAAACGTAGGGTGTGTGTGTTTATGTACAAAGTGCATTCAGGTATGCAGCATGAGTGTGTGTAGACAGTATGAGTACATGCTTGTGTGTCTTCTGTGTCCTTGTGAGTACTGTATGACTGTGTGTGTGTGTGTGTGTGTGTGTGTGTGTGTGTGTGTGTGTGTTGCTCCAGCTGCCCCATGACTGTAACCTACCCCCCCCCCCCCCCCCCTCCCACCCCCTTGCCCCCCCTCAGACCAAACAGTTGCTCACGTCTCTTCAGTGCCGTCCTGCAGGGTGGAGCCTCTGACTGTCCGTCCGTCCGTCAGATGGTCCTGCTGTCTGGGGAGGAAAACACCAGAAACACACCAGAAACACACCAGAAAAACACCAGAAACACACCAGAAACACACCAGAAACACACCAGGAACACACCAGGAACACACCAGAAACACACCAGAAACACACCAGAAAAACACCAGAAAAACACCAGAAACACACCAGAAACACACCAGAAACACACCAGGAACACACCAGAAACACACCAGAAACACACCAGAAAAACACCAGAAACACACCAGAAACACACCAGGAAACACACCAGAAACACACCAGAAACACACCAGAAACACACCAGAAAAACACCAGAAACACACCAGAAACACACCAGAAACACACCAGGAACACACCAGAAACACACCAGAAACACACCAGAAACACACCAGAAAAACACCAGAAACACACCAGAAACGCACCAGAAACACACCAGGAAACACACCAGGAACACACCAGAAACACACCAGAAACACACCAGAAACACACCAGGAACACACCAGAAACACACCAGAAACACACCAGAAACACACCAGAAACACACCAGAAAAACACCAGAAACACACCAGAAACACACCAGGAACACACCAGAAACACACCAGAAACACACCAGAAACACACCAGAAAAACACCAGGAACACACCAGGAACACACCAGAAACACACCAGGAACACACCAGAAACACACCAGAAACACACCAGAAACACACCGACTGGCACAAAATGAGAACGACTGAGCCGGACGGTCCTGTGACAGCCGTCTAGTACCGGATCAAAACCCTTTGGAGGACGGGATGGGGAGCAGCCAGCTGATCTCTCTGGTTAGCTCCTCCCCTCCGGTTAGGTGATATCTACCTGTTGCTCCTCCTCCATCTGTTCACATCGACCCTCTTCTCAGGACTTTGCACATTCTTGATATTTGCACATTCTTTTATAGTCCCACATCGGTGTTGCCTTCATATGCTTCATTATATCTTGTTATATTGTATTGTTTTTATTTTCAGTATTAAGCCCCGCCCCCCTACATGTGCTCCATAGTATAATGACAGTAAAGTTTAATTGAATTGATTGAACCAGTGAAACCAGCTGCTGTTGTGTTGAATGAAAACTTCACCTGTAGTTTTCCTCAACACTCAATAGACTCAACACACAAATAAGAACACACACACACACACACACACACACACACACACACATGCAGGACACACATGAGCAGGAAAGCGAACAACATACACACACACACACCAATAGGAGAACCCATACATACACGCAGGAATGCACACACACACACACACACACACACACACACACACACACACTCTGCAGCAGTGTGAAGTTCTGGTTCCAGCTGGTTTTCCCTTCTATTTTTAGCCCTCTCATTAAATTGATGCTAATGACTTTGGTGCTAATGCCTGTAAACGTGTGATCACTATTGGAGGAGGAACCGACTGGAACCGACTGGAACCCACTGGAACCGACTGGAACCGACTGGAACCCACTGGAACCCACTGGAACCTCCTCCATCCCACCCGACCGCTCCGTCACCACACCGTGAAACCTCGTGTGATTAATATCCGGCCTGGCGCTCGCCGTGTGTTTTTATTGTCATTGGACAGAAAATGGAAACACTGACCCGACGGACATCAGAGCTGAGTTGGTGTTTCTTCTTCATGTGAGTGTTGAGCGGTGGGCATCCATCACGACGGGGTTACGACGGCAGATTAGCTCAAGTAGAGGAAATGTGCTTCACTGCTGCTGTCGCTCTCAATCTTTGTCTTTCTGTCTCTCCCAGTTTCTCTCTTTCTCTTTCTGTTTGAGACTCTCCATCTTTCTTTCTCTTTCTTTTCTTGGCTTGTCTTCCCCTCTCAGCACACAGTCTAATGCAGTTGTTATCTCCGGAGTGTGGCGGCCTCGGCGTTACCGTTACGTTACCCTGCACCGTACTGCGCCACGCTGCGACAGGAGGAGGTGTCGGGGGGCGGGGGGGGGGGCGAGGTCAGATGAAAAATGAAGACTTCTGATGTCACCGAAGCATCCATGTAAACACCAAACATGCTAACATGATTTAGCGCACGGTAACCCGACCCCGCCTCACACCGGCCCTTCCCCTGAGAACCTACAGGATGACACCGACAGTTCTAGGTGAACCTTTGCACCGTCTACCACCTCCCTGCCACCGCCACCGCCCCTCATCACTCACATACAACTCACATTCCTCTGGATCCTCACATCTCAAACAGGGTCAGCTTGCATGTCTGGGCATGCCCCCCCGGCTACCTCCTGCACGGTGGAGGGAGCGCAGCACGGTGAGGCCGGCTGGGCGGACCACCACAGGATGCGTTTACACTGCAGCTGACAGAGTCCCAATCCTGGTTTTCCCTCACATGTGACACCGATCGGTTTCAATTAAAATTTCGATCTGGACCACATGGATCTGGACACATGATAATAAGTAAATCTTCCATCATTCACCTGAGACAGTCGTCATAATGTTGAGGCCCCTTCCACACTAATTGACTAATTGACTAATTTAACTAATTTGTGTCTTGTGTTTTCAGAAAGCTCTCTGTCCACTAAACCACCTAAATTCATATCGTCTTCCATGGGCATCAGGTTTTCAGAAAGCTCTGTTTTTGGGGGTTGAAAACGCCGGCGTAGTGTGGACGGGAGGACAGAACAGAGACAGGGCTCAGTGTGGGCGTGGCCTGACTCAGTGTTAGCACAGAGGACAACAAGACACAACAATGCAAAGAAAGTGGTGGTGAGACGCCTCAATTCACTCAAAACTTAAAGGTACAGGTAAAGGTACAGAAACAGATGTGACGTTACTCTGTTCAGGTTGGTATCAGATATTGGTTACATCCTGGAATAGATCTGCAGTAGCCTGCAGTGTGAATGGAGCCGAAGTCGAACTCTCCTCAGGAGAAATGCCACCCAGGCCTCTTCCTCCACACCAGCGGGCCTCGAGGTCGGTGTCTCTTTTGTTTCACCAGGGATTTGATTTGTCTCTTTTTCAGCAACACACTGCCCAGTACGACCACCGTCTCCCCTCAGTCGGACCAGCTGCACTCAGGTGATGGTTGTCACAGACGTTGGTAGAATCCCTCCACGGTACATCTGCAGTATCTTTGTATCGGGACGATTCTCTTTTGCAACACCGAGGCAGAAACACAGAAAGCAACACGACTCAGTGGATGTTATTCTTCAAAGCACTTCACATGTTCACAGACTCAACAGGGCAGCAGCCGTCATCCAGGCCACCATCCACCTCCAGAGGAGTGCTGCAGCGCCGCCGGGGCCCCGGGCGGTTTGGGCTTACTGACTGGGAGTGGCAGCATCCAGCCATGTATTACAGGCTGCTATCGCCCTGCTTTCCCTCTCCCATTACAAGTGTTGCACGCTAAAGTTTTGGTTCACTCGGGATTACCAAAATGAAGTATTTTGGTAATCCCCAAATTGGGGTGATGTGCAGAAAACGTAGCGTGCTACGAGCAAACTAACCACCAGAACTGCTGCAGAACTGATCTCAAGGTGAGGTGACAACGCTAATACCAATAATAATAATCATTTGAAGATGCATCCAGCAATTTGGGAGTGCTGCTCCTATGATCAGGTGGTTCAATATGCTGCGTCTCCTGCTCCTAAGCCTCGTGGCAAACACAAGCCGTCCTGCAGCCACGGCAGAGCAATTTGTCTGAACGGGCCAGTGAAACCGACGCCCTTGATTACCGTCATCAGCAGCAGAGGGGCTTAGCTCTTATGATAGTGCTGGACATCTAGATGCTTGTTACATCTCCCTTAGTTGTGTTTTTGGTCACCCTTCCTCAGTCTGCACCTGCTGACTGTGTTTCCCTGTGACGCCACTGTCGCCCGTAATCATAACCTGTTATGAACAAGCATAAACAGACATTAGGCCCGCCGGGGGGCCCAGCCTGCACTTATGAGATTGTCAGCCTGGACGTAGATTTGCCCCCGTATAGGTTTTCCCCCTGAGCGTACAGTAATTAGAGATCACCTCACCACAGTGGAAGTGCACCAGGTTGTAAACAGCAGGAATTCACTGTCTATAGCGCCCCCAGGTGGAAAACCAGGGGGGCAGCAGACCGTCATTAGGACTTATCATGAAGAAGGTCTTCAATAAAACGGGAAGAACACGTTTATCAGATGTCACCGTTTCCTCTGTGAGCCGGGACGAGCTCTTTTAGGTTTTGAGAATATCTCCATGGCACTGCTGAGAGATCAACCAGGGTCAGAACAGGACAGGACGCCGGAGGACAGGACGTGGTGTTGAGTCTGGTCCAGCATGGAGGTCGGAGAGTGTCAGGAGGTCTTTGGCCTTTGACTGAGACGTCTAGCAGCAGACAGCCGGCCTCACCTCCCAGCTCACCTCCCAGTGCTCCCAGCTCATTTATCAGTTGCGGGCTGGGACCAAATACTGGTCTGCCCGTGTGGACTGGGAGGAATTCCACAAATACCATGAACAGATTTTTATTTACAACCGCAAAAGCACAAAGTTCTCCCGCCACAAATTGGAGATCATTCAATTATCACCTTGCGACACACGAGGCCGGTTCGTTCAGCGGCACACCGGTCCTTTTGATCCTGCTGCCCCCCCCCCCTCCCACCCCCCCCCCCTCCCACCCCCCCCCCACAACCTGTAGCCTGTGATTGAAGATGTGTGTGCCTCTCCTTTGAACTTCGCCCTAATGGGAGGCCGGTTGTGGCCCTGAGTGGCCGACCTGAGGGCCCGAGTTTGTTTAGCTGCTGTTCAAGTTGTTTTAAATGGAGATGTCTGCTGCACTGTGTGTGTGTGTGTGTGTGTGTGTGTGTGTGTGTGTGTGGTGGGTGGGGTGGGGGAGAGATGGTGGCAGATCCTGGGGTGATGAATGGCTTTTCTCCCTGCCTCTCCCTCTCTCCCTCCTTCCCCCTCCCTACTCCCATTTGTGGCTGATCACCTGTTCTTCGGTCACAGGGAGGGGGGCTGTGTGTGTGTGTGTGTGCGGGGGGGGGGGGGGGGGGGCAACAAGATGTTATTGATTTTCTCCTAGAGTGTTGGTGGCGGTGGTAGCTGGTTGCAGCCGGCTCTGCAGTTGGCGTGTGTGTGTGTGTGTGTGTGTGTGTGTGTGTGTTACAGCGTGGTACAGTAGGCCTGCATGCGTGCCTGTGTGTTTTCCTTCCTGGTGACGGTTCGTTCTCGGGATGTTTGGCATTTTTTCTGGTCGCGGCAAAGACAACTGTGTTTAACACTGGAATCAATTAGTGCCGGAGGAGATGTGTGGGCTGCTGGACAGGGCGCAAACAAGCCAGCCATACACACTTCACACACACACACACACACACACACTTCACACACACACATACACACACACACACACACACACACACACACACACACACACACACACACACACACACACACACACACACACTGCAAAACACACTACCCTGTCCAGTTTCAGGGAACCACTGATATGTCACAAAGGAAACTGTTGGCACCCTTAGCACTGGGATAGTGATGTCACAAAGGGAAATGTTAGCATCCTTAGCACTGGGATAGTGATGTCACAAAGGGAACTGTTTGCCCCCTTAGCACTGGGATAGTGATGTCACAGAGGGAACTGTTAGCACCCTTAGCACTGGGATAGTGATGTCACAAAGGGAACTGTTAGCACCCTTAGCACAGGGATAGTGATGTCACAAAGGGAACTGTTAGCATCCTTAGCACAGGGATAGTGATGTCACAAAGGGAACTGTTTGCCCCCTTAGCACAGGGATAGTGATGTCACAAAGGGAACTGTTTGCCCCCTTAGCACAGGGATAGTGATCTCACAGAGGGAACTGTTAGCATCCTTAGCACTGGGATAGTGATGTCACAAAGGGAACTGTTTGCCCCCTTAGCACTGGGATAGTGATGTCACAGAGGGAACTGTTAGCACCCTTAGCACTGGGATAGTGATGTCACAAAGGGAACTGTTAGCATCCTTAGCACAGGGATAGTTATGTCACAAAGTAAAGTTTCCGAAGAGATGACATTCAAAGTAATTAATTTAGTCAATTTGTCATTTACTGCATCTTTACATCTTTACAGTGATGTTGTGGTAAATAAAAGGTGAGTCCACTGTGACCTCCAGTAGGTGATAATCACAACAAGAACCACCAACAAGAATCAATTATATTCTAATAAAAACATTTTTCTCCTTAGAAAGACCCTAAATACCCTAAAGAACCTAACAAACCTCTGTTTGAGGCTACCTACTATGATGACAGATGACAAATATACTTCATAAAGATGCACGCCAGCCTAAAGAGGTTGGTAAACTGACTGACACACCTTCTGCCTACACCTGCTCCTGTTTCTTTAATCTGATCATCGATTAATTTTAATGCTAAATTATGATCTTAAACAAAACCATAACAGTCCACAAAGTCCGTCTCCCATTCGTTACCAATGGAGCAGCTGCAGGATTTGTCTCCGAGTGACATCACCAAGGCTCTGTTGTTTCCAGCTTTGCCAGGGAGTCGAAATCCCAGATCACAGGAAGGAAGATTGTCATTATGGAAAGATCACAGCAGCAACATGTGCGACTTCTGTTTTAAGTTGGATTTTCCCTCAAAGCCGCTTGGGGCCTCCACTTCAAACAGAGCTGTAACACTATGATCCCCGGTGCTTTGTTTGTCTTCAGCACCTACAGACATCCAGCAGAAGAGGGGAGCGTTTCAGGTGCTTTTTGGCTTCTTTGTTGTTCAGGAGCTTCACAAGAAATTAAATCTTCTGTGATGGCGGAGCAACTCTTCACAGAGACCTACAAAACCAGAGGACGGCCACAGAAAACGCTGACACACAACACCGTATCACCGCAGCCCTCCATTGTCCAGGGCGGAGTAAGGCGATTCTCCTTGTCATCTCTGGCAACAATGGCTACCAGCTGCCTTTGTGCAGCCAACAAGTGTCGTTATTCAGCCCTACAAACACATCAGTCAACCCAGACCGTGGCGGTTTGGGAAATCTTATAGGTTGAGTGAAACGATCGGTGTCCTTCTGCGCTGGTTCACGAGGCCCGCCAGGCAAGTTCCCTGCTGGTGGGAGGGAGGGGGAGGCGAGGGAGGGCTGGGACCTGGTGCTGGGACTCCCCTGCTGCTGACTATAGGTTGGTTGTATTATTGGAGTGTGAGGGTTTTAATGTAATTTAAAATAATTCAACTGATGCAGTCATCACTCCTGGCAGCTAGAGGCTTAAAATGGGAAACATTTTGGAATTACACTGATCCTCAAACAGTTCTCAGTACAACCTCTGGTCCAATGCATGACAGTCTTGGTCACTTACTACACTTCCCTTTATAATAGTTTTTCCTATTCAACCTGATCCAAATGTTACCCTAACCCCAATCTAAGTCTTAGTTGCTTAAACTTAAGTGGCTTTATTTGATTTTGGCACACAGGCAGTGACACGATGGCCACTTGTAGAGATAGTATGGATCAATAAGTAGGTATAGTATGGATCAATATTTTGTAACATATGTACGACCAACACTGTGGGATGCTAGAGCATTCCTGGTGTAGCTCAATGGGGAGAGTGTGGCGCTAACCATCCATTCTAACAACTTACACCCTCATGCTCCAGTAACGAGCTGAGCATCCACCGGCCACTTTATTAGGTACACCTCTCTACTAGGGTAGGACCTTCAGCCTCCAACCTCTCTCTAGTAGATAGGACCTTCTGCCTCCAACCCCTCTCTAGTAGGTAGGACCTTCTGCCTCCAATACCTCTCTAGTAGATAGGACCTTCTGCCTCCAACCCCTCTCTAGTAGGTAGGACCTTCTGCCTCCAATACCTCTCTAGTAGATAGGACCTTCTGCCTCCAACCCCTCTCTTGTAGGTTGGACCTTCTGCCTCCAACACCTCTCTAGTAGGTAGGACCTGCTGCCTCCAACACCTCTCTAGTAGGCAGGACCTTCTGCCTCCAACACCTCTCTAGTAGGTAGGACCTTCTACCTCCAACCCCTCTCTAGTAGGTAGGACCTTCTACCTCCAACCCCTCTCTTGTAGGTAGGACCTTCTATAGCCTGAATCCCTCCATCATGGATCCAACAAGCTCCCTTCTGCTCACCACTGTTGTAAAGATGTTACTGGAGCATCTTGACCCAGTCTGCCCATCCTCCTCTGACCTCTCATCAAGAAAGTGTTTCTGTTCCTCCACCATAGAGACTGTCGTGGTGAAAACCCCAGGAGGTTCAGCTGGTTCTGAGATGCTGAACCAACAACCACACCATGGTCAAAGTCTCTTAGATCAGCATCTTGACGTTCTGTTTTTTGGTCCAACCAGAAACTAAACCACTTCACCATGTCTGCAGGGTTTATATGTTGAGGTGCAGCCACGTGATTGGCTGTCTGGAGGAGCAGGAGTGCCTAATAAAGTGGCCGGTGAGCTGCTGAAGGGTCTGATGCGAAGCCTGAGCGCTCTCCCAGCTGGATTATCTGCTGATCTCAGCGCAGCGCTGGGCTGCTTTGTGCCGTACAGGAAGTGTGTAAAGATATCCCGACGCTTCCCCGTATCCTGGGGGCTGCAAACCACATAAAGGAGGGAAAACAAAACCGCCAGCGCCGGAAATCCTGCCATCACAGACAGGTGGGGTGACAATGGCACTCCTCCCTCCTCCCTCTCTCTATCACACCCTTTCTCCCAACCTTTCTCTCTCTCCTTTCTCCATTTGTCTTCCTTTTCTCTCCCTCTCATACCATCTCCCTCCCCCTTTCTCACCTTCCTCTCTCTCCTATGTCCATTTTCTCTCCCTTCCTTTTTTCTTTCTTTTTGCTCTTTATTCTCTCACCTTCATCTCCAACTGCTCTCTCTCCTTCTTTCTCTCTGTCCTCCTTTTCTCTCCCCTCCTTCTCTCTCCCCCTATCTCTCTCCCACTCCATGTTTTCTCTCTCCCTTTCTTCATTTGTCTTTCTCTCTCCTCTCCCTCTTCTTTCTCTCCACCTCTCATACTGTCTCCCTCCCCCTTTTCTCGCCTCCTCTCTCCTCCTTACTCACATGTCACCTCCTTAGTCTAATCTCCTTATCTCTCCTCCTATCCGTGTCTCATCCCTCCTTCCTGTCAGCCTCCTTCTACTCCCTCTCTCTCTCCCTGCCTATCCGTTACAGCGCCTCTCTGTTATTTTGGCTTTGTTTCTGCCATTGCATAAGCACCATCATCCTGGTTCTGCCATCAGCCAAATGCTCGGCGGGCTGATGGATTGTGGGAAGAAAAGACGGAGTGTTTATTTTGATTCCTCGCCTGTCTTATCTGACAGGCCGTGTAATCATCTCTTCAGAGGACGAGGGAAATGGCTTTAGCAGAGTTTGCAGACTACGGTGTGTGTGTGTGTGTGTGTGTGTGTGTGTAGGAGTTCCTCTTGTAAGCCCAACCCGGTTATAACACTCACAGACCTCCTCTCCTGCTGTCAGAACAATCGAGGCCTGTCCCAAGTAAGATGTGGGACCTAAACCCCGCCCCCTCTGGCAGCCCTTTGGCAACAGAGTTTCTGTCCATCTCAACTGAACTGAACTGGTTAATTTCTGTCTGCTTTAGATGTTTAGATCATGTAGCTTGTTAGCTAGCTAACCATAGCATCTGGTCAGCTAACCATCACTGTCTTGTTGTCAACACATCTGGTTAGCACGCTAGCTAACGTATCTAGTAGAAGCTAGCGTTAGCAGTGACTAGTAGTCCCATGTTAACAGTAACTAGTTAGCTAGCTACCAGTTAGTTCAGGTTAACTAGCTGACTCTTCTCCAGCTCCAACTCAGAGTGTTTTGGAGTAGAGACTAGGGCTAAAGACAAGACAGTTTACTGAGTCACAGTAACCTACATTTGGAGACAAATCTACCTGATCACACTGATCACTTTTACTGAGAACGTTACTGGATGGACCTCCAGACTCCAGTAGACCTCTATGATGCCTCTATATGAACCTTGTGTTGCAGATGCCCTGTACACTGTGATGGTCTTTTACATTTTACCCAGGGGGCATTCAGTGTCTCAACCAAGGACACATGAAAGGACACATGGTTGCTGATGGTTGCCCTCTCAGGTGCTGCAGGGATGATTATCCATACAGAGATAATCAGTTCTGTCCCAACCTACAGATAGAATGTGAGATGGTAGAATGGTCCTACTTCTTACATGACTGCTGCACTTCTGCTCCGCTGTTGCTTGTTTGGAGAACCATGGCGTTCCCTGAACCCCCCATGACCAGGGTCCTTACCCCCCCATGACCAGGGTCCTTACCCCCCCATGACCAGGGTCCTGAACCCCCCATGACCAGGGTCCTGAACCCCCCATGACCAGGGTCCTGAACCCCCAGCATCCAGCTGCTCAGTGGCCAACAATAAACTCTATCAGGATGAATACAGGATGAAAGATAGATTTGGATGCCCTTTACTCCAAGAAAGGAGAGACATCAGTGTGTGTTCCCCGTCAGCAGCGCTGGTCCAGAGCTGGGTGTCGTTCCTAAGCGTGCCGGGTCCCGGTCATCGGTGGCATTTGGGCCAATCAGCAGCACTCTGGTGTTTGTCTGGCTGTGAGGTGTGTTTGAGGGAGTCTAACAGGTGACGCTGGAGTGTCATATCTATCTGTTGTTATTGTAAGTGTGTGTGTGTGTGTCTATATGTGTAGGTTTGTGAGGGTGTGTGTACTATATGTGTGCCTTTGTGTGTTTGTATCGGCTGTCTCTATGAATATATGCATTAATGTTTCGAAGTGTGTGTTTATACTGCATGCCTCTGTGTGTGTGTGTGTGTGTGTGTGTGTGTGTGTGTGTGTGTTGAATAGGGGTTGGAGGGGTTGAGTGATGACTTGACAGCCGTCTGACAGTGCAGACTCCTGGGAGTGTGCAGGGTGGGGGACAGATGCTGCTGAAAGTCGATCCCATTGTCTCGTTTACTGCATTTTCAGTTGTTGTATAGAAAGGAGGCCGGGGGGGGGAGGAGGGGGGAGGGTGGGAGTGGGGGAGGTACAGTTTAATAAGATTGTTTTCACAGTTGCTCTCCTTCTCCCGGGGACCGCCTGCTGCCGCCGACCTCGCTGCCGTCTTGAGGCTGAAGGTCGCGGCGTCCTGATCGCGGGGGTTCCGCTGCCTTGTCCGTAACCCACAATGCATCATCCACAAAACGGAGATGTCAGGCCGGGCGTCGCCGGGCGGTTTCTGATACCGGTATTGGCTCCGATATTTCAAATTTAATAGCGGCTCTGGTTCAGTTTTGTTACCGGCTCCAGAATGATTTGGGGTTTCCAGTATCTTTCTCTTTCTCTTCTTTTGCCACGTGGAAAATTATTTCCTGTTTCAGTTGTTTATGTCATCGGATTTCAAGTTGTTCCTGATAAAAGTAATTGTAAATAGTTGATTTTCACCATCCTGGTGTCTTTTGACAGCTCAGACTCAGTATGATGCTGTATGTGTGTGTATGTGTGTCACAACCACCACCAGGATGACTGAATGCTGTTGCAATGCAACGCGCCACACACTCCACAACTCAACCTCATCTCGCCGCGTCAAATTGCCCTTTAAACACATTTTCGCGTTTAAGAGAGCCGCCGCTCATTCCGGCTTGATTTATTGATTGAGACAGTCTTTTTATAAACGGCTGTAATTTTTTCTAATGCGGTAATCACCCTCATGTGGTTATCATTTTATGTCCGAGAAAACCTCCCAAGAGTTTTCATCTGCGTGCCAAGGCATGATGTAGCCGGCGGAGCGGGAGTCGGGCCGGGACGCCGGAGACACAAGACAATGTGGAGACGCTCGGGCTTCCCGGCGGCACCAGGCCTGTCAAGTGTGCTTTTTTTCCATCCACCACTACTGTTAATAAAACTCAAATGTTGGGGATTTTTTTTAATGACTTTTGTGTAAATCAGACCTCTCTCCGGCATCAGTCAGCTTTCACTGCTTGGCGGCGGCGGGGTTTTTGATCAGCCTCAAGTGTGCGGTGCTTTTGAAATCCCA
>JAXDDW010000065.1:157500-235000 GCA_034670385.1 Hoplostethus mediterraneus
ACACAAAGAGATCGAGAGAAACAAAAATAAATAGGATGCGCACACACACACACACACACACACACACACACACACACTGTATTAAAACAGGCCAAGTTGACACAGGATCCCCTCCGAAGCTCTTGCGTAAGGATCCCAAACACCTCAGAGATTCCAATCTAACCCACTCGCTCCATTTCCTAGAAGAGGAGGAGGAGGAGGAGGAGGAGGAGTAGCGCGACGAGGAGGAGGAAGAGGAGGAGGAGGAGGAGGGAAAAGGATTCAGTTGTTGCATGATGCAACTTTGACAGTACCGTTCTCTGACATCATGTGGTCATGATGTCAGAGAACGGTACTGCGCATTTTGTATGTATGACATCTCCTGTTAGTCTGAGAGTTATGTTTCCTCTCTATCGACCACCATGCTGACCAACCACATGGAAGCACCGCTGCCCTCTGTCCAGGCAGCTGCACCAATAGGATCGTGGCAGTAGGAGGGACATGAAGCAACGTTGGTGCGTCTGCTCTAGTCGGCGTCACGGTTCAGGACGTTCTACGGTTCTGCGATCACACCGACAGGTTGTTTTGTGGAAAAGTTTCTTGTTGCATTTCTGTACCCGGTTGGTTCGGGTTCACACTGACCAATCACAAGCCAGCCAGGGCTCGGAAACTAAAGTCACATGACTCCCCAGTAGCTGGTTGATTGGTAACCTGGTTCAGTTACATCATTTTGTTATGCTGGGCCTTCTACCCATAATGCCTTGTGTTCTTGGGTGGCTTCCTGTAGCTGGTTGGATCCCGTTCTCTCTCCTAACGAACCACCACAGTTCTCTTCTACCCATAATGCCTTGTGTTCTCTTGTTAGAGGACTGAGACGTTTTCAGGCGTCTCGTCAGTTATCTGGTGAATGTTGTTGTTCTCACCTGGAGACCAACCAGCTAGAGAGGTTAATAAACCCACCAGAACACGCTGGCTGTGAACGCAGCTGAAGAGAAATCAGTGGATCATATATTATAGCAGCTTTGGTTCTGTTTCCTGAGCATCTGATGGTACAGCAGATATAATATAAGCAATGGCACACTGCCCCCTGGTGGTGGTGTTTGGTTGGTACAGCCTTTCCCAGACCAGGCAGGACAACCTCGCTGCTGCAGGAGGATTTACCAGGAATTTTAAGGAAATTTTCAGTTTCGTTCCAAAATGAGATGCCCTGACAATGTGACTGCATGAAAGAAAAACTCAGAATTGATTATTACTGCAGTTATTGATTAGCTAAAACACCTTTGCTTATAAAATAGCAACATATTAGATGATAGAAGCATGTAGTATGATTGAAACATAAAAAGATGTGCATCAGTAGTAGAGAGGACATTTTTAGAACCGTGTTGAAAACTTCATGATTATTTCAATTGCATGGACACACCAGCATGTACAGATGCTGCACACACACACACACACACACACACACACATGAATCTTCTACCCTTGACTCAGGGCACTAGGAGTTATTGGCGGTAAGATTGATGACAGTCTAATGAGTTTTTCTCCTCAAAATCGGGAAGCTTAAAATAAAGTTTTAATTCACCTGCAGCTTTATTAAAAAGATTAGAAGAAGAAGAAGATAAAACAAGAGAGATTATCCTGTTTGATTTGAATAAGTCAGACAGACAGTTTCTAAATCCTTTTCCAGGTCTGCCCCCGTCTCTCTCTCTCTCTCTCTCTCTCTCTCTCTCTCTCTCTCTCTCCACACTACCCACAGTTCGACTCAACCCTCTTCATCTCCTGTCTCACTGAACTCACTCTCCCTCTCAGACCGACGGATTAAAAGCACTTGGCTGCAATCAGACTTAATTGGCCGCAGTGCTGGACACAGGAAGCACCGGTCTGATAACAACAATAATAATAACTCTAATTTAAGAGCCTTTCATGGTTTCATTAACAATGGAAAAGAGAAGAAGTAGATAAAATGAAGGAAAATAAAAGGACAGGGCCACAGTTCAGCAGTGGGATCCAAAGGCCTGGCTGGAGAGGAAGGTCTTCAGCCGCTGTTTGAACAGTTCAATGGACCCTCTGTCTCTGTCCCCGAGAGTCCTCAACCTGGTGGGGGGGGGGGGGGGGGGGGGGGTGAGCATGTACGGGAATCTATCAGTAGATCACAACTTACCTGACTTCAAGAGATCCACTATTGTCCCTGTGCCCAAGAATGCTTCTCCAGCATGTCTGAATGACTACCGGCCGGTGGCCCTCACCTCGGTGGTCATGAAATGCTTCGAGAGGCTGATCAAGGACTTCATCTGCACCTTCCTCCCCCCCCTCCATGGACCCGCTGCAGTTTGCCTATCGTTCGAACAGATCCACGGATGATGCTGTCTCCCAGGTACTGCACACTACACTCTCTCATCTGGACAGCCGGAGGGGGGCTATGTGAGACTGCTGTTCATTGATTATAGTTCAGCCTTCAACACCATAGTCCCTCCAGACTGGCTGGAAAGTTGATTGAGCTGGGACTGAACACCCCCCTGTGTGCCTGGATCCTGGACTTCCTGACCGCCAGACCCCAGGTGGTCAGGGTGGGTAGACACACCTCCAACCCCCTCACCCTGAACACAGGATCCCCCCAGGGTTGCGTCCTCAGCCCCCTACTGTACTCCCTGTACACACATGACTGTGTGGCCAGGTTCAGCTCCAACTCCATCATGAAGTTTACTGATGACACAGTGGTGGTGGGCCTGATCTCCGACAACGAAGAGAAGGCCTACCTGGAGGAAGTTGCCGATCTGACACTCTGGTGCAGGACAACAGCCTCCTCCTGAACGTCAGCAAAACTAAGGAGCTGATTGTGGACTTTAGGAGGGCACAACATCTACAGAGGACGTACTCACCATTGGGAATTAATGGGACTACTGTGGAGAGGGTGAGCAGGTATAAATACCTGGGAGTCCACATCTCTGAGGATCTGACATGGACTTCACACACGGACACTCTGGTGAGGAAGGCGAGGCAGCGCCTTTACCACCTCAGACAGCTGAGGAAATTCAAGGTCTCCCGGAGGATCCTTCAGTCCTTCTACTCTGGGGCTGTAGAGAGCATCCTGACTGGGAGCATCACTGCCTGGTTCGGCAACAGCTCCGCTCAGGACAGGAAGGCTCTGCAGAGAGTAGTGCGTTTGGCTGAACGTACTATTGGAATTACACTCCCCACCCTGCAGGACTTGTACACCAGGAGGTGCAGAACCAGAGCCTGCAGGATCATGAAGGATCCTCACCACCCCAACAACGGACTATTTCAGCTGCTGCGGTCAGGCAAGCGCCTTGTAGTAGTCACGCTGCTAAAACAGAGAGACTGAGACGGAGTTTCTTTCCTCAGGCCATCAGGACTGTGAACTCCGACCTCACCAGGGCCCCCACATAGACCTACACACTGCCCCTCTATACACACACACACACTTAGGTTAACGAATTCACATAGTTCACAGCGCATTACATTTACACATTTCCCCCATCTACCTCTTATTTTATATTTTACACTTCATATTTTATATTTTATTAAGTGCTCTTATTGTACATATTGTGTGTTTCTTTATAAAAGAGCTCTACCGTAATTATTGTATTTCTATATTTCTTTCGCACTGTAAATATTGTGCTGGTTTTTTTTACTGTTAAATATTTTGTAATAAGCCCTTTTGCACATTCCCGTGAGCATTGCCACTTTGCATTTCACTGCATGTATATGTATGTGACAAATAAAACTCTTGAACTTGAACTTGAACATTATCTGAATGCTTCTGATGTGGTAAAGCATCACTATCTGACCCAAGCCTTGTTCTATTCTATTCTATTCTATTCTATTCTATTCTACTCTGGTAAAAGCACATCAAGGTTTTCCAGGCGGGCCGTGGGTTCAGCCGTGACTCACATGGACAACATGAGTGTACCTGCCTCCCCCCGTCGGTGATTCAGGAGGAGGAAGGACGTCCGGATGAACCAGGTGAGTGTTTACAGGCCGAGCGCCGGAGAGGTTCTGGGAAGCTCACAGAGTGGATTCCTAGAAGGCAGCCGGTGCAGCCGGTCCTCCGCCGCTAATTGATGTGGGACGGAAGGAAAAGTTTATTAATTGAATGTGGGCTCGGGGCTCGGGGCTCGGGGCGGGCGGAGCTAGAGGATGCTGCAGGGATGCTCGGGGCGCTACGGCGATATTATTGCACCTTTCTAAAATGCTGTATGTCCATCAGAAGTACCTGACGCTCATCATCCAGTCTGTAAGTGTTATCATTTTGTCTTTGATGACTTCAGTTAGCTACTATTCTTCAAATCATTTCTTTCACTTTCAGTCAGTTTGAAAAAGTAGTTGTCACTTTTCAAACGGTATTTCATCTGGCGACTCCTCACGTGTTCATGTAGGGAAAAAAATGTCATTCAAAAAGAAATGTGACCGTTATTGGGCCGGCGTCAGTGTGGCGCTGACAGACGGTGCTTTATACTTCCCTACAGACAGGGATCCTGCACAGGTCTGGAAAAGTCTGGATAATGTTTTTGGTGATTTCCAGGTCTGAGGAAGTTTGAACTGGACGAGAAGCGACAAGTATGAGGCGACGCTGTCATTTCATGCTGTGGTATTGGTTGGTTAATCCTGAGCAGTGGAGGGATCTGACTCAGTTAACAGTCTTTATGTAGCTGCTATCAGGACGCATCACTTCCAACACCAACTCAAATCTAAAACCATTAAAATGAAGCAGCAAGAACGCTGTGCAGACCGTCAGGCCTTCAGTAGATGGCGCCATCGAGCCTTTTCCCATCCACCACCTTGGTCCCAAACAACCGGCCGGTCAGGGAGGATCTGTGACTACAGGTGTGATAAGAAAGTTTCTGTCTGATGTTGGCGGAGTGTTTTTTCTGGATTGTGCAGACATGGTGCATTGTGGTCCGTGTGCACATGCACACACACACACACACACACACACACACACACACACTCATTCTTGTTCACACACACACCGGTTCGGTCTGTTGTTGCTGGAGTGGTTTCTCTGGATTGTTTTGGCATGGTACACACACGCACACGCACACACACACACACGCACGCATACACACACACACACACACACACACACAGATCTTAGATCAGCAGGGTCATAACCGCCCCTTGTAAATGTGTCTGTTGCTAAGTTACAGCATTATGAGCTGACTGCAGGTGGATGTAAAACAATATTTCTCAGAAGTTTGTGGAAATATCTACAGAATTTTAGATTTAAAGAAAATACTTTAAAAAAAAATCTTAATCTTCTGGATATTTTCAGTTACTAGCTTTAAAGTCCTCATGATTCACTGGTTATTGAACATGGGAAAACAAACCAATTTTAACATTAAAAATATACTTTAACTTTTGCTTTGCTTGTGACAGTTAAATCAGAAACCTCTCTTTCTGTTGTTCTGAAGGTTTAGAAACCCAGAATGAACCACCTTCTTCCTACTGAACAGGCTTTACAGCACCAGCTATATGAGTGTATATAAAATAGCATAATAATAATAATAATAATAATAATAATAATAAAAGGGAAAAGATCATCACATTACAGGATGTTTTAACAGTGTGAAGTTTCAGTGTAACGTTTTTCTATAATAGTTCAATGAAAATGTATTTATGACGCTGAACTCTGATCATACTGTATATGTCTGTATATATGTGTATATATATATGTGTTTAGAAAGGGCCACTGATAAAAGGACCAAAGGCATCCAATGACAGAAGTTTTGACTGATAGGTATCTGATCTGATGTCACATGTACGGTGGCCCTGATGTTCAAAACAAATGTAAGTACATACCCTTTCCGGTTTGAGTCACTTCAACGTGTTTTCTGACTTGTTTTGAACTTCAGGGCCACCGTACGCATGCCATCAAATGTTTCCACATAATTCAAAGAAGATGCAACACCAGAATGAACCACGCTCCATCAGTCACATGTCAGGCTTGGGTTTTACAACACCAGAATGAATTGTCCCCTGTATACATCAGGCCAATAATAAAAGGACAACGGGAATCATATTACAGAATATGTTTGATAGATGGGAGTCAAATCAGTCAAATCTAACACATGCCAGCATATTTTTCAACAAAAATTCAATAAAAAATAAAACAATCGACACCAGAATGAACAAAGGTTGTGCATGTACGTTTCTATATTAAATTAGGAGCTGTTGTGATAGAAGTTACGCCAGCCGGTCTAACATGGAGCAGGCTTCATCACGCCCCGGTGTTGCCTCATTCCCGTCGTAAGCCGCGAGACCGGGACTCTTTCCTGATTGAATGCCCTCTTCCTTTGTGTTGCAGACTATTCCCTGATTTTGCTCGGGATTTCAATTTCCATCACGTCTGGGCATTGAAAGGCCCTTTTGTGCAGTGAGAGAACAATGACGAGTAGATAGATAGAGAGAGAGAGAGAGAGAGAGAGAGAGAGAGAGAGAGAAAGAGAGAGTATCCGAATATACTTTTACTACCGCCAAACTTATATTAACCTCCTCCTGTTCTATTGTCAGTGATAGTGCAGTGCCAACAGAGAAGAAAGGTCAGAGCTGAATAGTGTCATTGCTTTGGCGAGGCAGAGAGAGAAGCCTGTTGGAGGCATTAAAGTGTCGGTTCGGACTGAAGACAGTTAATGGGAGACAGACAGGCAGACAGACAGACAGACAGACAGACAGTGATGGACGAAAACATGAAACTCCTGCATTTTCACAGTAGATTCACCGGTGAAGCCACAGTCAAACGAAGGGTATTACATCTACTTGGAACAAAAGCCTTGATTTGCCAGCGTAGATATCCACCCCTCTCCCCATCCCTCCTGTAAAGCCCTCAGGATTTTAAAGAGAGCATTTATTAAAAGTGAGCAAACACTCCTCTGCGGTTTCATCCCCGCGGTGTAATAAAATCTGTGTTGACTGTATCTGTCCCAGAATTAATGAGACTAAATGGTTGGTTGAGCTCGTCTGTGGAGATGGGAGCAGATAATCCACCGCTGTACCACAGATCTCCCTCAACGCCGAAACTCGACCGCCGTAGATCAACGTAACGAGGAAAGTTACAGTGTGGGAGAGTGGGGAAAGCCACACTGAGGAACAAAGATAGTTTCCATGCCTGTTGCGCGAACGTGAGAGAGATTACGTCCATAGTCGTAGTTTTTTTCCATCGTAGCAACCTGAACCTTTTGGGTAGCAGGAACCTTCTCAGCAGGAACCTTCTCAGCAGGAACCTTCTCAGTTCCCGCAAAGAGTTCCAGGTTGCTGTGGTTGTTGTGACGTGACAAAAGTGCGACTGTTTGGTTTCATACGTCGTTAAGGTACAATGACTCGTCAGGAGGCAATATTCATTTATATTGAGTCAGACACACTCAACATCTCAACAGTCAGACGTACGTCATCGTAATCGTTTTGTCGTTGAGATATAAATCGTATTTTTCTGGAGGTGGGCAGGGCCAGGAAGCCGGCCCAAGGTCTAAATAACGATCTTTGATATATTGGACCTTCGGAGAGTTACTCTGTGTTCTGGACGCCAAGAACATGGACCGTAAATTACCCCTCAAGGCCTCCGTGGCGGAGAACATTCTCCAAGAGTCCTGCAAAAGCTGGACAACATACAACACACTGGTGGCGTCCAGCGGGATGAGAGGTCTACCATGTGCTCTCAGCGTTATGGGGTTGAATCCCAACCTGTGTTCAGTATCAGAGCTTCTATCTCCTGTCTCCTTCTTTTCACTCTCTGCTGTATCTGAAGCCTCAGTGCCGTAACAAAGACCCTTACAGAGACAACAGCTAGTTATCAAACTAGTTAACAAACCATTCCTTGTAACATCTAACAGCTTAGAGGAGTTCTACCCTCATTACTCTTTAACCCAATTGGGCCTGGTTCAATGGTCCAATTCTACTAGAGAATGAGTTCTGGGCGAAGGGTGATGTGAGATGCTTGAGGAGTGTTTTTTACTTGAGTTTGTCTCAGAGGGATATGAAAAAGACAATGTCACACCTCCAGACTAGACTCGGCCCCAGCCTTCTTTATCCAGAATCTGATGAGATGAGATGAGATGTGATGTACTGTATTGTGTGATCTCAGAGGGAAGCTCCGGTGTCGTAGCAAAGCCAAAAACAAAAATGGGTGGATCCACTGACCTTCAACTACGGCAAAAGTCCTGACCGATACAAAGACGTTGTCCACTGTGTTCCACAAGTTTTTCTTATTTAACCATGACCAAGACTTTAACCAAAGTTTTAGTTGCCTAACCCTAACCTTAACCTTAACCTTAACCAAAGTAGTTTAATTTAATTTTGGCACACGTGCAGTGATAGATTGTGTGGCTGGATATGTGTAGGTGTAGTATGAGTAGTGTAGTATGATTGTTAGGACAACACGGTGTGAGGTTTTCTTCTTAGAAGCTGCACTTACAACTCTGTGGCACCGATCTGATCTTTTCATGCTTGTCTTATAAGAGAGAAACCACATGGCATCTGCTGTTTACCTGTTTAGGTCATGATCACATGGGATGCTATTTCCAATGTGCCTGAGGTATTTCTTCATTATGTTCAATGGTTTGATCACGGCAGGTTTGTGTCTCAACATGCACCTTGCATTTTGGACACTCATGCAAAAATCGAAACTAAAACTCTTGGTGGTCTGTGCTGCATTGTTATCCCATTTGGTACTCCAGGTTAGCTAGCTAATGCTAATTAGATAGCTTGAAATTGTTGTCAAACTTTGTGTTGCATAGCAACGTGAATGATGTAATGCTCCTCGCACCCTTTGACCTCTTGCCCTGTTTCTAGCTCCGCTCACAGCTGAAACTCAGATCTCTAACAGGACAGAGTCCTTCCAGCCAGGAGTTCAAACCCATCAGACATGGGAGGATTCACTGGGTTGTCCAGTCTCACCCACTTAAACTGACAAACTGCAGATGTTGCGACTGTCAACAATAAACGGTGACCCTGCTGACATGCATTAGACAACCAACAGCACATTTGATATTTCATGAGTCATCTGTAGACCATCATAACCCATCGTGGTAGATGTTTCACAGTGTCATCGGGACATTGTTTCATATCCCACAAACTCAGGTAAAAAACTCATCAAGTATCTCATGTTTGCCTAGAATTCATTCTAGAATCCTAGAACTGGACCATGAAGAGCAATGAGAGTGAAAGATGCTCTATTCTAAGCTGTTAGATGTTACAAGGTTTGTTAACTAGTTAGTGGAGAGACATTAGAGTTTCTATTTAGGATATATCAATTGGCAATGGACACTCGCGATTCGTTCACAATTTATACTTTTCATGCTACTAATCAATCAAACAAGTCATCAAATAAAAAAGACCACTGCTTCATTACCAGTCCACTTCTTGACAGAATAGCGTTAGCGGTGCTCTGTAGTCTAGCAAGCCGCTCCTAACGTTACCCTGCCAGTCTGCACTGATATTAGAGGAGCCGTAACAAGTGCAGCAACTTCGCTGCTGGACTTTAGTTATATTTCGGGCGTCATATGCCAGCAAAGGGGGGAATGCGACATGAAAATATGTCAAAATGCGGGACTGTCATGCACAAATCAGCCTAAAAACAATGTTGTAACGTAACTAACTAGCAAAGTAGAGACATCGGCATATTAGCGATTTTTTTGTTATGCTTGTTATAAAGAAACGGTCTATAATAC
The DNA here is from genome assembly GCA_034670385.1 of Hoplostethus mediterraneus. Classification (NCBI taxonomy): domain Eukaryota; kingdom Metazoa; phylum Chordata; class Actinopteri; order Trachichthyiformes; family Trachichthyidae; genus Hoplostethus; species Hoplostethus mediterraneus. Next base: position 167,163 of record JAXDDW010000065.1, read on the forward strand.
ATTGAAACGACATTAAACTAAGATAATACCACAGTTAGAATATTTTTTAAATCTTTATTAACGAAGAAAATACTACATTTGTGATCACTTTGGATGGTAGTGTAGCGGTCCCCATGATCTTCCAGCTGATTCGCAGGTCATTCTGGGAGATTTCTTCTAGCCCTTGGTTTGAAGTTTCCCCCTGAAAAATCTCCGTTTGGAGGGCCATGTAGCCCTTGCACTTGGCCCTACCCCTCGATCACAAGAGAATTGGGACACCCCTACCCCTTCACGTGAACACGCAAAACGGAGGGGAAGGGCCAAGGGGTGAATTGGGATTCGCCCTTAGAGTAAACTAGGCATCCATCCTGATCCTGGTTCAGCACAGACAGTTTTCCCCACTGCACAAGTGCATAATGGTAATGTATAATGGTTCATCATCAGCACTCTGTGGTGAAATACTGAGCAGGTTTGGTCTCTGTTGTACTGAAACATAATCACAATATCCTTGCCCTCTTGAAAGTCACAGGTTGAGTTACTCAGAGGCATAGCTGCTCTGCAGGTAGAAATAATCTCATTGGTTGAGTTAAACCTTAGTGGGCGGAGCCAAAGAACCATCGTTTTTCAGTGTGCATGTTGGTTCACTGGCAAAATTGAATGGCAAAGAAGGAACTCTGCTCAAAATATAAATGTATTCATGTATTCCTAACCATGGCCAAACCATGCATGGCTAGCTAACTAGCTTACCTAGATAGCTATGAGGCTAGTATGGCTAGTTTGAACTTAGAGGATCAGCTAGGACGAACAGGGAAAGGAGTTGATAGCCTAGCAAATCAGGACTGTTTAGCCGGGGCGGCTGTGGCTCAGGAGGTAGAGCGGGTTGGCCTCCAATCAGAAGATCATAGGTTCAATCCCTGGCTCCTCCAGTCCACATGTCAAAGTGTCCTTGGGCAAGACACTGAACCCCAAATTGCTCCCGATGGTCAGGAAGCACCTTGCATGGTAGCTCACTGCCATCGGTGTGTGAGTGTGTGTGTGTGTGTGAATGGGTGAATGAGAGGCATACATTGTAAAGCGCTTTGGATAAAAGCGCTATATAAGTGCAGTCCATTTACCATTTAGATATGTTGCCGATCAACAAAGTTACAATTGTATCATAAATTATCTTGGAGTTGGCCAATCTGAGTCATCTAAAAAGTTGCCTATTGATATCAACGTTAGCTAGCTAGCTAATGATGAATTCATACACTGCTGTATTTTAACAGACCCAGACAGAGGCATGAGATTAACGGTATTGTACTCTTTGTACATTGTTTTTCCCTTTGGGTTCCCAGCAGTAAAACGATTTGGACCCCTAAAATATCTTCAAACATTAGGGGTCCTTAGGTGTCATGAGGAGGAGGAACTCCACACCTCCAGCCTCCCTATCACTTCTTTAAGATTTAAACTACACCCTTGGGTGCCAGTATGCAATTTGGATACGTTACTCCGAGGGTTGGATCAGTCCACTCTCATCCAACCGGTTTGTGTTTATTGGCGTCTAACCTGTCTGAAGAGAGATTCCTTGAAGACACACCTGTTGGACACACGTGATAGGACCGATCTGATACGAACCACATGGATTTATCGGGTTTCGGTTATCTAAGACAACCCTCCTGACTGTCGGGCGTAGCCTGGTTCAGGGCCAGCACTTGGCTGCGACAGTAGACCTTGGTCATCCCATTATCAGGTCGTGGATGATGACAAGTAGGCCTCGAAACAATAACTTCACTGAAACATTAGTGTTACTTCAGTTGAAGGTTTCATTGTGTTCATTTTGTTTTCCGATATGCTACGGCTCAGGATAAGAGTGTTCTTCACAATCTATTTTAAACACATGCAATTTAGTTGGAAGGGTTATTTACTGAATGAATATGAAGACTCAAGTCCTCACAATACTTCGACTCTGATTGGCCAACAACACCAGCTCCCCCTGAGGTCAACTTGCTGAGTGGAGGCTGTCCAGTTCAAAGGCTCCAAACTGGCCTGATTGGACGGATTTCAGGAAGTCTTTAGTGAGGGAGTCCAATTATGTGGTGTTGACTGGAATCAGTCCAAAACTCACATAAGGATGGAAAATAAAGTTGTTAAACCAAAATAACATTTTTAACAGTATAAGAATTTTATTTTGTTTTAGTGGTTAAACAAAAAAAATATGTATAGAGAGGAAAACCTGAATTCCTATAATAAGGAATGTAAAGGAAATTATTTATTACTTGTGATTACTTACTTTCCACCTCTGCCAGCACCAATCCCCCCAACACACACACACCCTTCTCTGAGGATAGGCCTGGGGTGGCAAGCCTTATGCTACTCCCATGTTTTCTCACTTAGCCTCAGCTGCGGTAGCTTAAATCCTGTGTGTGTTTTTTGTGTGCGACTGGGGTGAATGTGGTTTTGGAGGACCGACGTGGGCGAGGGAGAGGAGAGTGCTGAAATCCCTTAGCAACAACCTGGTATTACTCAGATACCAGTAAACAACGCTGATGGAAGGTAGAGTGGTTCCAACGTGTTTCTGTTTGTGTCCGTGTGTGCGTGTGTGTGTGTGTGTGTATGTGTGTGCACATTGTGTGAATCCCTAATTACTGCAGATATGAGCTGATTACACCTGAATTGATCAAATACATTCCGGTATTTCCTCAAATGATCAGCTGATCAGTCTTGTTTCAGCTGCAGTGTTTACAGACGGGAAGCCAGTTATACAGTGATGTCACATCCTTTATATGTATTGTAGTTATGCGACTGGCTGCTTTGATGAGTGGTTCGACATTAAAGGTGCACTATCAGTCTAAATCACAAAGTGAAGATCCTATCCATTTCCCCAGATCATGTAGATCCGCCCTAATTGCCCAAACGAAATTGAATACCTTCCTCTCCAGCCAGGCCTTTAGATCCAGCCACTGAACTGCTCTCTCTCTCTCTTTCTGGATGTATGTAATGTTGGCCATCTAATAATTTAAGCTTATTTACTGTTTCTCTCAATGTAAGTCCCTCTGAATGAGATCATCTGCTAATTACAAAGCGTTGTTCGTGTCCTGGAGTACAACGCCAGGATTTCACTTCTTCTGGTCAAGGACGGAAAGTAGCCTCGGTCCTGGCAGAGAATTTGGAAAGAGCTCTAAATTACACGGACAGGAAAAGGACTTTCGGTGGACTGGAGGTACAAGAGTTCAAGGTCATGTCTTCTGCCTCTCCTCTTCGCTCCCACACAGTTCTCGGTTGTGGACCCAGATTACAATTAAAAGCCAATAAAAGCTCAGAGACTTAGAAGGTGGGAGACAGGAAACAGGCAAGCCTCCCCTAGTGAATGATCAATAGTTATGCATGTATAAAAATTTGATGCAAACTTGCCAGACCATGTGGGGGCTGACCTGTAAGAGCGAATGTCCTCAACTCACTGAGTCGCTGAGTCACTGAGTCACTGAGTCACTCTCCATGTCCGTAGAACAGAATGGCAGCAGCACAGTGTGAAATCTGGCCATGCAGACCAGGGGCCACATGTATAAACGATGCATGTTTTTTTGGGTAGGCTGAGAAAGTCCTACCATCCCTACATAATGCATACAATGATAACATCTGTAAAAGTCGTGGAAAACTCCTGAATCTATCACCTTTATCAATATCTATCGGCGGCTGGCAGGAGTGGCAACAACATCAAATCCAAGAATGCCAAGTCTTTACTGGTGTCCTTCTTCCTCAGTCGCCTCTGAGAGAACAAACTTGAAGCATCCCAACGGACTGAGGTGGATCAATGAAGATGCACAGCTGCTCGTTGTCCCATGTGTTTCAACTGGCTCTATACTAGCCTGCAGCGCTGTTCGGACGTCAACGGATCTTGGGGCTTCCCGTTCCCTCTCACCACCCGGTGCATCCTCAGTCGGCAAGTGAACTTCTGGGATACTTATCCATCCTCCGTCCTTTTGTGTCGGAATCGTGCTTTGGCCGTTTTTACGTGAACTATGTCACGGAGGACACCAGGACGTAAATTAAAGGGCCTTTGTCTGCTCTGGCAGTCTCTTTTTTCAAGTCTGTTTTTGATTTATTGTATTGGATCTTTATTGAACCGGGCAGATCACTAAAACAAATTCTTGTTAAGTGTTTTGTCTACACGCCGTCCTGCCTCTCAAACAGCCAAACTACGTGAGGATGGCGGTCGGCCCATCCCTTCTACTTTGATAAATCAGTCAGTGAATGCAGCTGTGAAGTTCTTGCTTCAGACGTTAACTCTCCCTCTGTAACCGTTAAAACATCAAACTAACCTTTATGTGCAAAGGAGGTGATCCAGAGATTTCAATTAAATGAACCAATTCATCAATACCATTAATTATATCATGTTTAAATTTGCAGTCCAAAATGTGTTTTGCAGCCCGGGTTCACATCGTCACGTGTTGCCAAGCGTTTGACTTGGAGATGGAAAATAAGCTGTTTGTAAGTTATAACCCATCAGAACTCAAACTACAGGCCTGCTTGACTCCAAACCGCTCACATACCGACCGTCCTGAAGCTCAGGCAATAAAATTTAAGAGTGAATATTTCTTTTTCAATCTCGTAAATCACGATGTAAACGACGTCAGTGGTGGGGCGACAGTGTTTCAGTTGGGGTTCTTGTTATGCAGCGTTTACAGACTACATGTGATTCATGAACTGTATTTCATCACGATGCCGTTCGACCCCGAGTCCATACATTATCAGAATAAAAACATCCCTCAAGCCAGAACGATGCTGGTTCTTCTGGAAGCCCGTGCTCTGCTCAGCTCCTCTTGTTCAGGAGATAGACTTGTATTGATGCTAATAATCCATCTGTCCCGCCCTGACCCGAGGCGTGGGTCGGCTCAGAGGACATGCAGCTGAATATGCGGTCTATTACTGGAGTAATAGCTAGCAGGTGGATGAAAGCGGCAGGAATCCGGTCCCTTCTCTCCGTCTGTCATTACTACCAAAGCAGCCGGAGCACAGAGGGGCAATGGAAGTAATTCAGAGATGATTAAGGGAAGAATCTGAGGGAAGGATGAATTAACCTGCATGTGCAGCTCGGCCTGAGCAAAACATTTGGATGCAATCCACATAGATACACACACACACACACTGCCCGTCCCGACACGTGCAAACGGCATGCATGCACATGAGTGCACACACACACACTAACTCACAAACACACACACACACACATTCCGCAGGCCGAGATTCAGAAGGGGGAGTGCATGTTCTGCATTTCTATCGCTGGTCTCCATGCTACTGGAGCAAAGGCTAACGGAGTAGAGAGGACACAAGTGGGAACACACAGTTCCTCTCTTCAGTCGGGACTTTTGGGCATCAAATAGCCCACTAGTGATGCCTCATAGCTGCAAATTAGAAGGAGAGGTTGGGGGGGGTGGTGGTGTAATTGTGCATCTCTAGGATGTGACAGCCACTAATAGGGTGAAGCCAATCATCAGAGGATGATGAAGAAAGAGGCAGAGAGAGGTTTAAGAATAAGAGCAAGTAATGTGTTGCAGGGGAATTATCAGGAGAAGATGGAGGGAGAGAGACATTGAGCGAGAACAGAAGGAGAGAGATGTTGAGCGAGAACAGAAGGAGAGAGAAGTCGAGTCTCTGTTCTCCTGTCTGCCTCCGCTGTCCGTTACGTTACGTCAGCGTTGAGGCATCCGGTTAAACGCTCTGGTGTGGCAAGGCCTGCAAAACCTTTTCCTCTAGTTGCGTTTGTGGTGATGGGCTCACCAAAGCTGATACTGATACCAATATTTTGGGATTGAAACCGATATTTTATCCTCTGTATTTACGTTTCACCGTTCCCCCAGAAGTTTGAGACACTTTGGGACACTAAAATTCTCCATTAAAACCGATGCTAACTAAGTTCTTAGGCTAGCTGGCAGCTCATTACGGCAAGGTGAGGCATGTTTCATTGCATGTTTTAGACTTCCATCCCTGAATTTGGTTGAGTAACTATTCTCCCCTCCATTATATCAGCGGTTGACAGGTAGATTTCTATTGAAAGGCCCCATATATTGGTCTAACCTTAATGTAGTCCTCCTCCAGTGGCCCCATAAACAATTTTTAAAAAGGCTTAGCAAGTATTTAGTTTACAAACCAAAGTAGTGGAATTGATCGACGCTGCTGTACAACCTTGCCCTGCTTCCCCCGCTGACAACCTCAGCTTCATTTACGCCCGGACCGGGACCGGTGCAGAGAATCAGACATCACTTTTAGAGATGTTTTCAGAGACGTTGAGGGATTTGAAAAGGCTGACGAGGTCACGGGAGGAGGCCTTTAAAATGGAGGGGAAAGGATCTTCGCACGATTTAAAAAAAATCTTAACCAAAGGTGCGTTTTGAATCACAGGGGTCACCTGTCAGCCCTAACTGCTCAGATAGCTGGATGGAGCCGGTACACCGTTAAATCACACTGCGGTGGAGATGAAGCTCTGACTGAAGGGTCATTCCATAACGACGCCTACACAAAACAAGATAATGTGAAAGTAAATTAGCACAGAATGCTAGTATTTATCATTTATCATTTATCATTTTATGTCTGTAGTACTGATGCTGTGTTGCCACAGACATGTGATATGTGTGTCATGAACATGTGCTTCAGTGTTTCAGAGTAAACTAGTGAGGCCCTACAAAGAAGTCATCATTCTGACCTTGACCAGACCACTGCTAGGTGGAGAGAGCCTATAGGATGAACCATGTTATCTAAGCATAAGTGAACCAATCAGGAGAGACTTCTTTGTTCCCAAAGAAACTATAAAGATTGTAGTGAGCTGATTTTCAGAGAGAGAGAGAGAGAGAGAGACTTTGACTTTCTGTGTGACCTGTGTCTTTCTCTCTCCAATATATCTGTATACAATATATTTTTATATTTCAACCTTTCAACCCATGTTTTGTGTGTTATTTCAAGAGTTCTAAGTGCTAACAGGCAATTTCCACGACAGCTGAAGCACTAATTGAAGGGTCATTCCATAACGACGCCTACACAAAACAAGATAGCACAAAATGAAAACCAATTGCGGTGCTTTTAAAACATTACATTACAGTCTGGAGTCTCTTGGTGTTGGAGATGCTGAATGATGAACTTTAATTATTTATTTCTCAGAACAGAAATAAGCGCTGTAATCCCTCCTGACTGGGATCACATTGGAACCATGAAAATACTAATTGAACCTCTCTAGAAGGTCTTGTTCATGTCTTGAGCCCCAGTTGTGTTGTGCGCTTTGGGTCCAAGAGGTCCCACGTTCAAATCCCAGACAAGCCCTTCTGTCAAGCCCTAGGACTCACATGCTTTTTTTTCAGCTGACATTTTTCATTTCTCATGCAGCCTTGTTTCAAAACCCTGCCTACACCCTGTATGGAACTGCACTGTATAACAGAATGTAAAGCAGTGTCCAAACCTTTTTGGTCAGCTGCCTGTCTTCTCCCAAATCCTCGCCTGATGACAGCTAAACCCTTTTTCCCGAACTGTTGCAGCCTACATGCCATGTCCGCTGTTTTGACAACAATGTCAGCCATGTGTTACAAAAATGAACAGCCACCTCTGTTTTTAGTGGCGATTCCTGTGATGTTAGCGCGCCATGATGCCATGTGACTCTCAGTCTGCAGGTACCCTGGTGGGCTGGTTCTCCCTGCATCCGGTACCTGGCCAACTCAACTCAGCAGGCGGCCGACTGACGGGACTGAGCTGAAAAGTATTGGGGTGGTTGGGGCAAGCGGGGGTGTGCACAGCTTATTTAGTCCTGTGTATTTTAGCCCAATAGAGTGCTGCAGGAATGAGTCCTAAACCAGGAAGTGAGTTAGAATCTTTGCACTTCTGGTTCCCTCGTCTCGAAGTCAATGGATTTTTTGAATGTGTTTTTGGTTAGATGCCTGAAATAAGGTCTATAAAAGGCCTATAAAAATATGTCATCCCCGCAGTACTCTATTCACTCATGGTTTTGTGTCCAGTTGTAGTGATCATGCTAGGAGCCTAGCCTTGCCTGTGTGTGGTGTAAATGTAGGCTTCTGGTACCCAATTTAGGTTCTCATGCCTCTGACAGACCAAACTGGTTAAAAGCTCGCAGCATCTCACTACTCTGTGCCTAAACATCTTATATATATATATATATATATACATATATATATAATATATAACCAAACTCAAGTGTATTTTGAAGATTGTAAACTGTGAAGTAAAGCTGTGTAGTGTTTACAGGTTAACAGATAACTTGGAGTTGGAAAATCTTACCTTAATTTTTCCACTTTCCCAATTCTGACTTGAAGCGTTGTTCCATTGCGTTTTTCCAAGTCGTAATTTCTGACTTCCGACATCTATGGAACGCAGCATAACTCTGCCGGGGTTAGAGGCTCACTTCCCACCCGTCTCATTTAGTCACCCACGCTAAATTGAGTGTTTGGTTTGCTACTGTGAGACACGTTGGATAAAAGTGTCAAATAAGATAAGAGGAAACGTTGATGATCCCTTTGGGGAAACTGAGGAAGAAATGATTGCAGAATATAAATGACTGAATAGGTTGAACCATCATACAAATATCACTGTCTCTGCAGTGAATCAGTCAGAGGGTGTCAGTCAGAGAAAAGAGGGTAAATCCTCCAGTTGAGGATCACCACGAAGGAAACAACCAGTAATACTATTTTTAGATGATATTGATTCATGTTTCATTGTTTTGAGGAGACCACACCTTGATGGAACCAACAGGTAGCTGCTATGAATTCATATTGTGGTGTATTAAATGTGTATTTCATGAACAGAAAGGTTGCTAAGCCGTGTTCAGGTGGTTCACTACGTCCTTTGAATCAGATCTAACAAAAGAAGCTTCCTGAATATGGTGCAGATGTTTTTTCATGTTGTGTCATCGGTGTCGTTAGGCCTGGGCGTCCGGAAAATAATATATCGAAAGAGAGAGCGAGAGAGAGTTACAGGGCTTGTCATTGTTGGCTCTTGGCTGCTATATAGATATAAGAAGTTTTTTCATAAAGAAGAAGGACGAGAGTCTCAGACAGACTCAGAGCTGACACCGTTAGTCATCTTGTCACAACAGAAGCTGTTGGTCAGGGTGGGTCAGTTTTCAAAATTGAACAAAGCATTGACAACATACAATATAGCATATGACTGCTTCATCACCGTCAAGGCTCTTATTTGTTCTGAGGGTTTTACTCCTGCTGCTGAACAAAATAATAATAAGGAAGTTGAATGAGATTGTTCTCATTTTGTTCACTTTGATTTGATGTTGTGAAAGCCAGCCGACACCTGACTGAACCGTCTGGTAGAGCATCGTGTCTCACACCTTACATTCATTTTACTCTGAAATAACTTGAAAATGGTGCAGTTGTCTGGTGAAAATCTAAACACTTCTGGGCTGGGCTGAGCCCCCCCATGTTTCTAGGTCCTAACAACGCTCCTGCTCAGTGGTTGCATTAGGAACTGTTCTTTGTTCTTTCTAACTCTAAATGCATTGACTTGCACTAAAAGATGTATTTGATATTTGATTGATGGTTGTAATTGTTCCTGCAGGCCTATTTGACATTTTAAAAAGATTATAGCTGATTATTGTGTTAATCATTGAACGGATGCGCAGTGCTAAAAAAGTTTGGCGTCTTAATGAAAATACTAAAGCCAGTTTAGTTTAATTAGACAGGAAAAACCCTTTGATCACATGGGAGAATACAGAAGGGATGAAAAGAACAAAGGTACGTTTTTATTAGATGTTTAGATAAAGTTATAAAGCGTTCAGCTGGTGTTAAAGGTCCCTGCAGCCTGGAGCGGTGAATCCTGCTGTGCGCAACCAGAGGGTGTGGTCAGTGACGTCTCCAGATCCGTCCAACCTGCCACTCTTCAGATCGATACCGATGTTGGAAAAAAAATAATGACGTGAAGAATGAAGTTCTCCGAAATGTTTGGAGGAGGATCAGCCGGCGGGCGCGTGTGATGCGCATTTCTACTTTCTACTTTTACGCGTCGCGGTGTTTTTTTCTGCCCCCCGGTTTTCTCCGCGCGCCGCTGGATCTCCTCGCGCCGCTCCGACCACCGCGGATCCGCTGACCGAGGGAAAAGGTTTGTGACATGAAGTGATCTTTGTTTTCTTGCAGATATAATTTGAGAAAGTAACTTTTCCCGGTCAGACGGGGAGAGTCGGAGCGAGGTTTCAGTTTGACAGGTGCAGCCCTATGAAAGTAGATTCGGTGTTTTACTGACGAGCCTTAGGTGCATCAAATGGCGAGGTTGCTTTAACTTGTTTTTGAATCACGACAGAAGACAGTTCTGCACTTTACAGCCTCCAAAGTTCATTGATAAATGTTTTGGTTATCTACCAGGAAATCCACCGGGCGCAAAGTTGATTTATTTGCAAAGCTGCCAAAAGATTAAATAGAAAACAACCATCTTGCATCAATAACGCAAACAAATAAATACAAAAAGTTCCTTAATAGCCGCATATTGTCTTGTAAGCCGCGTGTTGTGTCAGTCTACATGACTTATTAAGTTGTAGCCAATTAATTTTGTAATCTCATAATTATTAACAAATTGCGCAATTATGATGCCGTTTACTTGCAACAGCCTTAGGGAAGAGTAATACTGTAATCCTGTGACAGAATCTCTGTAGAAATATCACAGCAAAACTATTAGTCCTGACAGGAATATAAGAGATAAAACAAATACTGCAAAATACAATGAGGTCGCTGTGAACTCAGTATTGAGCACCGCAGACTCACTGTCATCCCTCTGAGATGAGGAAGAACCTCATCTGGATCTGTTGAGGAACCTCTTGGGTAAAAAAGGGGTAAAGCAGAGTCATGTAAACTGAACTGAGGCGTGAATTAGAGGTTAGTCTGACAGATAACATGAGATGATAAAATGGTATCCCTCCCCCAACACACACACACACACACACACACACACACACACACCACAAAACACCCACCACCACCAGCTCATTATGGCTTCATCTTGGCAGAATGAGAAAACTTTCGACCAGTGATTTCCAAAACGGGTCCTGGCTAGACGGGAACAGTTTAATTTCTGTGTTATTTCACCCCCTATAAGCTTCATGACAGCATGTATGAGATCAGGGTTCGACCGATACGAGCTCCTCAAGGCCGATACCAGTATTTCATGCCAGTGTTCATCAGCTCTGAATTTGACTATTTAAAGTGTTCAGTGTTTCCCCAGAATTTTACTCTTGACCGTTTAGAAAAGCCTCTGAAAAAACATTTACAACAGGAGACACTGATGTTCTAATAATAATAGTAATAATAAGAATACATACAATACAAAACCGATAAATATGTAATCAAACAAACATCATAACTCTCATATCCGACTGACTGGTCGGTATCTGATTCTTCATAAAAGGCCATAAATAGGATGATTGTTCTGACAGTTTTCCTTCTGTCCTGAATCACATCTGATGAGGAAATTCTTCTCAGACTTCTTCAGGACACAAGGTGTAAAATAAGAGTGCAATCAGAATGGATGTCCTGGGAAAAGGTTTGTGAACCTGCAGGGAGCAGAGATGTTTCATTCAGACAATCCATTTACTTAACACTTCACTGAACACTTCAAAATATAAGCTGTGATATTATTATTATTGTTCTGGTTTTACACAACCAGAAAAATCACTATACTATAATATTCCTATAATACTCCTATAATATTGATATAATACTCCTATAATATTCCTATAATACTCCTATAATATTGATATAATACTCCTATAATACTCCTATAATATTCCTATAATATTCCTATAACACTCCTATAATATTCCTATAATACTCCTATCCTATAATATCTATAATATTCTTAATCCTCCTATAATATTCCTATAATACTCTTGTAATATTCCTATAATACTCTTGTAATATTCCTAGAACACTCCTATAATACTCCTATAATATTCCTATCATACTCCTATAATATTCCTATAATACTCCTATACTATTCCTATAATACTCCTATAATATCCTATAATACTCCTATCATATTCCTATAATACTCCTATACTATTCCTATAATACTCCTATAATATTCCTATAATATTCCTATAATACTCCTATAATATTCCTATAATACTCCTATAATATTCCTATAATACTCCTATACTATTCCTATAATACTCCTATAATATTCCTATAATACTCCTATAATATTCCTATAATATTCCTATAATATTCCTACAGGGACTAAAAGTGTGTCTGTGTTAATCAATAGTTATGATTGTACTTCTTCTATCACCTGTGGATTCACTACGTTATTCCTAAAGGGCCTTACAGTTTGTGTAGTGTATATTATATATTGTATATTATATATTAGAAGGATATCTGGCGTGGACTCTAATCTTCTGACACTGTTGATGATGGTACATCACGTCTCCTATCATGTTCTTTTCGCTGTACAGTGGAAACCGGTGAGGATGCTGCTTGGCAAACTCCTTCAGCCTTGAGACGGCTCACGGCGTAATAATAATCTCGCTGTTACTGTAAATGCCAGATTCCTTTTCCACTCGCGAATAACTGAGCTGTGGGGGAGTTGAGTGTGTGTGTGTGTGTGTGTGTGTGTGTGTGTGTGTGTGTGTGTGTGTGTGTGTGTGTGTGTGTGTGTGTGTGTGTGTGTGTGTGTGTGTGTGTGTGTGTGTGTGTGGAGGGGAGGGTGGGGGGATGTCCTGCCGGTAACTAAAATAATAAGTTGGACGGTCTAACTCGAACCCCTTCCGTTCTCCGGGGTTTCACCCACTCTGAGAAGCATTCCACTGGCAGGCGCCGATGACTTGTCAAGGTCACGCTGCTCACGAGTTCCCGCCCCCCCCGGTTCGTCCATCACCCACCTCAGTACAGCCTGTAACTAAAACAGGCTGCAGTAATTCTAAAGGCAGCGCTGCAGACACACTCTCACCCTTATTGAGTGTTTCCAGGCAGGGTGAGCCAGAGAGAGGCACCGGGAATGCCTCAGTTGTAGAGCAGTCTCAGCGTGCTGCGCCACGCTGCTGCACGGGTGCGTTCACAGCCAGCGTGTTCTGGTGGGTTTATTAAGCTCTGCAGCGTTTCCTCCTGTAGCTGGTTGGTGTCCAGGTGAGAACAACAACATTCACCAGATAACCGATGAGACGCCTGAAAACGTCTCAGTCCTCTAACAAGAGAACACAAGGCATTATGGGTAGAAGAGAACTGTGGTGGTTCGTTAGGAGAGAGAACGGGATCCAACCAGCTACAGGAACCCACCGCAGAACACAAGGCATTATGGGTAGAAGGAGACTTGGTCAGTCATGTTCAGATGTTTCTTCATGTGTTCTTAACTGGTATGAACACCAGAGAAGAGCAGACAAGTCCATCATGGTAGATCAAGTTACAGACTGGTTCCTCCAACATGATGCAGGTGGTTGGAATACATATCTATTGATCAATTGATCGGTACGGTATCAGCCTTGAAAAGCCCACAGCAGTTGAACCCTGGTCTTCTCAGTATGTTGTTGACATTTGTTGGACTGACGCTGATTTGAAAACGTCCTTTTTTAGAGTGTAGTCTTTTACAGTTAAAGGTTAAAGGTTAGTTTTATAGTTGATGGGGGGGCATCTCCCCCTCTTCAAATCAACCCCTACGCTATTTCTGTGTATTTCCTTTGTTGTTGCAACAAATCCCCCCCCCCCTTAACAGGGAGGTCAGAGGTCAAGGTCAGCAGCACCCCTGGAGGAGCTGGTAGGGGGTCAGTGTCTTGCTCAAGGACACTCAGCAGGGTGCCTGAACCCTCTCACTGCACCAGCCTGCTGCCGTGTGTGTGTGTGTGTGTGTGTGTGTATTAAGATAACGTCACAGAGTTTCCATTGTGGTCCTTTGTCCTTTCTCTTCTATTCTCTTCTCTTCTCCTGTCTTCTTTTCTTCTCTTCTCTTTTCTTTTCTTTTCTTTTCTCTTCTCTTCTCTTCTCTTCTCTTCTCTTCTCTTCTCTTCTCTTCTCTTCTCTTCTCTTCTCTTCTCTTCTCTTCTCTTCTCTTCTCTTCTCTTCTCTTCTCTTCTCTTCTCTTCTCTTCTTCTCTCTCTCCTCCTGTCATTCATATTTGCTGCTAGCTTCACTGTTAGATTTCTTCGGACAAATAAAACCATTTGCTGAAAAAAGGCTAAAACCACACAAAGAGAAACCATTTCCTCTGGCTGCCTGCAGCCTCAACGCTCTGCAGGGAAACTATTATCTGCCTCATTACTATCCATTAAATACCCACAAAACTCAATCTGCCATTAAATCATAGAAATATAAACAGATATCTGTTTTTAAAACAGTTTGCGTGCATGTACTTTAACACATAATTGCATATGTAACTGTGCTTGACTCTACCGTTACATGTGTGTGTGTGTGGGAGAGAGAGAGGCTGCAGTGAAACATCTACCAGTCTGTCAGCCTCTACCAGCCTCTACTCTGTATTCTACATTGTGGCCACCGTGTCGATTTGGAGGGAAATCTGCTGCATTGCTTTACGGCACAAAACAGGAAGAGGGCGCTATTCTTCCAGTGCTAACGGAGCTAAAGCTTTTTTGTTAGCAACATCCCTTTTGTGACAGGAAGCAATAGGGTTTATAAGAAATGTGGTCTTAATTTTGAGAAACACTAGCATGAGATGGAGGTTACCACTCGTCTCCACCGTGGTCTTATTTGTTTACAGTAATGCTACGATATATTGGTGTTTAAAAACGCTGCACAGCAACTCCAACAAAATCATTTCATCTTCTATTCATCCTTGAGATCTTTTTCTTGACTTTTATTTTCTCCAGTCGAGTGACGTCTCTTTTTCTCATGCTTCTTCACTCAACTTCAACATTTTGCGTCACTTATTTCAATGAAATAAGTGGCTTTTTTTTTCACTTGCTTGAAGAATTAAAGACTCGAGAGGAGATTAAATGACCTTCTGAGATGTATTTTTCTCTGGGTACAGTAGATGGTGCAGGTAAACACTGGAGCAGCAGTGACAAGTGACAGGTAAAATTGCCCTGACTCCCTACGCCATAATCTGCCTGTCTACTGCTGCTGAAGCCCTTCGCTGTTCAGCTCCACTCTTTCCCTCGCCGTCCTTCGTCTTCCTCTCCCATGTAATCCGCTTACAAGCCTCCCCTTTAATGTGAGGCTTTTCTTTGAGCGACTCCTTGTCTGTTTTGTGGGGATGAGAGAATGGAGGACTAGAGGCTGGCTAATGGTTTTGCTGGGGGTCTTTGTGTTTTGGTATGCAGCGCTGGCTGGGAACTGGGAGGAGGGCTCTTTGGTGCTTTATGCTCAATAAACAGGGTTTTTATACATCTGGCTCCAAACCAGATGGAAAATGTCATTTTTAACATTTTGTCAGACAAAAAGTTAGCAAAAAGTCTTAGCCACCCCAGATTTGTTGTTTTCTGTATTAGTGTTTTACATTTCTGCTCTTCATAGTAAATTTGTTGATATTTAGAAACTTTTCATTTCATTATTTTTGAAAGCATTGTCGCTTTGCAGGTTTTTTTTTACAGACTTTTGCACAGTTGACCCAATTGACCCAACATATTTTGTCACTAAAATATGCTTTGAAAAACATCAATTGTGTGTTGTCTGAAACTACACATGGACGTGTTGACGCGTCCTTTTCAAGTGTGTAGATTTGAAGGCAGACGGTCTTGAAGTGTGATCTCACTGACGTGTGAACAGGGTCTTGATTGGCTACTGGAGGGTCCTCCAGATGGTCCACAGTTGCTCATTCATGAATTGTGATGAATTTCTCATTCATTAATTTATGATGGATTCTGAGGTTCCTGCACTCGCCTGTAGAATTGAATGCCTAAGGCACTCTTGAACAACAAACAGCACCATTTATTATACTGAGGGCTTTTGGCAAGGTAAGTGACAAAATACAACAGCCAACATTTATATTATGTTGTCGTTTAGCTGACTCTCTCATCCAGAGTGACTTACATTGAGTGCAACAGTAGAATAAGATTCAATTTCAAAATCACCAACACCACAAGCAACCAATCACCACCAATCAAAGGGTCTGAGCCACTGACCATAGGATTATCATGTAAGAGAACGTGGTAGAAAAACACATTGCCAACCAAGGTGCATGAACTGGAAACAGGTAGAAAGTAAGAAAAAAAATCAGCTGGCTTAAAAAAACATCTTTATTGGTACAGAAAAACCAACACAATGGATCTTCACCATTTTCACTGAAGTCACTGAATTTGTTCTTCCTCTGGGAAATAGATCTAAAAATGAGACGTTCTTTTAGTTAGAGCAGATTAGAGCATCTAGAAGAGTGAAGGGAGGTTGATGGCTTGGATTTTCTGTTGATGGAGTTTGAGTTCCTGTAGGTGGCGCTTTTTGTCTGTTCAGCCACGGTGGCTATCGCTGCTCATGCTAACTACCCAGTTCTTCTTCTGTTGAAACGTAAAACGCATCACTTCCTGTCTCCAGAGGGTTTCTCCCAGTAAAGACCTACCTGACACCGGGTGGTTAGAGCAGCAGATGGAGAAGCTTCCTGACCTGGTAGAGGTTGATCACTGTTGAGGTCCAGAGATCATGACCTGGTAGAGGTTGATGATGTTGAGGTCCAGAGATCATGACCTGGTAGAGGTTGATCAGTGTTGAGGTCCAGAGATCATGACCTGGTAGAGGTTGATGATGTTGAGGTCCAGAGATCATGACCTGGTAGAGGTTGATCACTGTGAGGTCCAGAGATCATGACCTGGTAGAGGTTGATCACTGTTGAGGTCCAGAGATCATGACCTGGTAGAGGTTGATGATGTTGAGGTCCAGAGATCATGACCTGGTAGAGGTTGATCACTGTTGAGGTCCAGAGATCATGACCTGGTAGAGGTTGATGATGTTGAGGTCCAGAGATCATGACCTGGTAGAGGTTGATCATTGTTGAGGTCCAGAGATCATGACCTGGTAGAGGTTGATCATTGTTGAGGTCCAGAGATCATGACCTGGTAGAGGTTGATGATGATGAGGTCCAGAGATCAGAGAGAGGAGAGAAACATACATTTATTTATATGAAAAAGTTGTGGATCATCTACTGTAGATGATGCTCTGCAGAGCAGGTAGACGGCTTCAGGTTCCTCAGTGACACTTTAACAGGAAACATGGCTGTGAATGGACACAGCGGCAGTAACAGGGGTTTGAACCTGTGACCTTTTGGTCACGTATTAGCTGGCGTTAGCGCTTGTTCCAGCAGACCTCTGCCAAACCAGCATAACGTCAGTTCAAAGTTAACTTTAACCAGCCCGGTTCTGTGTGGAAAAACAACGGCAGAGAGAAATAGAGATACCTCCCCTCCAACCCCTCCCCTCCCCTCCAACATCTCCCCTCCCCTCCCCTCCAACATCTCCCCTCCCCTCCCCTCCAACCACTCCACTCCAACCCCTCCCCTCCCCTCCCCTCCTCTCCAACCACTCCCCTCCAACCACTCCACTCCCCTCCCCTCCCACCCCTCCCCTCCCCTCCAACATCTCCCCTCCCCTCCAACCCCTCCTCTCCCTCCCCTCCACGCCAAAACTGACAGAGAATTGAAACTGAAAAACAGTCAGTTTAAAAAAAACTGACATGGAGAAACAAAGATTGTCATTGAAAAACACATGAGAATGCAAAAAATATCAAAATAAAATGAAATTATTTTTATTTTTATTTTATTTTTCAGTGCCAATACTTGTTTCAATGCCAATACAACTTTTTCCAATACAAGTGTTTCAATGCCGATGTTTCCTTCTTCAGTTCAGGTTTTGTTTTCAATGACAATTTTTTTTTCCGATGCCAAAATGTAATGCTCTAGCGGTGAGACATGATTGATGCAGTAGAACGAAAATAAAAGCGTTGCATTAAGATAGCGTCCTTTGAGCTGTGTTGCCTGCCTGGTGGTTTACCATGGACGGCTGCCATCAGCGCCTGTCCGTCCAAAGCTCAAACTTGGGCACAGCCATTTCGACAGAACAGCTTGCTGCATAGTGAATGGGTAGCAGCTTTGCTCTCCGGCCACACAGCATGGAGACGTAAGTGACTGGTCCACTCTTTTGGTGTCAGAATAGTGCATGGTGGTTGAACTCCAGGCTTTTTCCAGGCATTATTTTGTGTCTCCTTGGTGTAACTCCTCTCTGAGATGAAGGGCTTAGTTTTACCAACATGAAGCTAGTCTGAAAGTCCGATCACCCCCTGCTGCTGCGTGTAAACCTTGGACTGGTTTTGTTCAGCGCCTTGCAATTTGGCATTTCACAGAAAATGTTAACATTTACATTTTCCATATCAGGGATTTAACCGACCCACTGATCCAGAGTGACTCACGGTGAGCGCAGCAGCACAATAAGCAAAACCTCAAGAATAAGACATGATTACCAGAGTATGTGTTCCCTGCAGCCTCTCCTTTTTAAATGTTCTCGTATGATTGTGGTATTTTCTTGTTATGTTGTTTTGATGATATTTGGCGTTTTTTGGTAATAGTGAAAGCCAAAACTGTGGTTGATTGGACGATCCTCTCCCCCGGGCCTTATCTTAGGCCTGTGCTTTGCAGGATTTGATGTTAAGGTGCTTTGAAGCAACCAATCGAAAGTCTGAAATTCAATTCAGATTCATTGAATAAAAGAGAAAGTGAGTGTTTATTTTCATTTATTTAATTGTAGATTGTAAAAGTCCACAACTTCCCGAAGTTGCTGAACTGAAAGGGAATTATAATGTCCCTCCATAACTTTTCTTAGATCCACTTTCTGTACAAACCAGTGTTGTTAGTGATTGTACTTTTATTGACCCTCTTCAGCTGATTCACCTGATTGACCCCCAAAATCCATTGGCCTTTCTCGTGTTAACTATTAAACCACCTGAGGCTCAGTCCTGGTGCTCGGTTGGCTAAGGCGGATACTGCGTACTCACAAAACCCCCAATTTTTCCTGTCCCTCTTTACTGTATCTCTACTGTATGCAAAAGTGGCATGAAAAACCTCCCAGGCCACCCAGCTATGTCTCGGACTGCTTCTGATCCCTGGTGTCTGAGCTTCAGTCTTGGGCCAGAGCCACCAGTTACTTTGCTGTTGATTCTGGCACTGATTAACCGGCTGATGGCCTGTTTGGCACCGTCTGGTGACTGAATGCAAGGCCAATGTGGTCTCAGAATACTTTTCAAGACCTGCAGGGCCAGAGAACACATGCAAGCCTTTCATTTTGTTCTTTTATATTCTTTCTTTCTTTCTTTTTATATTCTTTCTTTCGTCATTGGACCTGACTCTTCACAATAAGTGTGGCGTGTGAGAGAGTGACAGTCCAAGGAGTGATTCTATAGGACAACATTACAATAGGTAACTTTCAATTATTATAGTCTTAACATTAAGTCCTTTGCACACCAAAGTATTATAGGTAAAAGACAGTTTGCTCAATAAAATGTTTTAATTGCATTTGTGGAGTATTTTGCACATTTTGGGCTTCCTCCACCCGAGCTCCTGTCATCTCCATCAGTTAGCTGTGCAGAGGACCAACTGCCTTGTGGTCCTCCAGGCTCCTTGGTGTCAGATCTGGTCCACATGTGCAGCAACAGTGTCATTGTGCCCTCTGCCCAGGCTTTAGTCAGTAAAGAAAACATCCTATTATCTTGTGTTTTCATGTGGTTTCTGGTGTGTCCTTGAGTAATGGCAGTACCGCTGGCAGTAGGAGGATCCCTGTTAGCCCCCAATGATATTGGCCCCCAATGAATTGAACTGAGTCGCAACAGTATTGAAAGTGAGGCTGATGTCAAATTGAGGCAAAACAATAAAAAAAGGGCCTGTGTTGTTGTGTCTGGTCTTTATCAAACGCAAACTGAACAGTTCATTTCCAAAATAATATACATCCATTTTTAGAAAAAATAAATATCACAGTAGGAGTCTTATCATTTTGTCAGCCATGGACGTTACAAGTTCTTCAAACTGAGCAGTAACAAAAGTCATCACCGCTTTGCTGAGAGGCGAAACTCAAAATCCTCCAACAAACAATGAAGAGAATAGGATGAAACAACAGCTTTAACAAGGCTGTGGTGGAAATAAGAAGCTATGTATTTGTCTGTGTTCTCTTGATATGATATAAGAGTGCTTAAAGAATCATTTTATGTGTTGCCAAGTGAATAACATATAATGTTTAATTTTTTCATTTTCACAATTCTGAAGTCAACACCAAATATAAAACCAGGCATATAATCATTTTAAAGCTTCATGATGTTTACAGCTCATGTTAATCCATCATGCTGTTTGCTCGTCAGTGAATTGGACAATTGGCAAGATGTTGACAATTTTACTTTGTGATACTCAGTTGATCCACTAGGGGGAGGTTTTTCTCTCTCCCCTCCACATGGAGGTCAGAGGTTAGGGTCATCCCTGGAGCTTGTAGCAATTCAGTGTCTTGCTCAAGGACCCTTCAGCAGACAGACATCAGAGGGGATCAGACCTGGGACCTTCTGGTTACAGTGTCTGGTGTTTCAGCATTTCATGGTGGGGCTTTGTTGTTTGATTTCAATTCAGATTCAATATTGTGTCTTAAATAACGCTGTGAACATTTCCCTCCCTCCTGCTGCAGGCTGTGTCCACAGTAAGGAATGCAATAGAAGGACCAGCTTCTTCACCGCCATCGCCATCTTTGCTGCCATCATCACGTGCTAGGTTGCCCCAAGATGGCCTCTCCTCCCGGGATTGCCACTGACCCGTCGCCCCTGCTTCAGCTCCAGGAGGTGGACTCCAGCAAAGCCCCAGAGAGGGGGAGTTCCCCGGGACTCCTGCCCGCCGTCTTCAGCCCGTCTGTGGACATGGACGGCCACACGGTCTGCATCCCCTCTCCGTACACGGACAGCAGCCACGAGTACAGCCACGGCCACGGACCTCTGACCTTCTACAGCCCCTCTGTCCTGAGCTATGCCAGGCCGCCCATCACTGACAGCCCCTCGTCACTGCCCCCCCCCTCTCAGCCCTTCGCTCTTCTGGCCCCCCCACAGCCACCACAACGTGCCCTCGCTGACCCTGCACTGCCCCCAGCCACTGGCATACAGTGAGCCCAGCCCTCATGCACCCTGGGTGGAGCCCAAACCCCATGGCATCACCCACAACAGGTAGGCCTGCTCCCTGGTTGGATGCCCAGCAACTTGTTCTTCACTGTGATCGTGAGTAGGGTCACTCCAGGATATTTTAGCCAAAGTATCTTACGGCAATGGCAGATCATTTTGGTAATCACTCACTAACTCGCAATCTGGTAGAAGCTAGCGTTAGTCGTGGCTAGTGGCAATTTTTCAGTTGCTGAGATTTTTTCAGCAACTGAGTACCTGTTGGCAGACTAATGACAGATGAACGAAAATCCAAAATGTCAAGTTGTCCCTTTAACTGAGTCTTGGTTCACTTCAATTCCCTTCTCACAGCTCCCTGATCAGCTCTAACAAGCTGCTGGAGAAGAGACCGGAGGAGGGGATGGAAGGGATGAACTCCTCATCCTCTTCCTCATTTGTCATAGGGAAGGCGGACATGCACTTATGCGCCGTGTGCCACGACTACGCATCTGGTTACCACTATGGCGTTTGGTCCTGCGAGGGCTGCAAGGCCTTTTTCAAGAGGAGTATCCAAGGTATCCAAGACTTCTGTCAGCTTATCGATCCATCCTTTAATGTGCCTCTATCTATTCACCCTTTCATCCATTAGTTATCCATCCATCTCTTCATTCGGTACTCCTTCCTTTGATCCCATCCATCAGACCATTCATTTACCATCCATCCATCCATCTGCCTGTTTCATCATTTAGCAATCAATCAACCTATCTATCTATCTGAACCATTCATGAAGTGTAATACCCCGATGTGTCTTTCCTTTCTTTCTCTGTTAGGACACAATGACTACATTTGCCCTGCCACTAACCAATGCACTATCGACAAGAACCGCCGTAAAAGCTGCCAGGCCTGCCGCCTACGCAAATGCTACGAAGTGGGCATGATGAAGTGTGGTAGGCACCCGTTTTCATTGCTTCCTCCAGTCATGGTCGGAGTCACCACCTAATCATCCTGGTGGTTCTGATGTACTGTTATTCTAGTAGCATGAAACCTAAAGACGTTGTGTGGAAGTTTGAATTGAATGGACACTTCCAGTGACCTCAGTACCCCGTTGGAATAAATGAACGGGGAATTTTTCCCTTTGAAAGTCCATTGAAAATCTACTGCACCCGCTTTTCCTGCTTTACGTTCATACACCTGGGTACAGTACAACCAGTATAACCAGTCTGGCCACCGAGAAGCTCCAATGGAGAAGTTGGGGGTTAGATGTCTTGCTCAAGGGCAATTCTATGGTAGGCAACTCTACGGTAGTTGCTGAAGGAAGGGAGATCATTGCTTATTCATTTCGCTCAGTCTTATTTTCCCATACTAATGTTTAGGATTAGCAGCAGTAGGATTAGGATTAGCAATTCATTTACAAAAAACATTGTTTCAGGTTTTACAGTCTGATTTTATGTAGCTGTGGTCAGGGAGACACCTGGTACAGAGACAGCAGAGCAGTGCAAAGGGACAGGGAAGTCATATGGACAGTACACCATACATATTGCTTGCTGTATTCTATAACCAGGTGTGAGGCGTGAACGCTGCAGCTACCGAGGGGCCAGGCACCGGCAAGGTGGCCCCCAGCCCCGCAATCCCAGCAGAGGCAGGGGGCTGGTCAGGGTGGGGCTGGGGTCCCAGCGACACCTCCACCTGGAGGCACCTCTGCCCCTGATACCTCCTCTTCCCCTGGGTGACCGGGTGCATCACTCGGCCATGAGCCCAGAGCAGTTCATCTCCCGCATCATCGACGCAGAACCTCCAGAGATCTACCTCATGGAGGACCTGAAGAAGCCCTTCACCGAGGCCAGCATGATGATGTCCCTCACCAACCTGGCCGACAAGGAGCTGGTCCTCATGATCAGCTGGGCCAAAAAGATCCCTGGTAAGATCTGTAAAGGGGCAGTGTGTGTCAATGTACTCTCAGGATGTGGGATCTAGGCTCTCTGTAGACCAGGGTCTGGGGGCAGTGTCAGTCAGTACAAGTTCTGAATGTAAAATCAAGATGAACATTCATTGTTTTGTCAAAATCCAGTCGGTGGTGTGTGGGATGAGTCAGCCGTGTATGAGCAGAAGATATAGTGCTTCCCAGGGGCCAGTCGGTCTAGTTTGGAAAAGGCTGGAATGCAGTGGTTTGGTAGAAGTGCAGTCAACGGTGTCTGAGAGATCCTGTATGATGGATGGACGAACAAATTAATGAATACAGTCCAATACAGCCACTGAACTTCATTCAGTCTGAACGGAAGATGTTGAGGGTAAGTAAGACCAACCCTGAACTGCTGGACCAACTGAGTGAATTGTAGTATTGAGTAGTGTGTTGTTTGTCACACATTGTCAATAATGAATAAAGACAGAACAACAAGAAGGCAGCTTGAGAATTTGTTGTTCTGAGAGTGTGTTGCAACTGTGGTTGAGTAGCCAGCCAGCAGGGAAGCAAATGGTTTTGATCCCAAACACTCATTTTCTGTTTACAAGTAATTTGGCTCGCTTAGAACCGAAGACAGTCCAACAGTAACACAGTCCAACAGTAAGACAGTCCAACAGTAAGACAGTAAGACAGTAAGACAGACGCTGAGCGGATTGAAATATTGGTTCAGTTCCTTTGCCGTTCAATTCGACTCGTTCAAGAATCAAGTATCATCCAAATGAGGAGGAGACATGCATATATATACTCCCCCACACTGTTCTTTTCTTTTCTCTCTTTCTTTCTTTCTTTCTTTCTGTCATGGAAGATAAAAGATTACAGTGCCTCTCCCCTCCTTTCCTCTCCTCTCCTCTCCTCTCGTCTCGTCTCGTCTCGTCTCGTCTCCTCTCCTCTCCTCTCCTCTCCTTCCTCTCGTCTCCTCTCCTCTCCTCTCCTGTCCTTCCTCTCCTCTCGTCTCCTCTACTCTACTCTACTCTTCTCTCCCCTCCTCTCCCCTCCTCTACTCTACTCTACTCTCGTCTCGTCTCCTCTCCTCTCCTCAGCCAGTGTTCAGCCCAGCAGGTGACTACCCAGGGGAGGTGTTAGTTGAGGAGATCACAAAGACTCCTCGTTTGTGAAGAGAGACCATTTTCTCTGCTTTTTTTAGGCAGATAGAAGTGAAAATGAGTGTGCATTGTCTGATATATAAAAGATCTCAGAAACCTCAGACAGGTGAGCAAGGTGCTGCTCAGTGATCACTGAGCCATTCGATGCTTTGTGAGAAGGTTTTCCTGGTGTTTCTGTCCATGCTGCTCATCGTGACTACATGGTTCATACACTGTCAGAAAAAAGGGTTCACAATTGTACCCTTTAACCCTTTTTTCTGACAGTGGTACAATTGTGAACCCTTTTTTCTGACAGTGTAGGTTTACCCAGGTTAGTTTGAATGAGCACCCTTTGGTCTCTTCCTTTCCCCAGCAACGCCTCATTAATTTCCCCATGTCCACACCCAGGAGTTAGCAAATACACGACTGGGCAGCAGAGTGCAGAGAGACATGAAACCAGCATGGAAGAAGTGAAGCATTATGGGAGATTGTTTTTTTCTTTTGTTTGTTTTGTTTTTCTGGAGATTATTGATCTTTGTATATTAATATTTATTGGATATTAATTATTGAATGAAAAAACTTTCTGACACAAAATGGGTCTACTGTAAAGTTGATGTATAGTCTTAGTACATGGCCACTACAGAATCCTATGTATGTATGTTTGTGTGTGTCTGTGCATGTGCATGTGTTTTTATGTGTTTGTGCGTGCATGTGTACATGTGCGAGTGTCCTTTTGCACGTGGATATATTTGTGCATGCCTGCATTTCTACCTGCATCCTGGGTTTTTGGTATTATTATGACAGAGCAAAAAATACATCAAATACAGTTGTAAATGCACCTGAGATGGTCCCCGGTCCAGCTCAGCCTTCTCACAAACACCTGAAGTGAATGGAGTCTGGCTGTTCAGACTTCAGAAAGAACTACTGTTGCCTACAAAATAATAGCAAATGTAGGCTTCTCTAAACAACCGGGCCCCATGAACTCAACTAAATTGTTGTGTGTTTGGTGGTCGGAGAAACTTCAGTGGAGTTTCGCCTAACATGGAGGTTAATTTTGGGGTGAACTATTCCTTTAGTCCCAGTTGTAAATCTGGCTAAATTATACTGTATCTATACAATCTGGATACGAGATGTTAAAGAGATATTCAACTATAGATGGATTAGCTGTAAACATAATGTATGACTTCTACATGGTGAAACCTTCAATTCAACAATGGAGATATAATTTCATGGCCAAAAAATGTCTTGTCGATCGGTGACGAAATACCAAAGATTTCGCGTTTTTTTTCTTCTAATATTGTCGCCCCAGACTGGAGATGGGTTTGATGAAGACCCTCCGTCTGAGTGCCCGGAGACTCGCCGTCACTCTCCGCTGTGTGGAGATGTTAGCTAGCTAGCAGGCTAACCTCCAACATGCTGTCAGATGGATGTGAGGTGTAAAGGTGGTGCTGTGTGTCTTTATGTGCCAGGCTTTGTTGGGCTGAGTCTGGCGGACCAGATCCACCTGCTGAAGTGCTGCTGGCTGGAGGTGCTGATGCTGGGCCTGATGTGGAGGTCGGTGGACCACCCTGGGAAACTCATCTTCTCCCCCGACTTCAAGCTCAACAGGTGAGGAGGCTTAGCAGGTGGATGGAGGGATGTTTCTCTTTCTTTCTTTCTTTCTTTCTTTCTTTCTTTCTTTCTTTCTTTCTTTCTTTCTTTCACACACATGTATACAACTCACTACATTTTATCACCCTGTAATCCAAGACTGTAACCTCAGAGCGTGGCTGTGGTTGAAAGCGTCAGAGTAAAAACAGTGATAGCTCCGTCTGCAACACGTCTGGGTTCGTCACAGGTTTATATCGCTTCCATATAAGACAAAATCCCATGAGACTGAACTAGAAAAGTCATGAAAAACTCAGATGAGACCAGGTTTCAACCGAAAGTAATGCGGTCATTTGTTGTTATACGACACAAAAGGCTTTTAGAAAGTTGTTGCTGGGCCAATGTGCAGTTTTAATAAAGCAGGGTAATCTGTTTTGTGGGACAGGCCCTTGGCGTGGGCTTTGTTCTCCCACTCCCACATGCTAAGGCCTGTTAGCTTTCATTGGCAGAAAGTGCTTCCTCATATTTCTGCAGAGAGTGTGTGTGTGTGTGTGTGTGTGTGTGTGTGTGTGTGTGTGTGTGTGTGTGTGTGTGTGTGTGTGTGTGTGTGTGTGTGTGTGTGTGTGTGTGTGTGTGTGTGTAATCTTGAACTTTTACTCTTTAGCGAGCTAGCTAGAGTACAGTAGGCAACGTTGCTTGTTTAGCCTACCAGAGCTAACATGAAAGGCCAACCGTCTCTGACACTTTGTCATAATCTTTATAATCTGGTGGGTCGATTCAGGACAGCCGTAATAATGACTTCTTCCATTCAAAGATAACGAGGGAAGAGGAAAAGGTTAGACAATGAATACAGGCAAATTGTTGGCCTTGATGAAATCGTGTTTGGTGTGTGTGTGTGTGTGTGTGTGTGCAGGCAGGCTCAGATAAGCGTGATGGTGGTTACAGTGTGATCTCCCTACACACAGAAGAAGAAGTTGACCTCTCACAGTAACTTGAGTAAACTCAAACCTTTAATATCCATGTTTGCAACCTTTAAACCTTTAAAGCTTCTGCCGGACAACCAACATTAAGATGCTTGGTGTTTTTTTTTGCCAACAGTGTTTATCTCTCGCTGTTCTCTCCCAGACTGACCTTCAACTTTGGCCAGATGACGGTTGTTGCTGACGCTGCAATTCACCTTTTGTGTTCACAGTAAACACGGTGTAATTAGGCGATCTCTCCAGCAGCTCTTTGGGTTTCCTGTTGAACCACCGATTCCTGTAATGTGACAGTGGTAGCCATGATGGAAATCCCCCATAATGCATTCACTCTAGTTGGTTGAAGTACAGTGACTTGATGACAGGAGGCTGCAGGTCAGCTACTTTATTGTCTTTAATGGTGAATTTGGTATATAAACAGAAACCCATGAGACCCATTAAATGACTCAGTGGAAAGAGAAAGTGGAGTTTTCAAAGATTGTTTTTTTGTTTTCTTTTTTGTTTGGTTGGGTTGTTTTATCTTACCTGCACAAATTTGACATTTTTCTTCTTTATCTTTTTCTTCTTTGTTTTTTTTCTCATTGTATTTTATCATTCACTTCTATGTGAACCAGTCAGAGAGCCGCTTGGTGGAGAGCAACTGATCTGAATCATCTGTTGACCGATGCTGTCCTGCATCTGTCAGACTGTCTTAGTCCTTTAGTACTTTACTGGCCATTTCAAATGTTAAGTACAACCAATGAGCCACAGTTTGTTCTGCTTAACATTACTACCGATAAACCAGTACCAGTAAACCATCCTGCTTGTTGTTATTTTATTTTATTTTTTTATTTTTTTATTTTTTAAAATTATTATTCTACTGTTGCACTTTTTGTAAATCCTTCTCATAAGAGTTTAGGTAAATGCCTAAATTCTTCATTTTAACACAATTCTAGACTCGACTGTTTTCCAGACTATTAAATGAATTTCATGAAGGCTTGAAAAGACGAACAACAACAGAATTTGAGTTTCATCTTCTTTGCATGTTTGTTTGCATGTTTTGTGTTTGGATGCAGTACCAGTACATCAGTGTCTTGTCTGATGACTTGTTGTGAATAATACAACATACAAGTCATCTTATCTTGTTTTGTCTTTACAATTACAACTCAACTTGACTTTTCTTAAATCAAGCAGGGTGATCTGCCTCCTCCTCATTGGAAATTAGAAAAAAAATGTTTTTCTATGTTTTAAAGCTGCACTAGGCAAGATATTTATCTAGAAACCATCAGTCTTATCAGCCTGAAGCGCAGCAGGGCTGCAGCAGAGGAACGCGTCTCAACTAACTGAGATTGATGAAGTTACATGATTTCTGGGTAATGAAGTCCTTCAAACTTTCAGAACTGACAGCTCTCTCGCTGCCAAACCTCGTTACCGAGCGCAGCTTGGAGAAAAATAGGATTTAAAGACTGAGTTGAGGATGAAAGGCTTGTAGGACCGTCTTTTAGCTCAACGTGTCAAAGAACAAATGAACTTGACTCAGCCTTCATTGACCTTCATCTAAACCCTGACAGACAGATAGTAAGATGTTATTGTTCATGCAATGTTATGGTTTGTGCATAATGCATACTATTGTATGCCTTTATCTCCTGTAGAGTGTGTGTGTGTACAGAGGGAGAGGGCGAGTGACAGTAAGCTAGTAAGAGAGAGAGAGATCATTGTCCTCGAAGGACGTTGAGCTCCAGGGTTCAGCGTGGTGTTTTACCCTCTTTCCCCTCTACCAGGGAGACTATCGCGACAGGCTTAGCTCAACCTTGGTGTGTTTTCATAACACAGCCTTATTGTTCACCGCTTAGTGGCCGTCGTCAGCCGGTGGTAGCCCTTTCTCCTTGGACGGCTGAGGAAAACATCCTGGACACAAATCCATCCATCGACACAGAGAGGCAGAAAACCATCTTGTTCTCTTTCTCTATTTAACTCTTTGTTTTCTCTCTCTCTCTCCTCTGTGACTGTCTTCTTTCTTTCTTTCTCAAGCATACATACATGCCCATTGTCTTACTCTTCAATTTGAATACTGTCTTGACACTTCGAAACAACTTTTGAAGCGTATTATCAATGATTATGATTGATGAAAATCTCTGTTCATTACTATTATAACTATTATTATATTATTATAACTTAGCCTATTGGTAAACCTAGCCTATTGGTAAATCTAGCCTATTGGTAAACCTGGCCTATTGGTAAATCTAGCCTATTGGTAAACCTATCCTATTGGTAAATATAGCCTATTGGAGTATTGGTTAACCTAGCCTATTGGTAAACCTATCCAATTGGTAAACTTAGCCTATTGGTTAACCTAGCCTATTGGTAAACCTAGCCTATTGGTAAACCTAGCCTTTTGGTAAATCTAGCCTATTGGTAAATCTGGCCTATTGGTAAACTTAGCCTATTGGTAAACCTAGCCTATTGATAAACCTATCCTATTGGTAAACTTAGCCTATTGGTAAACCTCGACTATTGGTTAACCTAGCCTCTTGGTAAACTTAGCCTATTGGTAAACCTAGCCTATTGGTAAGATAAGATAAGATAAGATAGACTTTATTGATCCCGCCGTGGGGAAATTCACGTGTTATGGCAGCTCACAACAATAGAAAACAGAATAGAATAGACAATATAGTGCAAAAAACAAGTGTGCAAACAATAGAGTGCCATAAGAAAAAGAAAAAGATAAACAAGGAGTATTAACAAATTAAATATTAAATATTAAAAGACTGTATGCAGCTTAAATAACAAAAAGTGTATTATGGGAGAGACTGTAGGCCTATAATATATTGCTATGGCTATATACAAACCTATCCTATTGGTAAAAATAGCCTATTAGAGTATTGGTAAACCTATCCTATTGGTAAACTTAGCCTATTGGTAAACCTCGACTATTGGTTAACCTAGCCTCTTGGTAAACTTAGCCTATTGGTAAACCTAGCCTATTGGTAAACTTAGCCTATTGGTAAACCTAGCCTATTGGTAAATCTAGCCTATTGGTAAACCTGGCCTATTGGTAAACCTAGCCTATTGGTAAACCTATCCTTTGGCCTTTTGGTAAACCTATCCTATTGGTAAATCTAGCCCATTGGTAAATCCATCCTATTGGTTAACCTAGCCTATTGGTTAACCTAGCCTATTGTTAAATCTAGCCTATTGGTTAACCTAGCCTATTGGTAAACCTGTCCTATTGGTAAATCTAGCCTATTGGTTAACCTAGCCTATTGGTAAACCTAGTCTATTGGTAAATCTAGCCTATTGGTAAATCTAGCCTATTGGTAAACCTGTCCTATTGGTAAATCTAGCTTGTTGGTAAACCTAGCCTTAGTAAGAAGACTGGCCTGGTAGTCATAAAAAGTTGTTCAGAGTTTTTATGGTCTGGCTTGTTTAGATGAAACATCATGACCTCAGTATATCGCCTGATGTAGCCAACCACGTATTACCACGCTGTAGATTCACGCTCCAACTCTCTCAGGAGTTCATGACAGGAAAATTCTCTACATTTATTTTGATCATACTTGGTGAAATGTGTGCCACGCTCCTATAACATTAAAACTGACCATTTTGAGCTGCTACAAGTTCTCATTTTCACACTTTTGAGATAATGCTAGCTGCCTGCCATCACCCAGCATAGTGCATGCTAACGTGTTAGCATGGAGCCAGGGATCTACCGGGGACACGTGGATCGTTTTGGTGTCTTTGTCCTCATCATGAAGTAAATCTCAGTGTAGTCCTTTAAGAATACTGAAATAACAATGTTAGAGAGGTGGTGCTGGTGAGGAACATCATCTTTCTTTCTCTCTCCCACCATCCCTCCCCCTCCCTCCCTCCCTCCCTTCAGGGAAGAAGGCCATTGTGTGGAGGGCATCATGGAGATTTTTGACATGCTGCTGGCAGCCACTTCGCGGTTTCGTGAGTTGAAGCTGCAGAGGGAGGAGTACGTCTGCCTGAAAGCCATGATCCTCCTCAACTCCAGTGAGTTCTACTGATGTGAAAATCACTCTTTACTGTAGCGAGTCTTTATTTCCAACTCAGACGGTTGAGTTGGTGTGCAGCGAGCGGCAAGCCCTCTCCAATCAGTCCTCCATTGTGTTTTTTTTACTAAACCCAGAGAAGCGCATCCCTCTCTTCTGTTGTGGGACCAGAAGGACGTCTGCAGATTGATTTTCTTCATAATGACAAATACAGTTTTCAAAAGGGGAAAAAAGATCGAACCCAAATAAAGATCTGACCCTGAAATGGACCAAAATGGATTTAAAATGCAATTTCAAGTCCACAACATATCTCAGACACCACTGGTCTGATCTGGACTAAACTTGGAGGGATGTGAAACTGATTGGCCTGATGGGGGCGCTATAATTAAAGGTCAAACTTTGAAAGGCCGTAACTCTTAAACCACTGGTCTGATTTTGTTGCTGATTGGCCGAAGGGGGAGCGACATGTTTACTTGTTCTCTTGATGTTTTGGGTAAGATAATGGATTTGGACCGATCGTCTGACATCATGTCAATTAATTTACACATGAGAAAAGAATTATGAAAGTTGTGTGAAAAATCGCGATTAAAAGATACAGAAAAAGTTACATTTTTACAGCATTACAAGGTTTACTTTACTTTTACTATACTTTACTGTACTTACTCTACTAACTAATGTTAGTCAGAGGAATAAGGAATAAGCTGATGCTGGTTTAACTAAAACATCTGCCTGAATCTGTTTTTAATCTCATATTGCGAATTTAATTTTTTTTGAAGAGAAGTAGAACAAATGTGTTGATTGGGTGAAAGCGTCGTGGTCGTTCTCGGTCTTCCTCCAGGTCGGTGGGTGAGACAATATGAGAACAAATAGCCTGAAGAAGAGTTCCCACCTTCACTAGGGTGTGCCTTCCTGTTGAGAGGTTACCTAACCATGTATTTCCCAACATGCACTGCAAAATAAATCCATCGCAACAAGTCAACTAATCAGCTGTTGAAACTTAAAAACGGATTTTTCTCAAAACAAGGAGAAAAAAAATCTACCAGGCCAAGAAAGAGAGAAATTAATATGATCAGATCGCTGACGGAGGAATCAGAGCGAGATGAATGACCTCTGATGACCTTCTTGTTTTTAACCTTTCGTGCTCTCTCAGCGGTCACAGTGTCCTCTGCCAAGCACCCCTACGCACGCACGCACGCACGCACGCACGCACGCACGCACGCACGCACGCACGCACGCACGCACGCACGCACGCACGCACACACGCACGCACGCACACACACAAGCACGCACGCACGCACGCACGCACGCACGCACCACCAGGTTTCATCTAAGCGTCTGACCTCTCAAAGTTCACAAAGTTCTCACAAAGTTCACCACTCCTTCTAACACACACACACACACACACACACACACACACACACACACCCCTGCCAGACTCTCTGTTGACTCTGCTCCACTGCAGCTGGGGCAAAAAGTACAAATAGGGGAGAAAAAAGTACAAATTGTGCAAGACGTGAAACGGAGTCTAGATAGAGAACAGGGAGGAATCAGGATTTATTAATCTGGACAGATGGAAGGGATGGCTCAACTCAGCCTGGGGGGGTGATTTATAGAGTAGTTCTCTCTGTGCTACTGCCCCCTAGTGTTTGATATGGAATAACACCATGAAGGGTCTTCTCAGAGATCAACCTGAAACATCTCCCTCCGATATATCGCTCTAACCCTGATAACATGGCCGTCGAAGCGTCCTCCTCCTGCTCCTCCTCCTGCTCCTCCTCCTGCTCCTCCTCCTCCTCACGTCTCTGTGCTCTTCCAGACATGTGCACCACCTCCCCGGAGACGGCGGAGGAGCAGGAGAGCCGGACCAAGCTCCTGCGCCTGCTGGACTCGGTGATCGACGCCCTGGTCTGGTCCATCTCCAAGATGGGCCTGTCCACCCAGCAGCAGACGCTCCGCCTCGGACACCTCACCATGCTGCTGTCCCACATCCGCCACGTCAGGTAGCCACGGCAACGGGAGACAGGAAGCAACATGTGAACTCTGTAGTAGACGGGTTGTGAATCCTCATGAGGTTCAGATGGTTGAAACTCTTCTCAGACAGTTTCACTTCTATAATATAACTGAACTAATATCTCCTGTTCTTCTATCATATCTATCATCTATTTATTATCTATTGAGGTTTCATCTTATCTGTCTACCTCCCTTCCTCCCTCCTTTCCTCCCTACCTACTTACCTTTCTACCTCCCTCCTTCATTCCTTTCCTACCCACCTACCTTCTTCCCTACCTCCCTCCATACCTCTCTCCCTCCTTTCCTCCCTCCCTACCTACCTACCTTCCTCCCTACCTTCCTACCTCTCTACCTCCTTTCCTCCCTCCCTACCTCTCTCCCTTCTTTCCTCCCTCCCCACCTCATTCCTCCCTCCCTCCAGTAACAAAGGCATGGACCATCTATCCACCATGAAGCGGAAGAACGTGGTGTTGGTGTACGACCTCCTGCTGGAGATGCTGGATGCCAACACGTCCAGCAGCAGCAGCAGCAGCAGCAGCGTGTCGTTGTCCCCGCCCAGCTCTGACAGCTACCCTGACCAGCACCCCCACCCTGACCCCCACCCTGACCCCCACCCTGACCCCCACCATGACCCCCACCATGACCCAAACCTGACCGCTGCCCCTCCATGCACCCCGGCTGAAACCCCCATCCTGGAGACCCATGTCCAGCCTCCTCCTCCCTCTCAGAGCTTGGAGGTTCCTCATCTGGCTGTGGACAGCGATGAGTAAGTTCAAGTTCATTTATTTACTGGCGCTTTTACTTTGCTAAATCACTCACAACTTCATTATTCATGTTCATTTGTGCATGTAGAAGAAAACAAATGACAGCTGAGCTTTCTGCCCTCTTACCCACAACTACCTTACCTTGTATCCATCAAACCAATCAACCAATAATTCATCAATCAACCAACCAGTCAGTCCATCCCTCTCTTCCAGGTTCGTCCACCCGGAGCAGTGGCCGGAGGCTGCAGGCCACGTGGGACAGACGACAGCATCACAGTTGGCATGAACACCATCTGAGCCTGGACCACCTGATAGGGGTGACTGGACTGACAGACAGGAGCTGGGACTTGGACCGAACCATCACGGCTCTCTGGGAGGGGGGGGAGGGGGAGGGGGGGTGATAAAAACTGAATGTGCTGTTGTGAGGTAAATATTCTGGTTTTCGCTCTTCTTAAGATGTTTTTGGTCGATGAAAAAAACAAACATGTTTCTAACAGTGAATCATTTTTTTGATTGAATGTATATTTTGTGTGTGTAATATTTCTCGTGAACGTGCACTTCGTGGTCACATGGAGGCCGCCACCGCCGAGCCTCGTTTTTGATATCCAGTATTTGTATCTTTTTCACCTGTGTGTAACGTTGAGAAGAAGCCATACCATCACCAGCTAGCAGCTAGCATCCACCGCCGACACCCAGCTGGGAAACGCGCCATGTTTCCTAGAAGTTGCCGTGTTGCTTTTCCCCCGGGACGGCTGCTGCACGCTGCCTCGCCGTGCACGCTGCCTCGGGGGCGTGCACGCTGCCTCGGGGGCGTGCACGCTGCCTCGGGGGCGTGCACGCTGCCTCGGGGGCGTGCACGACAGCGTGACTATGTGTTGTAATCAGAAGTTTTTCTACTCTCTTTGTAAAGCGTTGGTCGAGAAGCGACAGGAAGTGGCCTTTCAATGAGACGACTGTTACGCAGCCTCCGAAAGCTCCGGCCGGGTTTACACCGGGGACCCGTATGTGGCACGGAGCTGTTCTGGAATCAGATTGGAATCGTACTGAATTAAACACCTGCCACCAGCAAACATGAACAACGCAATAAGATCCACTACACGTATTTACCTTTAATAATAATGAGTCTGACTGAGCAAGAGTTTGTGCTTAATGGGCGACACTTTATTTTGAAATAAAACTCCAATACTATTAATTATCACTACTAATTGGAAAAAGTGGGATGGCTAAAAAATACAAACGTGTAGCTAGTATCAGATGTCAGTCCAGACTGAATTTTGCCCTCGCTTCATTTTGTTATGCTAGTCTCCTTCTACCCACAATCCCTTGCATTCTGTTTCCTATAGTTGGCTCAGATTCCATGACATTATTTGGATTCTCGCTCCTGCCGGTTATTTGGAGTTCAACTGGTGTTCACCTGGCCGAACACACCAAACTACAGGGTGAATAAACTCTGAACACGTTGGTTGTGAACGCGCCCCTCAACGTGCCACATACAGGACAGCGTATCGGCGTCGCTAGGCTGTCGACTTTGACCAGAGGATCCTGTCACTTTACACCGGTGTAAATTCAGCACTCGTATTTTCTCTTTCTTACTCTCTGTGGCTTGTGCATGCACGCACACACACACACACACACACACACACACTCGTCTTCATCTTAGTTCTTGTCAGGCTTGGTGGTTTTCCTGGGTCTTTCTCTAACATGCAGCTGTCTACAGTACCACACACACAACTGTGAATCATGGCAAACAAGGTTTATTGTCAATCAGAATGACGATACATCCCATAAATAAGCTTTCAGATAATAAATCAAACTGCACACACGGTTGTTGTTGTTTCTTCTGTTGGCCTTCCTTTCCTTTAGTACAATTCAATTGTCTCAAGGCTTAATAATCCTTCACCTTCTTCTAGGCTACATGACCCTTCAGGTTAAATAAATAAGGGCTCATAGCCTGGACTCACCTGGACAGTCTGGCTCAAGGAGCAGGCTGTCCTAGTGTTTCGTACCTAGTGTATTTAGGTAGTTTTACACTTTGCTTAAAGCTAACCAAGCTTTACTTTAAGTTTTTCATCACTGACTGCGAGCAACCCAGTGATTATATACAGAATCCTCCATATTAAAACATAATCCACCTTGGATCCTCTCCACCGTTGGGTCAGTCTGAGTTGTTCAATCCAGGATTATTTTACAACAAAGTGTTGTGATTTACTTTTTTGGTGAACCCACTTTCCCTCAACCTGCCTTGTCTACTGCTACTTCAGTTAGTGATTTCCTACATTTCCCAGAATGCATTTCAGGGGAAACACCCAGAGAATGGGCCTGTCAGCTAGCTAGCTAATTTCCTGGGGAAACGAGGAAAATAAACCACAACAAAAAACACCCAGAAATGGAAAGTACATCCCAGTGGCCAGTAGTTTGCTACCAGTGGTAAATAGTTTTAAGTGACATTAATGACCTTTGATTGTGCGTGTACACAACTACATTCAGTGCCCAAAGGATCACTTACATTCATGTTCTGTACCGAGTCTAACGGCGTGAGACTTTAGTGCCAATCATTCAACTGCATGACAGAAGGCTGTTATAAAGCAGCATTCAGGTCCTACATGAACACACAGGCCTCACCTGGTCGATCTGGAGGTCAGACCTGATCTTTCTTTTAACCTGCTTGGAGTTCCAGATGGGTTTGACGGATCAGGGCAACTAGTGTCAGGTAAGTCAATCTCAGCAAAGTCTGCACTGACAGATCTGCCTCCTCATGAAACGGCCTCCAGAAAACTCTCCATTAAGTTTAAACAATCACAGGATTTAAAAGTCATAGTATTTAAAGTAATTTAACAGGCTGGCTTCCAAAAACCCATGATGAGTATTGGAATAGCAGCGCTCCAAGGCTCATGTCTGATATCAATAAAAATATGGTATTTTTTTTGGTGTGCTGCCATTCCTGGTCTGATTTTTTTCAGTATGCTGAATGTATTTCAAATACTTTCCTGATTGAATTTCAAATACTTTCCTGACTGTCTAAACTCTCACTGTATTGTCCTATGTGGTAAACCCCACCCATCTGGCACTCCACACAGGTTAAAACAAACGCTTGCAGAAGCTGTCTGACAATAGGTTTCAAAGCCACACTCACATCCACTCACTCACACACATCAATAATTTACCGATTCTTTTTCCAGTAGTTCACCATTATGTACAAAATGTATCAATAAGAACACCAGACGTACATTGTTAACTGAATAAAGCCACGATGCTGGCTACAGAAAGG
The DNA here is from genome assembly GCA_034670385.1 of Hoplostethus mediterraneus. Classification (NCBI taxonomy): domain Eukaryota; kingdom Metazoa; phylum Chordata; class Actinopteri; order Trachichthyiformes; family Trachichthyidae; genus Hoplostethus; species Hoplostethus mediterraneus. The sequence goes on from JAXDDW010000065.1 coordinate 203,796, forward strand.
CATGTCTGTAGATGAGTCGCTGTTCAATCCCATCTGATTTATACACCTCTAAATCAAACACACCCACACCTCTTCAGTCGATATGTACAAAACAAGTTGTCCGATGGCGAACAGTAAAAACAGCAGTTGTGGTAGAAAATGGCTGGTGTACTCCTCAGGTGACGCTTTGGTAATAACTGTCCTCTAACTACCCCTCAGATCGTGAGAATACAAAAATGAAAATAGAGTTATCAAAATAAATCTTGACACTTTTCTTTGTACTGAATGCTGAAGACATTTGATGGGGACGTTTACTGGCAGATCTACATGTAAAAACCACATAACTCCCAGACAGACCAGTGACACGACTTCGCTCTGAGCTCCAAAAGCAATAAATAAATACAGTTTTAAATAGACCGATAAAATTTAGAGACCGATAAAAACACAGGAAGTGGAGCCCCGTGCAGCCACAGGGCTTGCAAAGATGAAGAGCGGTGGTTGTTTTCTTTTGTTTGTTTTTTTGGGGGGGATAGGGGTGTCACCAACCGTGGTGAACTGCCACCAAAACACTGTTCAGAAGTGTCCAGTTTGAGTTTCAGGTTCCCGGTTGAGGGGAAATTTACTCAAACATCCCGGCTTCATGTGGGCGGAGGGCCGTTGGTGTAGCGCAGCATGGGGTAGAAGGAGCGGGCGAAGTTGTTGGACAGGGTGCAGCTGTGGTTCTCCTCAGACAGAGGCACCAGGCAGGCCAGCACCAGCAGCACCAGGAACAGCAGGTGGAGGGGGAAGGCGGCGCGCAGCACCCGGTAGAAGAAGGGCCGAGCTGGGGAGGAATCTCTCTTCTCCTCCCTGGAGGTGGACGGAGAGGATGGTTGTGTCAAGCTGGTGAAGGGGAACTTAACAACTACTACTACTACTTTATACTTTATAGTTCTGGGATTGCAGCAACATAACAGTATCACAAAAAAAGAAGGAGCAATCACTACGGTTGTTGCAGAATGATGATGATATATCTGCAGGTTGATCAATACCGATGACTCAGCGATTACTCGGCCAGCTGCTGAGATTTCTGGCTCAGTTTCTGGACCGTAATCCAACACGTTACAACTACGAAGACTAAAAAGTCTCGTTCTTAAGCCCAACAAGCAAATATTCTGTTCTCATCTCTGCTCCAATTAACTAGAGACTTGAGTAGGAGTTCTATCGATGTTGTTGCAGTTCCTACCGGCTGCCAATAGAGGTCGATAGAGGTCAGATTATTTAAAATTACCCCTTTAATCTGCATGCTCTCCAAATTATCTGGTCAGATTGGTTCCCATTCAGGTTTTGAAAACTGTTCAATGAGTTTTGAACATCATGTGCCCTCAACCCGAAGAACTTTCTAGTAAAAACATTAAAATCATTGAATGTTTTTCCACGTGGCACCAGTCTGTCTACGTTTCATTGCATTGCAGAAGATAACATTGTAAGTGAGAGGACACTGGAGTCAGTGAAGGAGGATTCAGAACATACCGTCTAGTGCCAGGGTGACCGACTCCAGCTGCTCCCAGACCTGCCTCCTCCTGGACCAAAGAAGAACACATCAGAGGCTTAGAATGAATTCTACTAAGAACACAGACTATTACCTCATATCACACTTCATAACACTTGTTTTATTAGTGAATATACACTGTGCAATACATCCATTAACATCTAATCTACAATTGTTAAATGAGTTCCAATGGAGTGTTGAGTACCAAACTCACAACGTCTTAAAGTACCACCTTAGTTTTAGGTGTTAAAGAGCAGGTCTTGCTAACAGAAAATGTCAAAAATGTCAATGCAACAAATATCACAAAGTCAAAACACAATCAAACCTCTGTCACATGGATTAGAGCACCAACTAGCTCCCCATAATGCAATATTATAGTTCTAGTAGTTCTAGTAGTCGATAGTTATAGTTAGTGACCTTAACTGATTTATCGGCTAGTATCTGGAATACAGTACGTATACATCACTTCCTGTGTTATCTACTAGTGGAGTGTCTACCAGAATGCAGTGAAGGTCTACCTTCTGCAGCACCAGAGGAGAGCTGAGGGTTCCCAGGCCAATACTGTCTACTTCTGAGCTGGTGGGCCAGGTTTCCTGAGGCAGAGGCAGGAAGCAACCAGTGAGATGACCAGACCAGACTGACCAAACCAACCTGTCACCTCAGCACCAGCCTGGGAGGACCAGGAGCATGGTGTCTTAATCTTTGTATTTTAGGAATTTAGATCTTGTTCTGACCAACCAGCTAACCTAAGTCGCAACTAGCTGACCTACGACTAAAAGTAATAATCTGCAACATTTGCACACAAGTAAATGTCCATTTTTTTGATCTCTATAACCCAACGGTGATCAACCTCTAGCCAGTTCTTGAAAGCTTTTCTGTTCTAAACACCCGGTATCAAGTCGGTCTTTCCTGGGAGAAATCCTCTGGCTGGAGACAAAATGAAAACAAAGGTCAAAGGTTCAAAGCCCTGGACTAGCTTGTAGAGTGAAGGAGTAACGCTCTCCCCTCCCTCAACTGGTCAATGCTCCCATGGGCAAGGAAGGTAACCCTGCTACTACCTCAGTGGAGCTTCTGTGGTCGTACTGTGCAGCTCCCAGGTGTCAATGTGTGTGAATGTTTGAATGCTAACCAGCTGATGCTACAGGAGGACCTTCATGCTCAGCAACAGGATTCATAAGGGTACAACAGCCCAGTTGACCTACCAGTCTTCCTTGCAGCGTGTTCAGGTCGCTGGCCACCTGTCGCAGCAGAAGGCGTAGTTTGTTGCCGATGACGTGGACCTTCTCCTTGGCCTCCACACTGTCCTCTCCCGTGGCCTCCAGGAGGAGCTGGGAGGAGATCTCCTGCAGCGAGGAGACCTGCCGCTGGCGGCCACTCAGCTCCTCCTCCAGAGCCTGCAGCAGGGGGCGACAGAGAGCACAGGCCTCAGAGGTTGACAGTGTAAATTAAGCCTCAATTGTTCCACACTCTGCATGCACACCAAACATTTCTAGCTAATGAATACAAGGTCTCGTGACTTTGAGTGAACTGCATCTTGAAATGTCCCTGAAGTGGTCTGCTACCTATGAGATCTTTTATCCATATCAAACATGTTTAGGCTCATGGATAGTAGGTGTTGTCATTGGGAGCCAAATTCTCATATTACATTCCATGACATGATTATTGTTAAAGGTGTAGCATTTTTAAACATCAATATATCATTATCAAACGAATAGTGTTACCGTGGTATAATTACCGTAAACCACGGTGGAGGTGACTGGTAGTCTATCTATCTCACACCAGTGGTATTGTTAGCGCTACCGTTTCCCCAAATTAAAACTACATTTCTATAAAAAATGCGTCCTGTTGCAAAGAGGATGTTGCTACTCGTCCCTACAATCTCCATTAGTGCCGTAAAGAAATCAGGCAGAGTGACACACCATGTAAAATGCAGTGTAGAGGCCAGTAGAGGCTGCTGGTCTTTCAGCAATGTTCTCGTTTGTTTACAGTAATTATACTAATGTTTTAAAAAGATTTATTTATGTTAAAATGCTACACCTAGCAATGCCAGCACCTTTCGACTACATCTTCATTGCTCTGTTGCTGTTCACTCCAATCTAAGTTCTTGTATACTAGGTAATGTCACTGTGAACAAACTGAAAATGAAATGTTTATCAAATGTTCATCTGCTATCAAAATGGAAAATTTCATAAAATTACCATATTTTATGCACATCGATCATGTTTTTTCTCAACTCATCAATATTACTACCACTTCAGATATGTAGGGTGAGTGCCTACATAGAAACTAGCAAAGATGGAAGAGGTAAGGGGATGAGAGCAAGTAGGACAATCCCAGTGACAGATAGCGACATTCTCATGTTAGACTCCATGATTAAATTGACCCAAGCCGGTCTCCTCACCGTCAGCCGGTCCCGGTGCTCCAGCAGGGCGAAGCGTGACGTGGAGAGGACATGGACGTTTGTAGCATACAGCTTGTTCTCAGCCTGCGCCAGCCACAGCAGCAGGGAGTGCAGCATCTCATGAAACTCCTGCAGCAGGAAGAAGAGATAGGTCAGAGGGCAAAGGTCATAGGAGCTGATCATATATTATCTACTTCGACCAAATCAAGCTGCTTTCTTGAGGCAACTACATATGTAAAAGCTGACATAGCTAACATCATGACAGACTAAAATACAAAATAGATGTATAGATTTGGTTCAACATTGATCTAAAAATACTAGATCTAAAAGTTTGGCAATCTACAAGGAAGGGATATGTGATCAAGTATTTCATCTGCTTACATCCAGATCACACTGAATGTGTTCAAGCATAAGTGTCTTGCTCAGGCTTGCCACTTAGCAAGGCACCTATCCTCCAGCTGCACCAGTAGAGCCTTGTAATACATTTGAATCACAGGATCCTTGAGCTCTACAACACCAATGCATTATGGTCTAAGTGTGAGCCCGGTGTTACACCCTCCCCTCCATGTCTACCCCGTCGTGGTTACCTGGCACTGCATCAGGGCGCCGTGCAGCCTCCCCTCCCAGCTCTCCAGGCCGGTGCAGGCCTGAGTCCAGCCCTGGTTGGCGGAGGCCAGGCCCTCCTGCAGCTCCCGGAGCTCGGTGCTGTGGCCCTGCTGGAAGTGCCGGGAGCTCAGGTTGATGGAGATCATCAGACATTTGTAGCTGTTGAAGGTCTTCTGCATCTCCTGGGTGGAGGAAGGGGAAGATATTAGGTCAAAGGATAAAATTATACCTGATAATCATTCCTGTATAATAGGTGTCATTGTGTGGTCCATCATCCCAAATTAAATTCATTCATAAATTCATTATTGACCACAAACACCAAACTATCAAGTCTCCTTGATAACAAGGCAAACAGCTGGTGGCAACCATTCAACAAGAAATGGGACTAGAACTTTTTGTGGACAAAACACAACGTCAGTTATCTAAAAAGAGCATCACTTTCCTTCCCTTTGTAGAACTAATACTTTTAAAAACAACATTGCTGCATTACTAATCAATCATTTTCGGTGTTTGTCCATCCAACCTGGACAAGCCGTCCCATTGCTCTCGTAGAGAACCTTTGGTGTCTGATGTTACCTTGAGTTTCCTGATGTTGACCTCCATGTCTCGGATGCTGGTGGACGGTGCGAACCGCTGCAGCCTCTCCAGCTCTGGCAGCACCCTGCCCAACCAGGAAGTGACATCACAGAGATCAGAGTTGAGCTTCTGCCACTGCTCCAGGTCTTGTTTGATGTCCATCTCGTCGCTGAAGGTTTGTGCTTGTAGCAGCTCCCAGCGCTCTATAACACCTGCAGAGAAATATACAGGAAATTCATGTTGGTGAATTTGTTGGTGAATTTTCCATGTTCCATGCCATAATATACACTTATTTAACAATAAATACCAAAATTCCAATGTTGTCCTCTGTTTACGATGTTTACGACTGTGTACGATGCACACGGTGTTTTCTGAACTGCCGTTGCAATTGAATATCCCTTGGCACAATAGATGATATTGGTAACTGGAATCCATAAGCCCTGAGTCTGGCTCTGCTCAGACTACCAGGAGGTCCAGGTCAGCGGTGGTCTGGCTCTATGCAGCCTACCTGTGCTGGTCTGCTTGTCGGCGGTGCTGCTGGTGAGGCCCGGGTCCTCCAGCTCCTCCTCGTCATTCAGGATCAGCTTGACTCGCTTCACCCTGTTGATGCTGCCGCTGCACTCTGACATCAGCTTGACCTGGACACCAGAGGACATGAAACACATCACCACCTTTAACTTTACCTGAAAACATGCTGACATCAACTTAGCATGGACACCAGGAACACCAAGGCTATAGTTTATATATATAGGAAATATTAGATTAGATATTAGATCTAGTGTATAGTAAGACCCTTAGTAGTACCTTATAGTGAACACAGTAGGTCTAGCCAGGGTCTGAACAGCTCCAAACTGATGGATCGGATTCAGCTTGTTTGATTACATATTGTATAATTGATCAATACTACACTGGTTGTCAATAGGAAACCCTTCAACTGAATCTGAACCTCAGTCTGACGTTATATTACACACAACATACTGTGTGTGTGTGTGTGTGTGTGTGTGTGTGTGTGTGTGTGTGTGTGTGTGTGTGTGTGTGTGTGTGTGTGTGTGTGTGTGTGTGTGTAGCCTTACATAGCCCTGCTGGTGGAAGGGTGTACTGGTGGTGTGTGTTGGAGAAGAGCCCAGGCCTCCCATGACTTCCCTGGGAACCCGTTTCCTCTCCGGCGTGTCGGGCTGGTGCCAACTGGGCGGGTCCGTCACCGACTTCACTGAGAGACAAAAAGGTAGAAGTGAGTATAGTGTGTGTGTGTGCTTGTATATCTCTTCACACTGAGATGCAAAGAGAGAACCAGAAATAAAGATAGAAAACGAATCAGTCAAATACAGAGGAAGAGAGGAAGTTTTATTTTTTGAACCAGTGAAGTTTGGAGCATTTTTGTATTTGGTTCATTTAGATTCACGCTGCCCAATTACAAGCGAGCCAGGTCACGTAAACAAGTCACAAGACTCACAAGTGGCTCATCTGCCAAGGAGCGCTACGCTACCGTCCGTCAGCAGGACGTCGCAAAGACCCATGGACTTTTCCATGAAATGTGGTGGACAGATTGGGCCAAGGAGCAATTGATTAGATTTTGTGTTGGTGATCCAGATCAGGGATCGTTAGACAGTTAAATTATCTTAAATTCTTAGATTAGGAAAGAAGGGATAGAGAAAGAGAGGCCTTAAGATCTACCACTGAGTGATCATCGATATCTTCTTCCATCACTCTGTGGTCACCATCACAAACCATCTGAGACATGCATCAACTAAAACGCCTCGACAACCAATGACATGCAAGCAGCAAAAACCAAACAGTGGTTACAGTGAATACAACCGGGGCCATTTCATGCAAGTTTCATGTTGGAACCCAGGCAGATGCATTTGGTTCAAGACCTGAACAGTCATGTCATTCATTTTAAAGGTGAACCATGAGCTGTTGCAATCAGGCGCCATGGGTAACACAATACAGAAATAGGGCTTATCGAGGAGAAAGATGCATAAAAACAAGGTAGAATGGGAATAGGGAGGATGGTCACTAAGGTGAGGGATGGGAGGGGTGCAGCTGAATGGGGTTCGGTGGGTGGGAGGGTGTTGGGGAAGTTGGGTGGATGGTTTGGGGTTGGCGTTGGGGTGTTGGGGATCATGCCTGGCCATTAGCACACAGTGTGGCAGATGCATGCAGGTGGCAGAGTGCCTACCCGAGGCTGCTTTCAATGCTTTGGCAGTCGCTTTAACAAAGGACTCTGAGCTCTCTGTGACTTCTACATCTGCAAGAGAGAATGGAAGTCATCCGAAATAGAAACTCTCTCAAGCTAGGAAGGTATTTTAGGAACACCAAACGAAAGTCAACAGAACAAAGGACAAAGAGTGAAAGACAACGGAACACCTGCAAGATAGAATTGTCAACCAAACTTGAAATTTAAGTCACCGTGACTTAACTGCTGTTCTAACATCACCAAAGAAAGGAACATAACTCAGGTTCTCTACTTTCCAGGATGTTTGAAGAAGGATTGAAAAGAGAGATTCTTCTCTCTTTTCAATCCTTCTTCCAAGTCAGGATTCAGCCTCCATACCTGACAGGGCGCTGAAGAAGGTTGCATCCTCGTCGTCTTCATGCGATGAAGATCCTCCCACGTCGACGGTGTGGTCCCACTCCAGAGGGATGGAGTCCACGCTGACGGGGGTCTCCCGTCCTGACCGCTCCAGAGGAGGCGCCAGGAGGTGCCGGCCGGCCGAGACTAATCCGCCCACAACCGGGCCTTCCTCCTCGTCCTCCTTCCCTCCCTCCCTCCAGGAGGAACTGGTGGTCAGATCTGCTGAGTCCTCCAGGTCTGTGTCCCGGTCTGACAGCTCTCTGTCCTCCTCCAGAACCTGAGTGAGAGTAGAGGAGATTGAGATACAGCATGTGTTGATATAACTCCACTAGAGGTTAGACAAGCTGAATGGTATGGTTCTCTGATTCCTCTGTTCTGGGAGGGTAATCCCAAGGGTCGCTACTGACCGGGCGTCTGTTGACGAGGCGGTGGTGGAAACGAGCGACCCGGCCAAACACCTCCTGGCAGTAGGAGTGGAGCTCCTCCAGCTCATCCTCGATCAGCACAGCGTCCAGAGGGGCACTCTTCTGGATCAGGTTCTCCCCGAACACGATCAGGGCGTCGATCTTGTTGGTGTTCAGGGTGATTTCCTGCTGGAAGCCCTGCGGAAGGAAGTCACTTCAATCACTTGTATTTAAGGGGGCATTACGTAATCTATGACCTTTATTGTCCTTGACTTATCACCTCCTACACGATGTCTTGAAGGATGGGGAATTGTTGTTGTGAGTTTTAGAAGACAGAGATCTATATGGTTATATATGACTTACGTTGAGCTGCCGCATCTTGTCCTCGATGTCGCTCTCGGAGAAGTGCTCCACGTTGGTGAGTTGGAGGTCCATCTCAGTCAGCCAGACCAGGATGCCCTCTCGGGTTCCCTCAAAGTCCTCTCTCTGAGAGGTGAAGTGCTGCAGGGAGAACACCGGGTGGCATTATTAAAACAGTCTCCACTTTATTCTAGAGTCAGTATATAATATTGATAGTATGTATACCCTGGAATTAGTTTTAGCTGATTCCTGATATGATTTCACCAAATCCACTTCAGTAATTAAGCTGAGTTGACGAAGGGGAGGAGACAGGTTAACGTTGAGGGACTTTAATGTGTTTATAGACCTTTATAGACCTCCATAAGGAAGCTAAACTGACTTTCAAAAACGTTCTGGCCCAAGTTATACTGTACTATGTGACAAACCCACCCATATGGCACCTTACATTAAAAACTATAAAAGTAAGTAAAAGTATTTGAGTTTTCATTACAAACATTTCTGCTCTGGAAGCAGATTCTCTCATTGGCTGGATTAAACCTCAGCTCTGGCTCCACACGTCGAGGTCAACCAAGACGATTATTTCTGCCTCCAAGAAATGTTAGTCGAACTAAATCTCCAATAAATCTAAATCTGCGAATCAAATCTTGTAGTTACATATTTGCACGCAAACTGAAGCCCCATGATGTGATGTGGCTTATAGGGAGGATGACATGGACGAGAGGTCAACAGGTCCGGTCAGAGTTGACACGCAATGCACGTGATTACCCGCCGTCATCCTAAAGCAACATCAACATCCTCCATCTGGTCGGTGGTGCACGCCACGGTGAAAACAGCCACCTGGCAACATTACGGTGCATGCATCGTCACCGTCTGAGAGCTGACCTAAATCCTGACAGCTTAGCAGAGCGCTACTCGGATCACTGCAGACATCAGGTGGACATATCTGACACATGTTGATGTTTGATTTTTATGTCACTCCGTTGTCCTTGTTGACCTTTTTTTTATAGAGATAAAAAGGCACAGCACTAATTTACTGTAGCATTACAAATACAATCAGTTGCTGCTGTTGAACATCTGGTTGCGTTGCCACCAGCATTGCTTCCACTGAGGTCTCTGTTGCCATGTGCTGGTGATGAGTGCTCGAGTCTGACTCATGATGCATGCCACATCACCCCCTCCATATTTCCTCTCTATTCTCTCTATCTGATCTAATAAAGTAGAAGAAATTGCTTTTTGAAAAAAGTAGTGCAAGGTGGAATTAACTAAATTTTGCTCCCTGGTAGAAAACAACGAAAGATTCAACTGAGAACATGAGAATACTGGGCCGACGTTAGATCGTCTCCTCTCTCATCTCTTTGGTATGAAACACCACAGACCGGCTGGGTTGGTGTGTTCACTGACATCACATTACAGAATTTCTGGGCATTGACGTTGAAATTTCACCTCTTGCTGACGTTTTGTGCTGCCAATGTGTGAGTTGTTTAATGCAGCTTTAAATATCCTGAAGAATTAAATGTGTGACGATTGTCTTCAGTGTGATTTGATGATTACATGTTATTATTGTTATATGTTATTATTGTATAAAGCCAATCAATCAATCAATCAGCATCTGCCTTGCAACCACCGATCTCACCTTGAGTCTGCGGAGCACGCCGGCCACCCTCTTCTGCAGGCCGTCCCAGCGCAGGTTGCCCTCGTGGACCATGACCTTGAGCTTGCTGGCAGCGTCGGTGCGGTTCTCCCGGGCCAGGCGGCGGTACTGTTTGTTGACCAGTTCCAGCTGAGTCAGTCGCTCGTGGATTTGCCTCTGGAAAGCCTGAGGGGAAAAGTGTGAAGAGTGCAGTGTGAGTGCATTTTGAAAGGTTTTGAGAAGCCAGTGTAGAAGTAGTTGTATTGTCCATGTGATTGTCTGAAACTCAACGCTGCAGCTTTAAATGATGAAATGTGGTAGTTGAACACATCTACAATTCTAATTGGGATAGGATATTTTAGGATTCAGTTGGGAAACATCAAGCATAGTGGCCTTTTCAATGATTTCATCTGTTTTTAACCCCGTAGACCAGTTGGAATAAAGGAACCAGGCCTGATAGAATAATGAGTCTAATTTATTGTATCTTTCTATACAGATCAGATTTATTTTAATTTTATTTGCTAACTTATTTATCTAACCTTTCAATGCGGTCAGGACAAAGGAAGAAATACAAGCACAGACAAAAAGACATCATGAGGATTTTCCTTTGGCTGACAAGAAGGTATTTGGCTTCCAACATGACAGGAGAAGAATATCTTGGTAACGGAGGTTTGATGTCAAATAAACCACAGACGAGTTGACGACATTGGCAAAGTTGTTTTCTTGCTCATTTTTAAATACTTTTCCAGAGAAGATTTCAGAGCCTGCATGCTCCACCCCATTACAACTACCGTCTCCTCCTGTCGGCGGCTAAGAAAAGGTTATGTACGTTTCCCAACCAGTCCAGGGATTTGAACCCGTAACGGTCTGGTCACCAACCCCCTTCTCTAAGTTGTAGGCTAAGGCTGTAAATTGTAGGCTAAGGCTGTAAGTTGTAGGCTACCGCTGCCGCTGCCTGCCTACACCCCTGATACTCAGTATGTGGGTCACTAGTCCTCCATAGGATGAAGCGTCTGCAGTGAGCAACACCATCAACGCCAGCTCGGTGTTGCTGTGGAGATAAGAGAGGGTTTTACCAGCCACTAATCTCTGTAAGTAATCCAGGCTGACACGTGAAGGTCAAAGGTCACCCTATGATCACCTGGGACTGAACCCACTACAGACCTGGTTCCCGGCTTGTTTCCCAGCCTCCTCAGGGAGCAGGTGGGTGGGGTTCTCCACACAGGACAACACAAGAACTAGAGGATGGTGTTGGTATGCTTCATGTGACCACCAACCTGGTACTCCAAGCAGCTCAGAACAGATGAGAACTATTTCCAACCACGTTTTGACTCATGACAGCTAAACATCCAGTTAAACATCCAGTTAAACTCCAGTTAAAGACGCCAGGAGTCAGAGTCCCTGGAGTTTAACTGGAATGATTTCTAGATGTTCTGGTGGTTAAGAGGCTACCTGCTTCATGACATCACCTCTAAAGATGCCTTTTTACCTTTTCATGGCTTTCATTTACTATTGTTTCATTGTCTGTAATCTTTATCTCCATCTTTAAAAGTGTGATATGATTAAAACGTATTATTGTTACCAGTACATTCAGCTCTCATCCAAAGTGAGTTGTAATGAGGTTCAGGGTCTCATTCAAGGACACGTCGATCTCTCTTAGCGCTCGTGAAGTGAAATATTGCATGGAAAAATAAATCTGCTCACCTCAAACTTCTTCAGCTCCTCCTTGGCGCTGGTGTAGAGAACGTCGGCGGAGACGGGGTTGGCTGCCGTGAGCTCGGCCGTCTTCAGCCAGTCCTCAAAACGAGAGTAGTCGTCCAGGAACTTGCACCAGAGACGCCAGGTCTCCTCGATCCTTCGAAAGAACGAGAGGAACAGTTTCATTCTTTCATTCATTCATTCTTATTTATCTGACCTTCATTTAACCGGTCAGGGCGACTAAAAGCAGATTACCAGACCGGCCGATGGAAAAAGGCCCGTTGAGGGGCATTGTGGGTGGATCAGTGTTCATTGAGCTATGTACTTATTTAATCTCAAGGGTTCAGAGGTCCATCAGGGGATGTTTTCTAGATGGTTTCGGCTTGTTCCCCATGCCCACTTCATGTGACATTTTTGGACCTTCGTGAGGTCTTCGGTTGTTCAAGTGGCGGGCGTTGCCATGGTGACGGAGCAACCGAACAGCACAAAGGAAGAAACTCCTGATGTAACAGATGTTACCTGCTGAGGCGTACAGGAACAGACTGCATGGTATCACTGTGTCTTACCATTCTTACAATTGTTCCCTAAAAGTTTTTTTGGTGGGAGTTTTTCCTCGTCCTCTGTGAGGGTCTGAGGATGGGGGATGTTGTGTACTAACCTATTGTACTGTTTCACATGTTTCACATGTTTCACTGTGAAGCTCTTAGAGACTGGAACGGTGTCGAAGGGCTGTACAGATAAATGTGATTTGATTTGATATAAATAGAAATACATATTGTACTGTTAATGTGCTGTGATAGCGATACGCTCACGTTTCTGAGGCGATGGATGAGGCAGCATCTGATAGCTCACTGCTCAAATTCAATGCATGAGACTAACTTAACTCTACAGCCAAACAAGGCTTGGATTTGAAGTCGCCACTACAAAGTTATCACACCTTCCTCAGTTGATGCTTTCCTTGAACCCACGTGTGTGAAGCTGCACTTCCACAAACTACCATCGCCTCCTTTGCTTTAATTGGTCATGGCACCAGGACTGGATCACCGCCTCCCTACCGGCCTCTACATTGACATCAGAGGAAGCAACTGCAGACCAACTAGGAGTATTTAACAACTGAGGACGATTGTAAATGGCGGCCTCTGATGGCTGGACCAGGCTATTATGGTGAGTCACCAAGTTCACTTTGTTCGCGATTGACTTGCGTACATACTATTATCTACTACTCATGCTGTTTGTTTCCGTGGTAGTTGTTGAGATAAAAGCCAGCGGTCGTAGTTCCCCTAATACTGACTGGTGGAAAAACACAAAACCAACCAGAGCACCAACATGATCAATCATGATTAAAGGTTATCCTGACGATGGTGTTTTTATGTCTGTTATTTCTGTCCCACCTCATCCTCCTCTCCATGGACATGGCGCAGATGTTCCTCCAGCGCCGGTCCAGGCTGCGGGTGGTCTGCTGGATGGAGTCGTTCTCTGAGTCGCTGCCGCAGGCGTCGGCGTCGTGGAGCAGCACGTCGCACAGCGTCAGCACCGAGGCCACGCCCTCCGTGTGCTGCTCGATGTCGCGCTGCAGGTCCTGGAGGTCAAACACAGTCAGAGTCAAATGTCACATGACTCACAAGCAGCTTGCTCATTGGTCAGAATTCTGGTAACCTGTCTTAGAGTATTTGGTGGCAGTGTTCATACCATGATGTTGATGTTAACATATGAAGAAGTATCTGAATGTGAGCATCGCTCCAGGCGATTTTGGGTAGGAGGGTGATGAAGTACCATAGTGACCCGTGATCCCAGAGAAGAATGTCCTGAAAGGCTCTTATATAAACGTGACCAGTGCATGAATACTGAATGAAGTTTTCTTCAAAGTAAAACATCAAATATCAGCGTGGTTGGGAAGTGACCACAAGGGATAAGGCCGCTACTTCAACAACATGCAGCTTTCTGCAATGAATCAAAACCCATCCAGCCAATCACAATCGAGTATTTCCACACCAACGCAACAATAATTTAGTATTTCTTCAGGCTTTCACTGTCGATCACAGAGTAGTTCAGCACTCTGGGGTCTGGGTGCTTTGGTCCAAGCACATCTTATTTGTTGGTGTGTGTGTGTGTGTGTGTGTGTGTGTGTGTGTGTGTGTGTGTGTGTGTGTGTGTGTGAGGGGGCGTCCTATTAGCTCAATCCCAGAGGCCTGACAGCACTTTTGTTAGCACTTGTTTGTTCAAAGTTAGCACTCTCTGGGTTGCCATGGCGACCTCTAGAAGCCTGGAGAGCCCATCCATCCATGCAGGAGTCATTTCCGCCGTCCTTCATCCTCTAATAACAGAACCTGCTGCCTTTTCTCAGGAGCGAGGCCCATCTCTTTCAGCCTGTCTCTCTCTCTCTCTCTCTCTCTCTCTCTCTCCATCTGTCTCTCTCTCTCTTCCCCTACATCAAGTACATCTAGCTGTATCAGATTACTTTCAGGTGATTCTGATCGTGTCTCCGGCGTCTCCCACCCACCTGCTGCTCGGACAGTTTCCTCTGGATCTCGTCGCTGTGGCAGACGCTGTAGACCACCGGCTTGGCCAGCTCGGCCTCGATGCGAGACAGCCAGGTCCGCAGGTTGCTCATGTTCTTGTCGAGCTGCTGCACGGTGACCAGCGTCTCCTTCAGCTTCCTCACCCTGGGAACAGAGAGACAGTTTCAGTCGATCGATCGGTTTGATCGGTTAAAAGAAGCGTCCCAGCTGTGGTGATCCAAAAATGTGATCTAACTCTTCCGATAAGCAGAAGCGAGTGAGTGGCCTTTCTTCTGAAGCTAGTCACATCAACGTGGTACCCATGACCATGATGGAGAATCAGTTGAACGATTAAGGAGCTCCAAGGTCAGAAGATCAATTATTTAGTCATGGGGTTTTTTTTTTAAAGCTAGAAGTGCTTTAAAAAAAAAAAGTATATGTTACCTGTGGAAAGTGTTTGTAGTGGTGGATGCTACTGATCTACTCTAGGATCATGGAACCATGTCAGAGTCCAATATGAACGGACGGCAATGTCGAAAAGACGCACTGTAACAATACCAAAAGGCGTCACATCCGTTGCACCGATGTTTCTCCTGGTTTCTTGTTTTGGTTTGTGGCTTTGAGTTTTGACTGAATTGAGGCGTCTACCCAAATACCAGACAAAGGTGCTATTTCTTCTTCTTTCTTCTTCTTATGACAAATCTCTCAAATGAATGATATAAGATTTACTTATTGCCATGGCAACACTGAAACACTCTGACTTGAGGTCGGGTGCCGCGGGGCGTCCATGTGGTCCAGATCAGAACAGAGCTCTTTGCTGTTCACACCGATTACAAAACATCAGATCTGAGTCACAAGTGAGATGAAAACTCAGCAGGAATCAGACTCCCGGCAGTGTTAGCACCCCCCCCCCCACCCCCCCCTCTCCCCCCTGTTGACCTACACTGCAGCACTGTGGTGGTCTGGGAGGGACCGCTACCATTCATGTGACACAACAGGAGCCATTGTGGTTCCTGGGAGCTGCAGGTTGACCTACATCTCTGGCCCGTCTGCATTCTCCTGCACGTCATGTGACTGCAGAATGTGTGTGCATGTGTGTGTGTGTGTGTGTGTGTGTATGTGTGTGTGTGTGTGTTGCCCTTGTCTTTGACCTTAATGAAATGATGCTGTAAGTTATATATACATGGTTCTGATTTAGACACCGCTGTGGGTTTCTATGTTTGTGTTCTATATTAATAGGCTATCAAATCCATCTTACGTGTGTGTGTGTGTGTGTGTGCGCGTGCATGTGTGTTCTGAAAGCCGATCCCTCCGTTACAGCATGCTACCCGGTCCCTGAATGCAACAGATTTCACGCAGTCAACCAACAGATCAGAGAGCTGATGCAACACAGACGCCAGAGCGGCAACAAGCTGATCCCAGAGCAGCTCGTCATCACTGTCACTCCACAACACAGCGAACTAACACCGTGCATGCTGGGTATGGTTAGCTCGTTTATGGTTCATACTGCACATGCTCAGACCGAGCAGACACGCGTCTCATACAGCGACGGAATGAAACAGAAACAGAACAAGGGCAGAAAGGATTGCTGAAGGATATGTGTGTGTGTGTGTGTGTGCGTGCGCATGTGTGTGTGTGTGTGCGTCAGTAGATAGCGTAAGGTTGCATGCAGCGATGTGAGGATGCTCGATGGTAGAGGAGGGGGAGGAGGCAGGACAGCAGCATCCATAACATCCATCACCACCCGTCGTCCTGGAGCGACGTCAACACATCACATCACATCCACACACACACACCTGCTGCCCAGAGACACCCATACGTTGAGCTGAATCACCCATACGTTGAGCTGAAACACCGATACGTTGAGCTGAAACACCGATACGTTGAGCTGAAACACCCCTACGTTGAGCTGAAACACCCCTACGTTGAGCTGAATTCACGCTGAATGACACAGCTTGCCTCCTGCCTGCCTACATGCATGCACCGACAAAGCCCAGCCCATCCCCCCTTCATTCTCCATGCTGCCACCCCCGCTCTCCCCCCTCCCCCTCCCCCTCCCCCTCCCCCCTCTCCCTTCACACAGACACAACACAACCCCTGATCTGCTCCCCCCTCAGTCCCATGCTGTCTGGGTGCGCGAGGAGCGTGAGGAGGTTGGGGTTCGGGTGCGAGAGGTACTCACGGGCTGGTGAGGAGGCTACTCCATGGCGACGGTTCCTCTGCTAGCGAGCACTGCCCCCCCCACCCCCTCCCTCCCTCCCAGCCAGCCCTCCCTCCTCTGCAGTCCGCCTGTCCCCTCCTCCTCCCCTCTCTTCCTCCTCCTCCTCCTCCTCCTCCTCCTGATTCAGCCTCTGTCACACTGGACCGCTGGCAGTAACACACACAGGTGCATTCCAGGACACGTGGAAATAACAAACACCACGCCGTTCCTTCTTCTGCAGCTGAAGAGTTAAAACCTCAAACTATTTCTACTCTGGAAGTTCATCCTCCTTCATCTTCCACCTCATTTAAAATGATTTGTGATAGCAATCATTTAGTTGGAAAAATGGTGGCTCGTTTTGAGAGTATGTGGTGAAGATGATGAATTTAAGAGGAAGCTGAGGAATGGAGGTTCGGCTTTCCGATGAGGAATGTTTCATAAAAAGTGACATAAAAAGTGTTAAAATACACTTTAGTTACAATCAGATCCAAAAGACAAGAAGGAAAATGTGCAGATGAAGATGTTAAGGTGGAGCCAGTCAGGTGGTCCATCACCGACAGGCCGGCCCAGCAGGGAGCCTCCTCCCTTTCAACCAGCACTAACAGCCAATCGGTTATGACGCAGCTGAGAGGTAAAAGTCACCGCAGGCAGACGGGTGACACAGAGACAAAGAGGCGTAAAGAAAGACGGACATGTAAAACATAATCTTCACCGCCTGGGGTAGAGTACCAAACCATAACTCTGCCCCCCCCAACACACACTCAGACAACTCCATCTCTTGTTCAAGCTTCACAAATCACCGTGGCAACAGAGCAGCCGGCGACACGAGAGCTTTTTGAGAAACACACGGCATCATCGCCATGCCAACCAGATCTAACGACCACGCCGGAGGAGAGCCAAGCGGTCGTAAATGAGCAAAGTACTTTGTTTGTTTGTTTTCTGCCGGCGGCGAGCTCTAAAGCACTCAACAACTCAACACTAAATAACGTCTAAAAGCGAATGGCTCGACAAACTGAGCTGAGAAGAAAACACACTGAGGACATAAAGGAAGTATATCTGACGGGAGGAGGGGGGAGGGGGGGAGGGGGGAGGGAGGAGGTTCTTTAAAAAAACATCTGCCTCGTGCATCTCATTCAGACAATGAGGAGGAGGTGGGGGAGGAGGGGGGGAGAACACGGTGGCCCTGGGCTAGCGGTGGCCCCCGAGGGCCCGGTGGCACAAAGGCCGGTGTCAGCAGGCGGCAGCTGCCGGGCGACGGAGCAGCCGGTTTGTTCTGGCGGACAAAGGCGAGCGGCGAGCCAGAGTCAACCCGGCTAATCCCCCCGGCGGGTCGGACCCCGGCGGTCATCTGGGGACCGGACACAAGGCCGGGGAGAGCGGGGGGAAGTGGCTCGGGGTCGGGGGGAAGTGGCTCGGGGTCGGGGGGGAAGTGGCTCGGGGTCGGGGGGGAAGTGGCTCGGGGTCGGGGGGAAGTGGCTCGGGGTCGGGGGTGACCGCCGGTGACCGCCACCAGCTTAACCAAACATGTGACGCATCGCCGGAGGGACGAAGCGGCGAGGACATCGGCTCTGATCACTGATGTTTCCACCAGAGTCTGACCGGCATGGGTTCGAATTAGACTCCACATTCTAGCTGCCGATACCTCGCGGTTTGTTCCCAGATTCAACATTTTAACAACAAGGACTCAGTTTCCCCAACAGCTTTATTCTGTCAGGGTGGATGGGTGGATGATTTCTCTGGTCAGCCGTCTGATTTCAGATACTGTGGTCAGGGAGGAACCGACCATATCAGCGGTGGATGACGTCACCTGGCCGGTCCTGGCTGGATTACTGATTAGAGCTGACAGGATCCCCGGGGAGGTCGAGGGACGCCTGGAGCCCACTGATCCACAAAGCTACTTTTAGCCTTGCCTTAACCCACTAACACACACACACGCACACACACACACACACACACACACACACACTAAGACGCTTGTTGCTCACGTTCAAATATGCATGCAGGCAGGCAGGCACCCATACACACACCTTTCTTCCTCATAAAGTGAAGCCAGGTTTCTAGCTGATCAAAGACTGTGAGGTTGATCCTCGTCGGGGGGGGTGGGGGGGGGGGGGGGGGGGGTAACACATTCCATCACAGTGCAGCAGGCTGGCAGCAGCGAGGCTCGTGCCTCAGCAGCTCTTTAGCAGGCTTAGCCTTGTTATGCTACTCAGTCCCAGGAGGGCGGGGTGTGTGTGTGTGTGTGTGTGTGTGTGTGTGTGTGTGTCACTCCTCCGCCCCCCATTGTTAAAGACAGAGGACACACCTCGGTCATAACAACCTGTCAGTCATGAGAAAGGCCCTCGTCCCACCGTGAACCATGGCTCCGCCCACATGGCTCCGCCCCCTGCCTGTCACTCAGAGTTCATGGTCTTTTGGCTTGAAAGTGGGACTGGGAGTTTCCTGTTTAGGTTTAGACACTCGGGTGAAAATGTCTTTTTTCTGCAGATCTCTCAGAACACTCAGCAGCATCTCCACGTACGATTTTAATATGAGTAAATAATCTGCAATATCATTAAAGTGTTAATCCGCAAGATTCTTGTTTTTTTTCATCCAGCCTCCATCTTCGTCTCCCAGCCTCCCTGTGGTGTTCCTCACTGTGGTGTTCCTCACTGTGGTGTTCCTCACTGTGGTGTTCCTCCCTGTGGTGTTCCTCACTGTGGTGTTCCTCACTGTGGTGTTCCTTCCTGTGGTGTTCCTCACTGTGGTGTTCCTCACTGTGGTGTTCCTCACTGTGGTGTTCCTCACTGTGGTGTTCCGTGGTGAGTGTCTAGAACCTCATTATGTGACCATAATATCTGAGACGGTCAGATTATTACTTTAATTATTGACTCTTTTGAATTAAGAGTTTGAGAGAAAGGAAGAGATGGGGGGGGTGGGGGGGTTGAGGGTGGGCGGCTAAACAGCCACCATATGGCTTATCTAAGTCAGCTGCTCTCATGAAGGTTAAGTCACCCCCCCCCCCCCCCCCCAACTCCACCCATCTGGCGACAAGAAACCATCCCAGTGCAGCGCTGGCTGACTCGGTCTAAATTGCCGTCTGGATGTTGTGACTCCTCCTCCGACTAAAAACAGTCTTTTCATAAAAACCTGAAGTGCTCCCAGTGAAAACACAAACTAGCAGACGCAGAAATTCAATTACGGGTTGAAACTCACCGGCCTGTTGCTTGCCGGAAATGTCACCGGCGTGCCCTCCACCTGCCCGGCGCCCACGCCACAAACAACCGCCGCAGACTATTAACTTACAAGGGTTCCAGCCCACGCAGGACAGCGCCGGTAATCATGATTGTGCTGCTGCAAATAAATGAACCTTGTAGTCGGAGGAGCACGGCGAGGCAATCAAGTCTGAAGCTTCTCGCCAACGCAGACGGAATATTATGGCACCAGGCGAGGCTCACAGGGAAACACTGTCCTCACAGTGATCAGAAGAACTGGGTAGTTAGCATGAGCAGCGATAGCCACCGTGGCTGAACAGACACAGAGAAGAGCGCCACCTACAGGAACTCAAACTCCATCAACAGGAAACCCAAGGAGAAAGACGTCACAGTACTGGACACACTGTTTGATTGACAGGTGATCTCTGGGAAGAGCAGTGAGGAACACCACAGTGAAGAACACCACAGTGAAGAACACCACAGTGAAGAACACCACAGTGAAGAACACCACAGTGAGGCTGGGAGACGAAGACGGAGACCAAATAAAAAAAAACGGATATTGCAGATTAACACATTTGGATGAGGAGGTTCCACACCGACTGCCTGTCTAAGTTCCCATGAGCAAGGCACTAAACTCCTAACTGCTCCAGTGGCCATTAGTACAGTACCAGTGGACTGAGCAGATCCCAGGTCAGACTGAAACCAGACCCCAGGCCGATAGCACCCTAGGGAGTATCCATTCACGTCTCGTGGCGTCGTGCCACTAAGAGGCGGTGTAAGCCGGTGGATGGGCGTTTCAGCAGTTCTGTCCCTCGGTGCAGCAGCCACTCCCTCTGTGTTGGAATGGGATTTGTATCTGTGGATTAATAATCTCTCTCTATCCCCCCAGTGGCTCCCAGCTTCTCCAGCGTTAATCTGCTGCAGCTACACCAGTAGGAAGCCCAGCTGTGCCCCGAGAGGAAACCAACCTATCCCCAGTGAAAGCCCAGATCTACTGCTGTGGTCGACACACTCTCTGAAACACTCTTCGGTATAACTCTTGGTTTCAATGACAGACGCTAACACTGCTAAAACCCATTTTATAGAGACCGAAAAAGAAGAAAAAGAAGAAACAATTCTGAAGAAGTGTGTGTTGAAAAGTATTGAGGTATCCTTCAAAGACCACGCTCCGGAAACCAAACCACCTGAACTTCCAAACTTCAGAGATGTAGACAACAGTAGTTATTAGTAGTAGTGATAGCTCCAGACATCTGATCAGTCACATAATATCGTTGAAAAGCACCGACGACCCGGTGGCCGCTAACGGAGCTAACGGAGCTAACAGAGCTAACAGAGCTAACTGGAGCTAACGGAGCTAATGGAGCTAATGGAGCTAACGGAGCTAAAGCTAACGGCAGATGGAGGAAGGAGAGAAAGGAAGATGGAGAAATCACCGTTGAAGAAAACCGTTGATCAAAAGTAGCAACATCCTCTTTGCGCCAGAAAGCAACAGGGTTTATGGGAAATGTAGTCATAATTTAGAAAAACACGAGCACTAACAATACGTTAATTAGACCAAGGTCACAATTGATTTGACAATAACATATGGTGCAGAAAGACAGATCTAGATCTACCCAGCAAATAAAGGTCCTCGGTCGAGTTACCCGACGAGGTTCATCTGAAACACCTTACCCCTCAACGGTAGCAGCTAGCACCATCTCCTCTGAGTCAAGGAAGTGTTGAGTGAACAACAACAACAACAACTCTCTATGAGCAACACTGCAGGCAAAGTACAACTTCTTTTATTATCTTGTCAGGGTAATCCTCGCGGTCATGTTATTACCGATCAATTTACAAGCCAGGCTGTTCTGGTAATCGATCAATAGGGTCCCATAAACCTCCAGGGGAAGAGATGAACTTCCCCTTGAAGATCAATCACATTATTTCAGATTAATGGATGCCAGGGAAGTGAAAAAAGTAATAACATAGAAACCTCCCTCCCTCCCATCCTCCCATCCTCCCATCCTCCCTTCCTTCCTTCCTTCCTTCCTCCCTTCTTACCTGGTCTCTATGTGGTCAAACAGATGCTGCCAGCGGTCGTTGATGTCCCTCAGCTTGTCGTTGACCTCCGTCTCCTTGGTCTTGTTGCTGGCGGTGATCAGCTGCTCGCCGAGCTGCTTCAGGTGGGTTTTGTTCTCACTGAACAGGTTGATCTCCTCCATGCAGTCCTGACAGACAACACAGATCAGCTCATACAGCCGCTCATATTTACTATGTTGAGGATTTATTAGGCATCAGGGTAGGGTTAGATTCTCCAGTGGTAAAGGAACCAGGGCAGCAGAGAGACTGTCCTCCAACCAACCAGGACCAAGTTACCTAATATTTAATTCATGTCTTTCTCCTTTATTAGAACTGACTTCCATATTACAGCAATGTGATAATATTTACTGTGATTTAAGATATTAATTTACCTAATTTACCTTAAAGATTTAAGTCTTGAGAGGAGGGTGAACTCAAAAGGGGGGTAACTGAGTTGAGGTGGTTTTACCCTCCACATCCTCTACATCTCTGTCTATAATAATAATAATAATAATAATAATAAAAAATCAACTTTTAAGGTGAAATGTATTGACTATTAACCCTCATGACAAGAGTTAACATTATCATGAGTTTGTGTTCCAGAGAGAAACACTACATTTAAAGCTCCAAGGCCTGAAAAGGTTTAAAACCCCCACTGGGGCAATAAATTTGAGTTTCAGCAACAGCAATGGCCTTTACCCCTCCCCTCACCTCCCCTCCACACACACACACACACACACACACACACACACACACACACACCATAACAAATGAAAGGGGCCGGGTTCGACACAAACAAACCCGCATGGCCCTGCTGGGGCCGAAACAGCTGTCGTCTCTTTCACAATAAAAGGGAATTCACAGCTTTCTGAAAAGCCCCGACCGTCCCGTCCCGCCGCCTGCACCACCCTCCCACCACCCTCCCACCACCCTCCCCACCCACCACCCTCCCAACAGCGTAGGAGGAGGAACAGTCTGATGCAGCGCTGCTTGAATTAAGTAAAACTGAACAAAATGAAAAAAACAGCTATAGTTGGTGCTCAATGAGTGAAGGAGCATCAATGTGCATTTCCAATCCATTTTCCCAAATTCCCAGTTTTTCCAGACTTTAAATGTTAGAGATTGTGGCCAGTGTTCAAATATCACAATAAAACTACAACGAAGTGTGATAACCCTAACCCTAACCTTAACCCTAACCTTAACCCTAACCCTAACTTGTCCGGACTTGTCCGTGATCTTTTGTCTAAATCTAAAACTTTGGAATTTGTATGAATTTTTCTGTTTCTCGACTTTCCAAACCCCGAGTGAATCTTTCTATCTCTGTTTTGATGAGTTCATGTCTGTGTGTTTGCTTCCACTCAACACACCTTGATCATTTTGGACCAGTGATGAAATTACAACGGCAGCCATCGAGACATCTGGAGTAAATCCAATCTCCAGGCTATTGAAACGTGATAAGTACCAACATCATCACAACGACAGTGTTGAATGGGAGTGAGTCTGTCCAGAATTTCCCCCGGGGATCAATCAAGTATCGATCTCTGGCCGACACACACACACACACACACACACACACACACACACACACTTGAGCTTCCTACCTTCTTCAGCTTCTCCACCATCTCCTCGATGTTGAGGTCCGAGTTGTGCGCCACCTTGTTCTCCATCTGCGTCAGCCACTCACACAGCTCCTTGTTCTTCTGGTTGAAGATGGTCCAGGCGTTCAGCCGGTCGGCGATCTCCTGCTTACGCAGCGACACCTGAGAGGGTCGGAGGACAGGATGAGCGCCATTACTCTCATAACCCTCACTGTTACTGATCCAGGCACAGCCGGTGTTTATGTATTACAGGAAGATGATTTGAACCATGAGCCTCTGCACTCTTTGCACTCTGCAGTTATTAATACGTCCCTGATGCGTTGAGTGTGAAAGGAGAAAACTATAATGTCCGGCTTGATAACTTGATAACTCTTTGACAGTTCAAGTTCAAGAGTTTTATGAGTTTTAGAGTAATGTTTCTTCTTTCATGAACTACATGGAGGTTGGGTCTCTGTTGTGTTACATCAATCAGCAACAGACATTTATTTCTATGAAGCAGCTTGTGACTTTAAGGAGGATCTACTGATCTACTGAACTACAGATCCTCAACTTTCCGTTTAAACTACAAAGACTCAACATGCTGACGGGCTGAACTTCACCAAGGAGGCTGCTAGCTCCTCCGATGGCTCTAACTAGCTAACTAACTAACACAACACAACACACACACACATGTATGAACACACACACTCATGCACACACACACACACACACAAATCTCTCATGATAAAAGACGCAGCACAAAGTGAAAGCTATTACCCCCCCCCCACCCCCTCCTCCCACCAGCTGATTTCAATACAAAAGGCCTGAACTCATTTCTCCCATCACCATCTGTTCCCTCCCGCCACGCCCCCCTCCCCCCCTCCCCCCCAGACCTGTTGGTTTCTCCCGTCACCCTAAAAACACTAGCAAAGATTTACTAACTTAACTGCTCCTCAGTAGCTCGACCTTTAACAGTCTGCTAGCAAACTAACTGCACAACATGTCTGACAAATGACTGTAAAACATATTAATGAAGTATATAGGTCAACTTTACTCTTTCATATAACAGCCAGTGAGTTTAAAGGTTTCAAATGACGACATGCAACATGTCAGACGACTTTCTCTGAAGCAACAAACTGATTTAATAAAGAAATTGAGTTTCTGCGTTTAGCCACTTTGCTAAGTTGCTGCTGTGCCGAGGCAGCAAACACTCCCTAGCAAAACCAACAGACGGTGAGTGACGGTGTTTACACCAGCACACACACACACACATGCATGGGATCAACCACTCAAGGACCCTTAGACTGTACAGTGTCTACATCTTGGTCTAGTCTGGACCCAAAGGTGCCAGAGGTTCAACGTCCCTTTGGACTGAATGAGTCCACTTGTACCGTGACTGAACACATCAACACGTCTGAGCTGGTGGCACCAAGACTTTATTGTCTTTGGTTTCAATTGGTTTGGATTCCCAGTAAGTTTAGTTGCACCGCCAGTCAGTCCACATACTCCCACTTTCACCCACAGCTCTTTACAGTACAGTAGGTATCACAGTAACACGAATGAACCTGAACCCCTACCTGATGTCCTACACAGGATCACAAGTATCCTTACATGTACATTTTAAGAAAACAGTAGAATGAGCTTCAATTCCAACATCACCAAATTACAAGCAACAAATAGTAAGGAATAGGTCATAATATCCCTGGGACCATGAAATGATCCTGTAAGAGAGAAGTGCTAGGAAGGAAGAGAGCTGTTGAAGGGATTGTTTTAGGTGAGCAGTGATATGACTCGGTGGTGAGAGGGTGAGGAATCACTCCCACCACCAGAAACCCAGCAGACCAACCTTGAGGCAGAGTTCAT
Source organism: Hoplostethus mediterraneus (assembly GCA_034670385.1). NCBI lineage: Eukaryota > Metazoa > Chordata > Actinopteri > Trachichthyiformes > Trachichthyidae > Hoplostethus > Hoplostethus mediterraneus. The sequence goes on from JAXDDW010000065.1 coordinate 228,946, forward strand.
CCCACTGGCAGTGAAGGTGCTCCACTTGCTCCTGGAGGAGCAGGACGTCATCAGCAATGATGTACTGGGACAGGTCTGTCTTCATGGTGGCCAGCTCCGTCAGGCTCTCAGCCCAGTCCTCCAGGCAGTCCTCGTTCTCCTGCATACCATAACACAGCGACCACCACAGCAGACTGTCAGGGACCCTCAGGGCTACTCTCTAACGTCTCTCTCTGCCCAGCCCCCTTTCTCTTTCTAACTCTGTTCTCTCTCTCCACGCCCCGAGAGAGGATTAAGGGTAGCCTGCAGGACGGGATGGGGGGAGGGCTGGCCAGGAAGGGGGAGGGGGGAGGGGAGAGGGGAGAGGGAGGGGTGGAGGATAAAGGCCCTGATGGGTCAGGAGAGATGAGTCGCTAGCCAAACCCGTTACCAACTTGGCTTTGGTTTGAGGTCTGGGGTCGGTGACAGGAAACAAGCTCATACCATAATATCTTATTGCTGCTGCCCCATGTGTCCATATGTTCTCTGTTACTATGCTATAAGGTGTTGATATGATTCTCCATCGATGCCGCCAAGACAAATTCCCGTCTAACGTGACTTAGTTCAACTATTTTGATTCGTTTGATTCGTGTTTTGCAGAGTTGCTGCTTGTACCTTGTTGAACTGCGTGGCACTTTGCAGCTCGTCGGCACAATCTGGCATCGCCCGGTTGATCCTGGTCTTCACGTCCTTCAGCTGCAGCGTGCTACCGGCTAGCCTAGCCTCGCAGCGCTCCCAGTTCTGAAACACAATCAAAACAGAACGCATCAAGACAGTGAGTGGTCATCAAGGTAGGCCGGCCTCGTTGTCCCTCTGCCACTCCCCCTTTCGTCTCTTCCCTCCTAAACATATCCTCCATTGATTAAAGGAGATTGGATTAACTCGTCACGAGGCAGATGGAGGACCCGGATCCAGATGCCTCGGCCCAAAATGCCTCTTAAAGACCGAGTCAATCCAGGTTGGTCAAACACAGAACAAACTCTTGCTTCAGCCTGATGTATGTTTATTTACAGCTGACGCCAGGCCAGCAGCAACGTGATATTTTGATATTTTTGTATATAAGCAATACCACGCAACATTTCTCCTCAGTGAACAATATGAGGATTTTGAAATAAACCAAAGTAGAAATAAAAGAAATCTAGGAGAATAAACTCAAACATGGGATTCAGTTTTCCAACAGCCAGACAGATTTGTACTGAGCTGCCTGCCTCTTTTTCACCCTGGTTGTACTATTAGACTGTCAAACATGGAGGGCAAATTGTCATCTATAGTGGAGTGCAGCACATCCAGTCTGCAGCACCTGACAGATAAAGGCTGGAGAGGCTGACTAGGACTGGAAGGTTGTTGATTCAAATTCGGGCTACGGAAAGTCACGAGGCACATTCACATTCTGCCTCCCTCAATAACTGTAGTTTCCTCGTCAGAAGAGAATGTGTTCTTGTTCATGTAGCCTGAACTTTAATACATCAGTACTACAGGAGTTTTGAGGCATTGGTACAGTTACCGTAAACAAACCAGACCATCACTACCAGCCTGTCAGCCTCTACCAGCCTCTACCAGCCTGTCAGCCTCTACCAGCCTCTACCAGCCTCTACCAGCCTGTCAGCCTGAAACACTAGCACTAACACTAGTGGTCTACGATGGTCTAGTGGTCTACCATGGTCTAGTTTGACGGCAGCACAATTATTTTAACTATCATATATTGATGTTTAAAAATGCACCTTTAAAGTAAGTCATCTACCTGGTTATTGAGGCATGGTTTCACCACAGAAAATAGCTTTCATAACAAGTAATTTAATCTGGGATTCACTTGAAGCACAAGAAATAAATGTGCCAATAAAGTCAGATCATTTAAAGTTTCCAATATTGTTTCAAGAAGTTTCAAGAAGTAATGAACAGTCAGAGAACCGTGAACTGAACCTGGTGGTGTTGAGTTATAGCTGACTGTATCCTTAGATGCTCTCACACCGACTCAGTAAATGTTATGAGCACATCTATTGTAAAAGACAATATATTTGGACCTGACCAAGAAATGCTTTTTACACTGCCTCTGTCATAACCTTAATGCATCATATCTACAGTATACACCATAGGGTACCACCAAGAGCCACCTGTGTACCATTAAGCAGAGCTGGGGGTGATGGGAGGTTTTGCTATTGTTCCGTAATCTGTCTTGGCGGCGTGGCGGCGTTCCCTACCGGGGCTCAAATGGACCAAAAACTCACTCAGAAAACAGACTAGAGGTCCAAAACCCAGAGAGAAAGGAGAGATCACAGCATGGTTAATGGAGGCAGTGTGGTCGGGAGAGAGAGGGAGAGAGAGAGAGAGAGAGAGAGAGAGAGAGAGAGAAAGGGAAGGAGGGGAGAGGCAGAAAAAACACATATAAAGCAAGAGAGAGAGAGAGAGAGTAAAAGAAACAGAAAATGAGAGCAAGAGCGAGGAAATGATGGAGAGACAAAAATAACAGAGTGACAGGACGTGAAAGAGAGCAAGCAAGCACCCTCCACCCTCCACCCTCCACCCTCCACCCTCCACCCTCCATGGTCCTAAACTCTGGAACTGTCTTCCAGAAAACCAATCATCAATTCCATCAATTGATTCAATTGATCCTTTAAAAAGAAAACAAAGTCTGTTGGCTCCTTATGTACTCTCCCTCTCTCTCTCTCTCTCTCTCTCTCTCTCTCTCTCTCTCTCTCTCCAAATCGATCCCTTCTCTCTGAGTGGTCAAAAGGTTGATTGTCTTTTGATCTCTTCATGTTTTAAGTTTATGTTTATGTCATGTTTCCTGGCTGTATGATTTCATTTTTATTGTTGTGAAGCACATTGTGAAGTTTGTGTCTGAAAAGCACTATACAAATAAAGAGAGAGAGAGAGAGAGAGAGGGAGAGAGAGAGAGAGAGAGAGAGTATAATGTAGGTCGGTGGGCTGAAGTTTGAGGCCACAGGAAGAAGGTATTTTTCCGGGTATACTTAGAGGCTGTTAGAGTGAAGAGGTGGAGGAGAGGGTGGAGGCAAACAGCGGAGGGCATGCAGCACTTTAACAGTTCACCACCCATAGGAAGCCCATTTCCAGCAGTGTCCTGATTTAAAATCCATCTACTTTCCTATTTTTCTTTCTCGTGCTAAAGCTGGCAGTATACTTGTTGTGGAAAAGACAAAGCACCCTACAGGCTTGCTGCCGAACTACTGGAATTCTTCACACACTAACCTGCAGTGCATGATCATCTGCAAATGGTTGAAATATGACATGATTAGTTGTATTGCCTTGCAGGAAAGCGTCTCTGTTTCCTTTTCTGGAGTTTAATCCTGATGTGCTGCTACTGGCAAGGAGTGTCAGAAAATGTATATTAAAAAGCCACAGCAAGTATCCACACATTTATATGCAGTGATGGGTGTGACTGTTCACCTGAGACATTAGCCAAGTTAGCCAAGTTAGCAAAGTGTATAGTAGTATACCACTGTCTGATCCCAATAGCAAATGCACTAATAATGCAAATCTGTGAGCAGACGGAATAACCAAAATCCAATATATCATCAAAATGTGATCAATATATTATCAATATATCATTGTCAAACTATCTTGGTCCAATTACCATAACAAATGAGAGCATCACGCCAGTGGTATTGTTAGTGCTGCTGTTTCTCAAAATGAAGACCCCCCCCCCCCCCAGGACACTAGAGGCTGACGTAAATGTCCCAAGGAAACAGCAGTACTCTCATCTCACTCCAGATGGTCGGCACTGAGACATTTTGGCTGAGCACATCTGAAATTTCATTGATTTTGAATTTCCTGTGCAGTCTGTCCTCCCCCGTATTGATCGGAGGGTTTTGGTTTCACACAGTTGAACCTCCACCAGCAGCCAGGCCGGTAAAACCTCCACAGATAGAAACCCACAGGCGGACGATGCTAGGGTAATAAATATGTTTCATTCCAATATGAGACTTCAACTATATGAAAAACCTGCAGCCAAATTACACATTACAGCACAAAATTAAATATAAATAAATATTTGCCCTTCTAAAATGAAAGTCGCTGACTAAGTCCTTGGTCGTATTTTGGGAAGTGAATGAAGAACTTCAGGTGATGGTTTATTTCTCTTCATATGACTTTGCTTCTGAGTTTGGTGTTTCACTTTTTTCCTTGAATTGAACGCTTACATGTTGAACGCTTCATGTTACTGAGTTACACTGAAACCAGAATCCACAACAAATCTTCAGTTTTAAAACAATCCTGTTTTTCCTAAATCATGACATTTTTTTGTGATACAAGCTTTTCTTCTAAACCACATGCAGTTAATGTGCTTTTTAATATTTTAAACTGTAAAACAAAAGTCTGTTATTCAGAAATATCAAACCTTAGATTGTGTTCACTGGTCAACCACAACTGAGCTGTGCAATAAATAATAATTATTAAATTATAAATAATTATAATATATTTAATAATAATATAATAATCGAATAATATATTTAGTAATAATTAAATTAAATTAAATTAATAATAATACTTTAATAATTATAATTATTATTATTATTATTAAATAATTAATAATTGTTTATTTGCAGAAGCTTTCCTTCTGCTTTGAGAAAAATAAAATAATAATGTATCTTGTGGTGAAGTACATCTACAAGATGACATTTCTAAAACCAACCATGTTTTTTGTCTGTCCAAAGCCACTATCAGTAACAGGATGACTGAGTACCTTGACTATAGCTTCGGTGAGGTCGATCCTCTTGCCCAGCAGGAGGTGGAGGTTGTCCCACTCCTCCTGCAGGGTTCCCAGCTCCGTCTGCAGCTGCTGCTGGGTCTCCTCGTCCCCCATGGAGAAGAGCTGCCGACCCACCTCCAGGGTGTGGATGTACCGGCACTGGTACCGCTGGAACAACAGCTCAGTATGCTGGAGAACATGGGGAGACAGAGGGAGGACATGAAGGGTTAGAATGACTGGGGAAGGAAAGGAAAGGAAAGGAAAGGAAAGGAAAGGAAAAGGAAGGGAAGGGAAGGGAAGGAAAGGAAATGAAAGGGGGAAATATAGAAAGAACAAGAGAAAGAAAGAGAAGGAAAGCAAAAAAATGGGGGGGAAAAAAAAAAGAAAAGGTGAGAAGAAAGAAAGAAGGAAAGAAAGAAAGAAAGAAAGAAGGCAAGAAACAAAGACAGAAAGAAAGAAAGAAAGAAGTAAAGAAGTAAAGAGCTAACCAGTGAGTTCTGTCGTTGGGTGAAGTGTCTAACTGATCTATCAGTCGGCTGAATGGTTTAAATACTCGTCAGACTCACTCAATTCAAATCTCCTCACGTCCAATCAGGTCACTCAACACCTGAAGCCTCTGTTCCTCCTCTCGTCATTCTGAGGGAAATACAATCACCAGCAATCCTCCACTTCCCCTTCATATCTGGAATCAGCCCTCTGGCAGAGTAACGGGTCTTCAGGAAGTCTCTCTGTTTCTATCAGAGGACCCTGAAACTCCCTCTCCTCTCTCCTTCCTCACCATCTAGTTCAGCCTCTGTCTCCACCAGACTCGTTTACTGATGGTGCCTGATTTAAATCACTCACACTGCAGCTGAAAGTGTCTCAAATTCAATTTCTGCCCCTCACATGTGAAACAGAAATCTAATTCATGTGAACACGGAGCTTTTTTTTCCGGTCCACATGGATGGAAAGATGTGACCCAAAAGGAACAAAAACCACCAGGATCCTGCAGAATGGGAATTGTAATTCCGATTGAACGATTTCTTTAAAAACTTGCCATCAAACAGTTTTAGTCCCATCAGGGTTCCCACCACGGCCCTGACATGAAATTCCTTCATGACTTCAGATTCATATTCCTTCCTGGTTTGTTGGTGTTATTTTAACCTTATAAACGTTTAAAGGGGTAGACAGTCTGGTTGGAAACGTCCCCCCGGCCACCCGGTACCAACCTGGAGGTCCTGTAGGGAGCGTCGGAGCTGCTGCAGGCTGCAGAGGGCCGGCCCGGCAGGGGGGGAGGAGGGTCCAGGCGTCCGACAGGAACCTCTGCAGCTTCCTCAGGCTGCGGTTGTACAG
>JAXDDW010000065.1:240000-370000 GCA_034670385.1 Hoplostethus mediterraneus
CCTACCTGCAGCCTGGCGTGGACCCGGCGCTGGGCGTGGAGGGAGAGTCGAGGGCTGCTGAGCTGATCCAGAGTCAGAGACGTCCTGGCGGTCTTCAGCTCGGCCTGGTCCAGCCTCTTCTCCAGACCGCCCCACTGGTCCTGGATCAGCCGCAGCCTCTGTGTCACAGATGCATTCTGGGAACAACAAGACGGTCCAACAAGAGGGAGACGCGCTGAGTGTTAGGTGGAATAGCCAATGCCAAACAACAGTGAGGATCAGTGACTGATCAGTGATCGCTAAGTGATTGATACGTGATTGATATCAATCACGTAAGTGATTGATACGTGATTGATGAGTGATTGATGAGTGATTGATACATGATTGATATGTGATCGATGAGTGATCGATAAGTAATTGATAAGTGATCGATAAGTGATCGATAAGTGATTGATAAGTGATCGATACGTGATTGATAAGTGATCGATAAGTGATCGATACGTGATTGATACATGACTGATACTCTCCTGGGCGTCTCCTACCTGCTGAGCGAGGGCGGTGCCCGGCCTCCATGGCGTCTTCTGTCTGAGCCCGTCGGCCATGTTGGTCTCTGAGCTGCTGAAGAGCAGAAACCTTCAGCCTGATCTTCTCCTGCAGATCCTGAACAGGTTGGAGTTTCCTTCAGGTTCACGTTTGTGACATTTGAGCCACTAAATCAAAATCAAAAATATAGATCAATATATATCTATCCTACCTGACAGCTGCCGATGCTCCTCTGGACGTCCGTCTGGCTGCTGGGCGTCAGCGCCGAGTCGACCCAGACTCTCTGCTCTGTGATCCAGCTGCTGGTCTGCTGCAGGCCGGCCTGTCGGTCTGATCTGGTCTTCAGTTCCTGCTCCGCCTCCTGGACCTGACCGGAACATTCCTCAGGTCAGACTGACTTCTTTAAGGTGGGATTGTGGGAGTTTAACAAGGGAGTTTTCTCAAGTGCAGTGGTTTAGGGGTATGTCTCCTGATGCACCATGGGAAAATAAACTGATCTGATTCTACTGCAAGGAATAAAAACAAACCGGTTCATCCAACAGAAGTAATGGATTACTTTACTGGGCAACTATTATCTACAGTTTGAACTGATGTTGACCTGAGAGTTGAGGGTTCCCTGGAGACTGAGCCAGCGGTGGTTGAGGCGGCCCTGCTCCTCGGCAAACTGAGTGTCCTCACAGCGCCCCCTCCGGTCATCATGAGTACTGCCGGTCTGAAACACTGGCTGGTTGACATAGTCCAGCGTGGCCTGGTGGGCAGACATCTCCACCTGACACTCCTGGGGGGGAGGAGGGGGGAGGGGGAGAGAGAGAGGGGGAGAGAGAGAGAGAGAGAAAGAGAGAGAGAGAGAGTAGAGGTGACAGATGAGAGAGAGAGAGAGAGAGAGAGAGAGAGAGAGAGAGAGAGAGAGAGAGAGAGAGAGAGAGAGAGTAGAGGTGACAGATGAGAGAGAGAGAGGCAGACATTTTATTAACTGGTAGTTTATTTATTTAGTTACGAAAAAATTCAGGTTTATTGATCGGGGGGGCGGGGGGGGGGGGTCATTGCCGCAGAATAGGATGAAAACATATTGATTGATTGATTGATATGAGGATTGAAGATGCTCTCATTATGCTGATACTGACTTGTTGATCAATTTATAGATTATAGATGATAGATAGTTTATAGATCTACACATTAACAGCCAATAGACAGGCGATGTGTGGAGGGACCCCCCATGATGGGAAACTGAATCCTTTTGTTGGCATGACAACGGTCAGATCAAAAGGTATTGATCGGTACGAGACAGAAGGTGGTATGGATCTACGTTACCCTGCAGCGGTCCAGCAGCCTGGTGAGGTCAGCAGAGGAGGAGGAGGACTGGAGGCCTCGCTCCTCCAGCCTGGACTCAGCACCTCCCAGCCAGGCCTGCAGCTCCGCCAGCGCCCCCTGCTGGGTCAGCCTCTCTACCCACCGCTGAGGACAGAGAGAAAGAGGAGATTAGAGGAGAGGAGGGGGAAGAAGGGGAGAGAGGAGAGGAGGAAGAAATAATAGGGAGAGGGAGAGCAGAGTAGCAGAGAGGGAAGGAGAAGGGAGGATAGGAAAGGTGAGGAAAAGATGAGGGGAGAGGGGGAGGAAGAGGGGATGGAAGTAGGCAAAGCTTGAAGTGAAGAGGGAAGAGGGAAGGAGATGAAGAGAGAGAGAGGGGGGAGATCCAGACAGACGGAGGAGAAAATGTGTTCACACTGAGGAGGAGGTGAGGAGGTGAAGAGTCCTCCAGGATGTGAGGAGGTGAAGACCACCACCGAACCACCATCACTCACCTTGTGCAGGTTTTGCTGAATCACCGGTAGATCCACCAGCAGGCCGGCCCAGTCCAGCTCCACCTGTCTGAGCTGGGAGGGGATGAGGCCTGCAGCCCGGCAGCCCGAGTCCCCGTCCGAGTCTCTGACCGAGTCTCTGACCGAGTCTCCATCCGAGTCCCTGACCGAGTCTCTGACCGAGTCTCCATCCGAGTCCCTGTCCGCCTCCCTCAGCTGAACCAGCTGGGTACCGGTGCTGACCACTGATGCCTTCAGTCCACGTTTGGCCTCCAACTCTTTGGTGAACTCCTGAAAGATGAACATTTAAAAAGCTTTATTTTGAAGGAACAGGAAGTTATAAAGTGTCTCACTGTGACCAGAACCAGAGTGGGCTTTCCCTGTCTTGTCTGTCTAGTTTGTGAACTCACCATAAACTGGAGGTAGTGGTGGTCAGCGCTCTGCTCAGGATCTGTCTCCTGATTGGCTGGCTCAGTGAGCTGACTCCACCTGTCAATCATCTCTCTAGCCCTGCCCATCCAATCAGCCAGTAAGGCAGAGTCACGGGCAAACCTGTTGATGGGAGATTAGAAAAGTGCAAATGTCATCATATGAATCTTTTTCCTCTCCAGAACTACAAAAGGTTTTGATTCATTCATCATAAAGAGAGTTCCTGCTGAGAGATATTGGCTGATGACCTATTGTTTTATATTAGTAAAAACAAATGCTGTTAAATGTTGTTTGCATATTTTGTTAAAAATAATAAATATATTGTGATGTTATATCTTGACCACACTGTCCACCCTAATAAAGAGTAATGCTGCTATCAGAGGAAGTGGAGGTCAATATGGGGAAGGACCAGAAACTAACTGGGACACTAACCTGCTCCCCAGCTTCCTGTTCCTGTCTACAGTGATGCGCTCTTGCTCCACCCTCCTGTGCAGGGCGCTCCAACGTGCCTCCAGGCCTTGGGTGGCCACGCCCACTCCCCTACAGCCCGCCTCCTGCAGCCGGAGCCCCGCCTCCAGCATCCGGCCGAACCGCGCCCTGCTGCCCTCCAGAACGCCTCCCGCCTCCTACCATGGAGACACAACCTCATCAACAAGAGCACGCACGCACACACACACACGCACACACACACACGCACACACACACACACACACACACACACACACACACACACACACACACACACACAACCCCCCTGCATCCTGCAAAATGAAGACAAACCACTCATCTCCTGGAGAACATCACGAGGCCCGCTGCACCACTCAGTCCATTTCAGACGAATGAGAGAGAAAAGAGTCCAGAGCAGCGACAGCAGGAATATGAACCAAGATGAATTCTGTCTGGAAGTCTCGGCTCGGCTGATAACTCACATCAAAGCCAGAGAACATCATGTACCCAGATGAAAACAACCATCGGCTCATATTTAATTGAGCCCATTAAGTGCGGCGTACAAGAGCAGCAGGAGAGCGTGTCCAACAGTCGCCACATGAGAGGAACACAGCAGACGGCTATTGGTAAATACCAAGTACTCCCCGCCGGTGGAGGGAACACACGTATTAAGAGAATTACCTGGTGGGCAGACAGTTTCTCTGATATGTTTTCCTCAGAGTCTTCCCCCAGGTGCATCTTGGGAAGCGAAGTCTCCATGTCTCTCAGCAGGGTGTCCAGCCAGGCGCTGTCCTCTTCCCACTGCGACCACATCTGAGACAGAAGACAGAACAACCGTAGTTACTGTGATTAAAATCAATTAAATGCTGTGGCATTTTTTCTACGCCAAAGTAAAAGCCCCTGCCAGTCCTGATGACAGTCACTACAAATGTCACAGTGAAAACTGGGTATGATGCCTAATGTGAAAAAACAAACAGTAGTATTAGTAGTATTACGCAATACTCAAATCTTTATACACAAATTCCAATTCATAGAAATGTATCTTGCATGTTCGGGTGAACAGCAATAAACCAGGGACAGATATCAAATATGTGAATAGATTGTTGACTCACTTATTAATAACAACAATAACAATATTATTATTAATAACAACAATAACAATAAACTTCATTGGTAAAGCACTTTGAAAAGTTTACAAAGTTCTTTGCAGAAAAAACAGACAAGACAAAAGCTGCAATCGGTTAAAAGACGAACTGTAGAAACAATTTAAAATCTGACAGTGACAATTCTGAACTTTACCAGAAGCCGAGCGAGGAGCGTCTGCTTGTTCTGAGATTAAATGTCTTTAGAAACGTATTTTTCTCGATAGTGTTTTTATTGTACTTCATCATGGTGTTGTTTTATCCCGTCACATCACACAGTAAGTAGACTAAAGGTCATTGGATGTATTACCTGTAGGGTTCTCTGCATCCTGGCTCCTTTCTCCAGAGCTTGCTCCTGCAGTCGGGCCTCCTCCTCCTGCAGGCCCAGCACTACGCCCTCCCACCTCTGGAGGGCGCTCTCTGGGACTCTCTGGGTCAGGTACTGCAGGTTCCCAAGATGACTGCCCAGGAACTGGAAGAGCTTCTGAGAACGGGAAAAAGTAAATGATGATGAAGATTATATTATGGGCATTTTAGCGAAGCGAAGACTCGAACCCGCCAGGCCAGATTCGAACCCGTGACATCGCAGGTACATGATGTGGCCCAGCAGGACCTCCAAGTCTTTCGCACACTGACCGTCTGAGAGCTGAGCCGGTGCTGGAGCTCGGCCCTGCCGTGGAGCTCCACGCCGGGCTGCTGTGAGAGGCGTTCGGCCCCCAGACCGAGCAGCTCCTCCAGGCTGTGGACCAGACGCTCTGTGTGCTGCTGGAGCTCCAGGCTGGTCCTCACGCCCTCACAGCGGGAGCCAACGCCACCCAGGACGCCTGTCCAGCTGGCCCTGGACACGAGAGGAGACAGGATTACCTTCTCTGATCCAGCTGTATCTTTAATAAACTATCCAAAGGAGAAAAAACATTTCAACAGTTTTTGTTGAATGATGAAGTGTTTATGTGTATTTGTGTGTTTCTATCAGTGTGTTTGGTTCAGGTCGAAGTAAACACCAAGCATTATTTTCAACTGCTAATTGAATGATACTGAGAGGAAGACCACTGGACTCCATGTATTCAACAGACAGGTAGATAAAAATATGGGCGGTGGAACTGTAAATCTTCTAGTATGTTGTCCTCTTGAGAACCCTCTGCCCTTCACCGTCGTACTTAAAGAACTCCAGGTATGAGACTGATGACTGACTTACCTGTAGCTGCGTGGCCCGGTGGATGAGGGAGGCTGGCAGGTCCTGGTGCTCAGCTTCCTCCAGCAGGGAGCTCACCTGCCTGGCCTGCTGCTGGAGAGGCTCCTGGACCTGGACCAGCGCCTGGCAGGTACACAGGTACACAGGTACACAGGTGAACCTCATGACTGGAGGTCATGTTCAATGTGACTGCTGAGTATAGACACATGTATTGGAAAAGTGCAGGAACAGAGCTGCTCTAGAGGCAGAATTAATCTCATTGGTTGAGCTAAACCTCAGTGGGCGGAGCCAAACAAGACCAGATGGGAAAATACAGTCATGAGAGGTGGGAAGTGAAAACTCCACCGCTGTGTCAGTGAATCATCTTCTGTTTCAAATTAGTTTTTTCTGACCTTTCCATTATTGTACATTTCATTCTGCTGAAATTTCCCTTGGGGATTAACAGAGTCAACTAACTAACTAAACTCATCTCATGAAACATCAGTAGGTCTGACCAAAACTATAATCAATAAATACATAAATACATGGCCATGGTAACAGTACCTGTAGTTGTTGGTAAATACCCCGGGTCCCGTTCGGTTGGTTAGTTATGTGGTGTACGGCCAACTGGTTAGAGGTGAAGGCTGCATGCAACTCGTTAAGGAGCCTCTGTTGGTTAGACAGACGACACACCAGGAACATGTTACTGCTGAACACACACCGGGAACATGTTACTGCTGAACACACAACAGGAACATGTTACTGCTGAACACACAACAGGAACATGTTACTGCTGAACACACAACAGGAACATGTTACTGCTGAACACACAACAGGAACATGTTACTGCTGAACACACACCGGGAACATGTTACTGCTGAACACACACCGGGAACATGTTACTGCTGAACACACAACAGGAACATGTTACTGCTGAACACACAACAGGAACATGTTACTGCTGAACACACAACGGGAACATGTTACTGCTGAACACACAACGGGAACATGTTACTGCTGAACACACAACGGGAACATGTTACTGCTGAACACACAACGGGAACATGTTACTGCTGAACACACAACGGGAACATGTTACTGCTGAACACACAACGGGAACATGTTACTGCTGAACACACACCGGGAACATGTTACTGCTGAACACACACCGGGAACATGTTACTGCTGAACACACACCGGGAACATGTTACTGCTGAACACACAACAGGAACATGTTACTGCTGAACACACAACAGGAACATGTTACTGCTGAACACAAAACAGGAACATGTTACTGCTGAACATACAACAGGAACATGTTACTGCTGAACACACAACAGGAACATGTTACTGCTGAACACACAACAGGAACATGTTACTGCTGAACACACAACAGGAACATGTTACTGCTGAACACACAACAGGAACATGTTACTGCTGAACACACAACAGGAACATGTTACTGCTGATACCGTCGGACCGCTGAACACACAACAGCTACACAGTCGTCTTAACGGGAAACATCAATTAGAATTGGACACATAGTGAGCTGATCAACTTATCATTAGACTGTAACACGGTGTTGAACAGTAAGACAAGTCAAACACAGAACAGCAGTCATGTATGATCATAACAACATCCTACATCTGGGTCAACTACTGTAGATGTTCCCTTGAGCAAGGCACTCAACGCCCAATTGCTTGCTTACATTACATCACATTACACTACATGGTCTGCCTGTCACCATCAGTCACCTACCCGCTAAGCTAGCATTCAGAGTGCATGAGAAAACATTTCAAACATGAGAGGAAAATCTGAGTCTACAAAATACAGTTGAACCAAAACACAAAGTCAGCAAGTCAGCTCTTTGGTGTGTTCAAGTTCAAGTCATGAGTCGTTTGAGTTGACCGGTGTGTTCCTGATAAACTTCAACGTAGTTAAATAGTAAAGATGTTCTAAACTCTGACCTGATGCTTCCCCGTCTCCTCCAGCAGGGTTTCTAGATGTTTCTGTCTGCTGGTCAGCCCTGATTGGACCACGGGGACAATCCTGCACAGGTGATCCACACACTGCTGTGACCCCTCTGACCCCAGGGCACGGCTGACCTTTGACCCCTGAGAGACCAGCTCGCTGCCGAGGGTGGCCAGCTCTGCCGACAGACTCTGAGGAAGAACAGCAGGTTATGATCTGATCCAGGGTCATCCAGGGAAACCACAGTTCAAATTCTGTCTGGTGAATAGGACACAGAGCTGGTGGAAGGCTGCGTTCACAGCCAGCGTGTTCTGGTGGGTTTATTAACCTCTCTAGCTGGTTGGTCTCCAGGTGAGAACAACAACATTCACCAAATAACCGACGAGACGCCTGGAAACGTCTCAGTCCTCTAACAAGAGAACACAAGGCATTATGGGTAGAAGAGAACTGAGGTGGTTCGTTAGGAGAGAGAACGGGATCCAACCAGCTACAGGAAACCACCCCAGAACACAAGGCATTATGGGTAGAAGGAGACTTGGTCAGTCATGTTCAGATGTTTCTTCATGTGTTCTTAACTGGTATGAACACCAGAGAAGAGCAGACAAGTCCATCATGGTAGATCAAGTTCCAGACTGGAACCAGGTTGGTCTGGACTCTCTAACCTGGTGGGATGACAGGTGACCAAAACTCAACCAACCAACCAGCTGCTGGGGAGTCATGGGACTTCTGGTTGGTTGTGTGAACTAAACTAAACAAAACTTTTATTTTATTAAATTTTATGGGTTGGATCAGAAAACAAACTGACTGTGATCCCCTTCTGAAATGAACCAACTGAATTGAGATGCACCTGCAGCTGCAGCAGCCTCAGCTGAGCGTCTTCTTCATGCGACGCCCCGGTTGGCGACTGCAGCAGGTTGTTGAGGGAGGAGAGGGACAGGGACGCCCCGCACAGCACATCAAACGCACCCTCGTCCAGCCTCTGACGGGAGCCCTCCTCGGGAACAGCCTGGGGTGGGATCAGGTATCAGGTTATTAAAGGACCACAGCGCCATTTTGGGAAATCAACTTCCCTTTTTCCAAATCAGGAATGAAAAGGTCCGTTGCCATGACAACGCCTCCTCACCTGATTCAGAGCCTCGGTGGCGGCGTGGCCCAGCTCTCTCAGACGGACGATGTGGGTCTGAAGCTCTTTCAGGGTTTGGGTGTCAATCATACAGCCTGCTGTCCCATCACCCTGCCTCAGAGAGGAGTCTGTCACCTTCAGAGAGAGAGAGAGAGAGAGAGAGAGAGAGAGAGAGAGAGAGAGAGAGAGAGAGAGAGAGAGAGAGAGAGAGAGAGAGAGAGAGAGAGAGAGAGAGAGAGAGAGAGAGTCAGGAGTTCATATAACACAAAAAAGACAAAAAAAAGCACTACACTCAGAAGGTGATAACCAAGCACGGCAGGAGCAGAAAAGTGATAATCAAGCCCTTCAGCCTTCATCACGGAGGTCCTACCTCGGCGGGAGGAAGTACCGAGCTCTCCTCCAGAGCCAGCAGCCGGCGGTGAAGGTGATGCCACTTCCTCTGACCCTCCGCCTCCACGCCGACCGCCGCAGGACACGACCTGCAGTTGGATTAAAATGTGTAAATGAAAACTGATTTCATTCTTCTTCTTTCCTTCCTTCCTTCCTTTCATCCCTGTAACCAACAGCCCAGCGGTTACAGATGAGAGGTCGTTACCGTGGTGACGGCTGGCTGGGCTCGGCCGGGTCCCGGCTGTGGGGTCGAACTCTGCTGCCCTGCCTGGCGATGGCCTGGGTCAGACCTCGCTGCTCACTCAGCTGATGCTCCAACTCCTGAAGGAACACAGAACAGGTCAGACAGACTGGTTGGACTAGGCAGATCCCAGTGGTCACTAGTAGGTCAGACTGGTTGTACTGGGCAGGTCCCAGTGGTCACCAGTAGGTCAGGCTGGTCTCTGTACCTTCTGCTGCTGCAGGCTGCTCTGCCTCAGCAGTTTGTTCCTGGGGGAGGAGAACATCTCCTGGACACTGGTGCTGCGCTTCAACCGAGCCTCCAGGGGGCGCTCTGTCTGGGGCGCCGGCTTCACAGGAGAAAAGGGAATAAAGGGAAAACAAAAAGTGACATCATCATCATCATCATCATCATCATCATCATCATCACCTAAGTAGTATTTGTTCCAAAATGTGTGAAAAAAGAAACTCATCATAATAAACTGTAGATGATGTTTGTGTTGTGTTGATGGTCTTATGATAGAAAGCAGTAATAAAGTTTCATTGAGTTAAAGGGGCATTAAGTATTTATGACCTCTATCGACCTCTATCGACCTCTATCAGAGACCAATTACAACCAAACTGATAAAACTTCCTGCATGTTTGTGAAGCTTCCACAGCGCAGGAATAAAACCAGTAGCACGGTGCTGATGACCCGTTATGGTCTGTTGTTATTAACTGTGCTTGTCAACAGCTGATCTCTCCTCAACGTACGGTGCAAGAGTCACATATTAAAAAAAATACGTAAAACAAAAATTTCTCTGTAACATTTAATTAATTGGAAAATGAATGTTTGGAAATCTCAGTTTACTCTTTTCTACTGACACACTGATGCAGAAAACAAAAGAATAAACATCTAAGACCAAATGTATGCCCAAGACTTTTTCACAGGACTGTATTTTTGTAAACTTGTAAAAATGTTACGTATGTAATGTATTAAAACAAGAGAAATTATTAAAGTTATTAAAGGATGATTTGGGTCGTAGGAGTGATCTGCCTCCTCCATGGTACCAGAGTACATATGATCATACAGGGTAATGATACTGTTAGAGAGACAAGGTTCAGCTACCAGGATCTTATTGTCTTTATTATTGCAGTAAAACCACCGTCTGGCAGGTCTGGTTCAGAGGTGGACTGACTGGGTGAGTGGAATAGTACTGGATTCAACTAGAACAGATCTCAATTCAAGACCAGATCCAAGAGGTGTCGAGACCAAGTCAAGACTGAGACCAGATCAAACTAAGGACCAGAAGATGCAATAAACCGTGTTTATGGTTCAGGATGAGATCTTCAACATCAAACCAATCTGAGGAGGTTCTGCAGCTGAAACCACACCGAGTCCAGGACAACTCCAAGCCAAAATAGACACAATCTACTGGATCTAGATCCACAGATATCTCTAGTTGATCTCTAGCTGATCTCTAGTTGATCTCTACCTGATCTCTAGTTGATCTCTAGCTGATCTCTAGTTGATCTCTAGCTGAAGTCTAGCTGATCTCTAGTTGATCTCTAGCTGAAGTGATCATCTGTCCTTGTGTCTGAGTGGTGATGGTGTGGTACCTTCTCTTCTCCTTGTCTCTCCAGTAAGAGGAGCTGGAAGGAGACCAGGCTGGTCTTCAGGAACTCCAGTTTAGATGAGAGCAGCTCCGCCGCCTCCTGGTGGGATCCCAGAGCTCCCAGTCCGTCCTGGTGGGATCCCAGTGCTCCCAGTCCGTTCTGGTGGGATCCTAGAGCTCCCAGTCCGTCCTGGTGGGATCCCAGTGCTCCCAGTCCATCCTGGTGGGATCCCGGTGCTCCCAGTCTGTCCTGGTGTTGCTCGTCGGCCTGGCTGAGCGCTGACAGGCCGGCCACCTTCTGCTCTATCTCCAGGAACATCTCCTACACACACACACACACACACACACACACAGGTTGTAATCATTGATCATGTTAGGGTTAAAGAGCTGCTAACACTATTCCACTATGTTTCATCAGTCTGGTTTCAGTGGAGAGTTTTAGTGTCCTCATGGTCTCAAAGCTTTCAGAAGAAACACTGAATACTTAAGACAGGAGGGGGGGGGGGTCGTTTCTAAACATGTACAAGGTTATTTTCAACCTAGACTGAACAACATGTACTGTGTTGAGTCTCTCATGTGGTCGGCCTTCAGCGTGGGCTCACACAAGCAATACTGTACATTCATATAGAAACATGTCACATGATGCTGCAGCAGTCAGGATCTCCTCACACCATCAACACAGTCATGGTACTCAGAAGGGTTAAGATACAGAGATGAAGACATCGTTTCTTCTACACTTTTTGGTATGAAAATTGTCAAATGTACCTGTCTGAGAGAGCTGGTCTCAGATCAGTGAGTGGGGAGCAGAATCCCATTTATTTGATAACTAGAAATGAGATGCTTCTCCAGGATGTCAGGATGAAGTTCCTCTCAGTGTTCCTCGTTGTGTTTGTGGTCTTTGTGTTCTCCATTATGATTGTATCTTTATTACCACGGTAACCTCGTTCCCTGGTTCCTGTATTGTTCCCTGTTGTCTGCTGGTGTGGAAAGTGTACTGTGACACTAAGCGCTGTAAATACAGTTTGATCATGAGGCCAGTTGGGAACGAGGCAGCACAATGGTTCAGGTCAGGGTTCAGGTGAGATGTAGGTCATGATGACAGAGGTGTTGTGTTGACAGGGCTGCTCGGGGAGGACCGGATGGGAGGCGGCGTCCCATCATGCCGTGTTTGTTTGCCCACAAAGCCTTCATTCAAATGTGCCGTGCCGCCGGGTCATGTTTAACCTCTGAAACTTTAATGGAGGGGTCATGTTACGCCCCGGGGGTCAGCGCCGAGAGCATCCTGGGCGGGTTCGGACCTGGATCAAGACTTAATGACGAGTCACCAGTCAGCTATTGAGTGGGAGGGAACTTTACCAGTATGGAGTGTCTAGCACTTCACTCATGAGATCAATACCGAACGGAGAGTAAATGATCAAAGATGGTAGAGCAGCTAGATGTTTTATAGGAATGACAAAATAGAAACTTGAATTGAGTGGTGATCTTTAAAGCCTTCGATTAGCAACCATTAGTCTAACTGATACGGGCCGATACCGATATTGATATTTTTAGGTTGAATATCTTTAAATTTGACCATTTTAGTGCCGAAGATTAAAAGGATTCAACGTTTCCCCCTCAGATGTTTCTCCTGTCAGGGTGGAAAAGCCTGAAACAGCACTGAGACCATCATGGGACACTAAAACTCTCCAGTGACTCTGGGATACTCTGGACCTTTAAAGGAGGAATTCATTTACAATACAAAACAATTGACACATTTAAAAATAAAATCCCATTGCAGGTTTTACAGACACAGGAGGACCCTCCATCACATCACTATCTGATACTGGATCCAATACATCACACCAGTCATCAGCCTGACCTTCAGCCAGCGAGCCGGCCTGGTGACTGTTTTGGTCTGTTTGGTAGTCAGGGAGAGTTTGGCAGAGTCTCAAACTACCAGATTGATTGGTAGATTTCTAATACTTCTGGTCCACCCTCAATACAAACACTAGCTGCTTTAGCTGGACGTAATGTTTGCTCAACCTCGCTCTTCAGACAGCAGCTCCATGACAGTTCAAACTCCTGTGTTCACTGAGACTGAATCCAACAAAGACAGCGTTGAGGCCTAGAGGATATCCTAGAGGATATTTTACTAACATGTTGGTACACATTTAGTTTACAAAAGGTGATAGAACCTCAACAGATCTCAGAGAGGAAAATAATCTGCAGTGAAAGCAAAGCAACATTTTTAACCATCAGGAAAAACTGACTGAGCATCCTGGGATACGCCCAGTATAACCAGTCTCCTACATTTGGCCTCCCAGCAGCTCAGAGAGACTGGACCTTAAGTGCCTTGCTCATGGGCACCTGAAGGGTAATGTTAAGCACCCTTAACATCTGGAGTCAAGCAGCAATAAAACTGTAACTGTTGATGAACTCTGCTCAGTTTGATAAGGGAACAAAGAACGAGTACAGACAAAAGTGAAACTCTCTCTAGTTCATGGCTGACAGGACTCAGATGTTATACATGTCATACATGAACCATCTTGTGGATGTTGTGGCTCTTTTTTTCAAGTTCAAGAAGTTTATTTGTCACATACACACACAGGGTGTGCAGTGAAATGTAAAAAGAGTTAACCTCCCCGTCGGGGAATTGAACCCCGGTCTCCCGCGTGACAGGCGGGGATACTCACCACTATACTAACGAGGACTGGCTCTGAACCAGAATGTTTCATTACTGGTTGTTGACGATCTGAGATTTTAAAGGATAATTCTGGGATTTTTCAACTCGGTCTCTATGTCCACAAACTCACCTAGCTTACCGCATAATAGATCCCCGAAGTTTGGGAGCTGCTCCGGAATGGCTCAACCGGCAGTTGCGTAATGGCGGCTCAATGGCGGTCAAAGTACGTCCACTAAAAGTGCTTGTTTTTTGTCACAGGACGGGCTCAGATATTATTCGTGTGTC
This sequence comes from Hoplostethus mediterraneus, assembly GCA_034670385.1. NCBI lineage: Eukaryota > Metazoa > Chordata > Actinopteri > Trachichthyiformes > Trachichthyidae > Hoplostethus > Hoplostethus mediterraneus. Next base: position 253,756 of record JAXDDW010000065.1, read on the forward strand.
TGACAAGTGTCTGACAACATTACCAAAAGGATCGCTACAGAAATAGGACCGTTTTTAACCAGAAATAGACCTTTTTTTAACAACAACTCTGAACTCTGAACGCTCAACTCTGACAAAGCTGTTTAATGAAAGCAAGAGGATTTACTCTTGCAAGACGGGGATCGTGTAAACAACCGTCCTCTATCCGACAACGAGTGAATACTCTTGCTTACTCTATACTCTATTATGCGGTAAGCTAGGCGATTTTGTGGACATAGAGACCGGGGTGAAAAATCCCGGAATTACCCTTTGAGCCCCTTCTACTGTTGAACTGTCTGACTGACTGAACTACTGGAGGAAAAACACCATAAGTAACAGTAAAAAGTACCAAACTCAACATGTTTTTATAGAAATAAGACTCTCAACGTTCTGTCATTATTGGGACTGTGATCCAATAAAGTGACTTCATTGATGTTTGTTTTGCTACCAGATATCCAACTCTCCAATCTGTTGCACTTTGTGACAAACCTGTTTGTCACACATTTGGCTCCCAGCTGATGAACTTTGACTGTAGGTGTAGGTAGACAATGTAGGTATTACCTCACACTTGAAGCTGCACTTTGAAATAAGCTGGAAGGATTTGCAGGTGATTATTCCACGAGTCAGTTTTTGTTTTTGAAACTACATTGTGCAACCTGAAATACTGTCTGGGTCATGTGACCTGACCAATGACCCAAGTGGTGACCTGTGGTGTTCCTCACTGTGGTGTTCCTCACTGTGGTGTTCCTCAGTGCTCTCCCCAGAGATCACCTGTCAGTCAAACAGTGTGTCCAGTACTGTGACGTCTTTCTCCTTGGATTTACTGTTCCTGTAGGTGGCGCTCTTTTCTTTGTCTGTTCAGCCACGGTGGCTATCGCTGCTCATGCTAACTACCCAGTTCTTCTTCTGTTGAAACGTAAAACACATCACTTCCTGTCTCCAGAGGGTTTCCCCCAGGAAAGACCTACCTGACACCGGGTGTTTAGAGCAACAGATGGAGAAGCTTCATGATGGTTGAGGTTGAGTCACTACTGTGTAATATTAGTAGCAGCAAAACAGACATTCGTTCATATGACATGTCATGGACTATTACTTAACTCTCAAGTTACAAGGTTTTGATTGGACAGGAGATATGCGATGCTTACCTGGCAGGTGAGGAGTTGCTGCTCCACGCTGTCCTGCATGGCGGTTGAACCCGTGGCCGCGACTCCCAGGCTGCTCTGGGCGTTCTGCAGCCAAAGCTCCAGCTGACTGGCCCTCTGCAGGCAGACATGGAGGAAACCTCCAGCGGGGCAGGGCCCAGCCTCGGACCCCCCCGCCGACCGGGGCTCCCCCGGGGCCTGAGACACAAACACAACACACCCAGCTGAGCCTCCCACGTCCAGGGTCACCGGCAGAGGAGAGGGGGCGGGCCCTCAGGAGGACGTAACCTGATCTGGGTCTTAAATTAACACTAGATACCGTTGAGTTTACCTAGTAGTGATGGCCTGCAAATCTACTTCTCACACGGTCTCTTCCTCCTGTCTGGTTATTATCTTTCTGTCTTACTCTAGTTCCTCTCCCCTTTCTTTCTTTCTTTCTTCCTCCCTCCCTCACTGCTCCTCCCACCTGTGGCAGAAACCACTTCCTGGAGTGTCGGCAGGCTCCAGTGACAGGGAGTCATTACCACACACGGAGAGAGAGTGAGAGAGAGAGAGAGAGAGAATGAGAGAGAGAGAGAGAATGAGAGAGAGAGAGCGAGAGAGCGAGCGAGAGAGAGAGCGAGAGAGGCCTCAGGCTACAGGGTGGAGCTGAGACAGGGGGCGGGGCTACTGCTCAGTCAGCTGAGTCAGCAGTATCCTGACTTCCCCAGTTCCTCCTCTAGTTGGTGATGTTTCAGTCTAATGTTTTTCTATCTGTTGTTATTCTCTGGTGGTAAAGGATTTTCTCACTTTACTTCCATTCAAATACATTTTCCATCTCCTCTTTTGAATTCACTGAATTTGATGTAAAAAATGCTGCCTTCCAGTTTACATTATGGTGCTTATGAGCAGAATATGATCAGAATATGAGGTTATGAGGTTATGAGTAGTATATTTGTCCCTTTATCACACAACAAACGGCCAATTTTCTTCCACAGCTGAAGCTCCACAGTGCAAAGAAACCATTCAGGATTTGATGCAACTCGAAGAAGGACGTGAACACCATGAGTCAACAAACACCCGGTTGGGATGTAAACATGAATAACTCAACAAGATCACTCAACCACGACAGCATTCACCAGGCGTGGGTGGTGCAATGCGGTGCAACCTGCACATCAAGGCTGCACGGCCATCAAACATTATATTAATCGATTGGTAAACCCTAAAATATACATTATCTCGTGAAACTCCGTCCAGGAAGTGCAGTGAGTATCTGTGTGCAGCACCATCAACCACGCCCTCCACTGCATCCACTCTTGCAGGGTTAGAGGGTTAGGAGGAAGACCTTGCTGTGAGTGTGATCAGCTTGGGTCTGTATCATGCTGAGACCAGGGCGGTGGGTGTGGTGATGCTTACCAGGGCCTCAGTGTCCTCTTGATGCTGGGGTCTGAATGTGCCCTGGGTGCTGTGTGTGAGGCTGGAGGTGGTGGTGGTGGTGGGGGGGTTGAGTCTAGCTGAGAGGGTGTAGACGCCTGTGTGGTGGATACGGGTGATGGTGTTGTTTCCAAGCTGGGTGCAACCTGTACCAGGACCTCCTCAGAGGACGGAGAACGTGGAGGAACCTCCGCCGACCGCACAACGCCGTCCACGCCAACTGTACCTACTCTGAACTCACCTGGGTGTGTGCACGTCCTTAGCGTGTGTGTGTTCACCGGGTGTGTCGTGTGTGCGGTGTGTGTGTGCGGTGTGTGTCTTCAGCCCCTCTGGGTGACCGCCATCCCCCCGCCATGCAAGCCCCCTCTGTCCCTTCATGAGCTCCTGACACAGAAAGAGAGAGACGGGGGAGTCGATCATCGTTGTGGGTTTATTTGGATTTGTTCTCTCGTCTGAAATATATTCACAAAATGGAAAGAAAGAAACGGTACAGTGTGCAGTACAGTACATGCAAACACGTAAGATGTCTTGCTACGGCTGCGTCTGGGTGAAAACCTTGTATCTCTTCGGGTTATTACTTATTTTTAGTTTGACAACCATTTTGAAATGACTTCATGTGCTTTGAAAGGGTTTCAGTAGTGCGACCGTTTCTTTGATCCTTAGAAGACTCGATGTAATCCCTTACATCAAGCACAAATATGAATTATCACCAAAATTGGAGTTGCAAGGTTTTCACCTGCCAACAGCGCTTGTTAATCTCTATTAATGTCAAATCAGTGCATTTTCATGGCCAACAGTAATCTGTCTTTCTCCAATATAAAAGCTGCAGTCTAGAGTGTGGATGGGATCCTGGATCCCTCTCCAGTCAGCGACAGATCAATCAGGTGATCAACAGATCAATCAGGTGATCAACAGCACATGGAAATGATCATGATGTTCATCTTGAAGTACAAAAAGCAGGTGCATACTGTCAGCAAGCAATAAGGCTGTACTTTAACAGATGTGCTTAACACTGTATTAGCAACAGTAAATCAAAGGTCAACAATCAAAAGTTTAATATATTATTTGATGTAATTCCTATTTTAAAACAGCATTCTCTATTGATTCTGTATAATACATTATAACACATTCACAACATTTATGTCACTATTAGTACATTTTGTGAGTTAAAAAGACTTTGTGTTTTATAAAATCTAAACCATCAGAATTAAGGTCCATGCAAAACCATATTATGGACAGTTTCAACAACACCATCCACTCCACATGCTGAACACCATCAGAGTCTGCTCTCTCGTTTTGAAAATGGTGACCGGGTTACTAAGTCACTTTCACTGAGCAGCAGGTAATGTGCTTTGTCATCTCTCACTGGTGGCCATGAACCACACATACGTCACAGTGGCATTCACTTGTCACAGAATAGGCAGAATTGCTCAGTAGTCCTTCATGTAAACACACAAACACAGACTGACTAGTTTCAGTTACTTCGGCCTATCCTCTAATTTCTTTCACAATGCAATTAAAAACACTGATCAACCTATTGGAGTTCAATGTCCAATGTAAACAAAATATCCACAGCTCTGGGAATCCAACCGTGGAGGCTACTGTAAGACCTAGAGCTCTTGCCATGGAAATGCACTGAGGGTAGAAAGAACTCTGAGTTCTAGGCTTGGTTCTAGAAGAAGTGAGAGGTTTAGGCTTGGTACTAGAAGAAGTGTGAGGTTTAGGCTTGGTTCTAGAAGAAGTTCTAGGCTTGGTTCTAGAAGAAGTGAGAGGTTTAGGCTTGGTACTAGAAGAAGTGTGAGGTTTAGGCTTGGTTCTAGAAGAAGTTCTATGCTTGGTTCTAGAAGAAGTGAGGGGTTTAGGCTTGGTACTAGAAGGAGTGAGAGGTTTGGTTGTAGGGTTCTACACTTGGTTCTAGAAGAAGAAGTAGGAGTTCTATGGTTAGTTGTAGAAGAAGTGTGAGTTCTAGACTTGTTTATAGAAGTTGTGAGTTCTAGGGTTGGTTCTAGAAGAAGTTGAGAGTTCTAGACTTGGTTCTAGAAGAAGTTGGGAGTTCTATGTGTGGTTCTAGAAGAAGTTGGGAGTTCTACACTTGGTTCTAGAAGAAGGAGTAGCAGTTCTATGGTTAGTTGTAGAAGAAGTGTGAGTTCTAGACTTATTTATAGAAGTTGTGAGTTCTAGGGTTGGTTCTAGAAGAAGTTGAGAGTTGTAGACTTGGTTCTAGAAGAAGTTGGGAGTTCTAGGTGTGGTTCTAGAAGAAGTTGGGGTTTCTAGACTTGGTTCTAGAACAAGTTGGGAGTTCTAGGGTTGGTTCTAGAACACGGGGGTTTTAGGTGTGGTTGTAGAAGAAGTTGGGAGTTCTAGACTTGGTTGTAGAAGAAGTTGGGAGTTCTAGACTTGGTTGTAGAAGAAGTTGGGAGTTCTAGGTGTGGTTCTAGAAGAAGTTGGGAGTTCTAGGTGTGGTTGTAGAAGAAATTGGGAGTTCTAGACTTGGTTCTAGAAGAAGTTGGGAGTTCTAGGTGTAGTTGTAGAAGAGGTTGAGAGTTCTAGGTGTGGTTGTAGAAGAGGTTGAGAGTTCAAAGCTTGGTTCTAGAAGAAATGAGAGGTTCTAGATCTAGGAGACTACACATCTCTGCTGGGACGTGGCGTCGGATGTGGAGAGTTCTACGGACGAGGTTGTTTTTACCATGCTCGGGGGCAGGGATTGGGTTCTGACTGTGCCCAGGGGGTTTGATAAAGCCTCGGACGGACACTCTCCTGAGGTGACAGAGGGGCCCTCAACATCCTGAAGAAACATGAGCAGGGTTAGAACAGGGATCAGGTATTACTCTGATTAATCACTTCATCTGTAGAGTTACCACAGGATAAGATCGAGTCACACAGTTATTGATACATTCAGTTATAGAATCATGTTACGTAAGGTTATGGATATTTTTCTGTTATGTTCTAATATTTACAACCTATTTACACTGTAAAAATGAATTCATTGGCTCAAATTGAAATCAGGTGCATTGGCTTTGCCTGATGGCATCAGTTGCTTAGAAATGTAAAAGTTGGCTTGTATAATGAAAAGGAAGCTGGATAAATATTATAACCTACAGCAAAAAAGACCACAGTAAATCTGCGGTGGATTGATAAGGTTATTGAGCAATACCAATGACGTGATTACTTGCAGTGTGCTGAGAATTATGACTTTCAAGAGTCACTTTGCTCCTGTTCATCTGTGTTCATCTATCAATGATAGAGGACGGTGCTACGAGCACCTCCAGGCTAAAAGCCTTGTTCTCAAATGACAAAAAGCAAACGACAAGGCATTTTTATTATTACAGTATTACATTGTGAGATATTACCTCTTAGACATCTCTGTTGGATCTCTGCTCTGGCTAGCTTTCTTACTCGTCTTTAAAATGTGACATTGTTTGTGACCTTGAGGCCACCGTCCCTCAAGGGGACAGGAGGGATGGGAGCTGTTCCTACTGGTCACCTATAGAGATCGCTGAAGTTCATATATTACTTAATAATAGCGCCAACATTAAACGATCCAACAGTGTGAATGGAGCCTCACACATGCTTAACTCAGCCGGATCACAGTTTCAATAAGAGCCAGTGATTTTGTTTCACAGTGTCTGATGGTTTGGTTACCTTTGGGTCTTCTCCAGGTTGGTTGTCCGTCTGTCCAGCTCTGCTCAGATTGACGGACGCTCCAGCCTCCTCGGTGGCAGCAACCTCAGGCTCCTGACATCATCAACAAAACGATGATGATCATTACGATGAAGATGATACAAACCAACCAGTGTTTATTTATTTATCTACAGTGCTGTCAGACAAATCACCAACGCTGCTCCATATTGCCCTCTAGAGGACAATCCAGACAGAAACAGAGAATAGAGATGAGTAGAAAAGAGAGCAGATTTATTCAGGATAAAACTTTTTTTTTTTAAAAACTGTGGAAGGAGCAGGCAGCCAAGATGATGAAGAGGAGGACGAGGAAGGTGCTGAGACCCAGGTCAAAGGCAAGACATGGCTGCAGAACAGACCTTGGTCAAGTATAGTTACTGTGGTTTACTCTAACATGCTTGGAGGACCAGGTGGGGTTCGCTGCCTCATGATTCAGGTCATATCAGGTTGCTTTGCTGTAATTATCTAAAAGTTCTGGTACTCAGTGTCTAGTGTCTCACGAGGCAAACCCCACCCACCTGGCACCTTGGGCCATGCAAATCTAACTTTTTAACTTAAATTTAACTGCTTAACAGATTCCCAGCATCAGTTTTTCAAAAAAAATTAAATTTAAAAGAAAAAAATAACTAAATTTAAAAATAAAATTAAAAAAATAGTTTTTATGCCATCCGAGAATCTATTTTTTAGGGTTTCTTTTAGAAAAAGTGGCACGGGGCATCCTTTAAACTGTTGTTTACATTTGCATGGCCTTAGCAGGCTAGAATAAACCGTGAAAAGCTTTTGCAAATCCCAGATCTGTCAATGTCTATACTCTTGGTCAAAGGGAACCCCAGGGGGGATGTGAAGTCACCAGGGAGTGAGGTCACCAAGAGGAAGTGAGGAAACATGGAGAACAGGTATGCTGGGTGTTTGGACAGCAGGCCTTGTTCTTCTTTACCTCTGGATCGACACCCAGGACAGCCTGCCAGAGCCTCCACAGAACACCTCCTTCTCCACCTTCCTGCTCTTTTTCCTCCTCACTCCCTTTCTCCTCTCTCACTTCCAGGAACACACCAAGATGCTCCTGCTGCTGCTGCCATGGAAACAGGCTCATGTGCAGAGTCATAGAGGTGCAGTCAAAAGTACATTTGGGACAATGAGCTGCAGTCAGTACTGATGGTTGGTCTTTTATTTGAACCGTTATTTATCCAAGTTTACTGAGCACCAGCTTTTTACACAGATTCACACCTGGGAGCTGCCCAGTACAATACTGGCACAGTACTGGTGCCAATAAGCGGAAGTGCCTTGCTCAAGGGCACCTCTGAGGAAGTCAGGAGGGCTTCTCAATCACTTTGACCACCCAGATTTTTCCAGTTGGTCAAGGGATTTGAAACCGATCACACACTTCTCAACCCTGTAGGCCAGTCATGTCCTGTTGAGTCTGTGGGTTTTCATTCCAACCAAACACTACAGTAACTGGTTTCACTAGTTAGTTCCCCCTCTCTGGCTGAACGGGTGCTAATCAGTCCAATTAGCTGCTTTAATGTTTGGTTGGAATGAAAACCTGCAGACTCTTGGGTCACGATGAGAGAAAGCCACTCCTCTAGGCTCCACTGCCCCCTAGTGGGGAGGACTAGTACTTACCAGACATTTTAGTGTAGGTGGAATAACGGTCAGCGTGTTCAATGACAGCTTCAGGGAGTGATGTCTTGATTGTGTGTAAACTGGTCGTGAATACAAACTGATTTTTATATTGATTTTATATTAGAGGCTCCACACGACCCTCAGCCACTGGAACTAGTAACTATGAAGTATTAACATGGAGGCCTGATGTCTGGTGTCAGCCTGCTGCAGCTCACTGTCCCAACACTTTTGACATTATGCACTGAACAAAACACACACTCACAAAACATGATCAATATAGCATGAGCATGCAGAGTGCAGAGTGCATTGCAATAACATACATAGACATACATAGACATATTAGAGTGGGAATGCATGCATGTGAGTTTTGGAGACGTTGATGGTTTTTGATCTTTTTGTCAGACAGGCTTCGCTGGTTCCTTACCTCAGTCCGGTCAGCTGCCCAGGACAGCCTCTTCTCAGGTGAGGACTCCTCCACGGTCATCAGCATCGCTCCAGACCTCTTCAGTGCATCCTTTTCAATGTGAGCGATCCTGATCCGGCCCTGATCCTTCAGACCACACAGATATTTCAGACATATCTTATCTGCACTCCTTACTATTGGTTGCATGTTGACAAACTAGGAACTAAGTCTGCTGCTGCACTGATTGTAAGAGGTGAAACCATCAGCTAAATGTTAAAATGTTAAAATGCTGCAATATATTTATTGTTAAATAGGACCTATGTAACACCAGTCTGTAGAATAGATGCCATTTGACAGCTGCTTTATCGTGGTGCACACGTTTTAAGGAAAGTGAAATGTAAAGTTAACTAATGTCTCCTCAGTCAAACCCTGAGATCAGTTTAACATCCTGGCGTCTTCTACCTTCTCAACCACTTTAAATGCAAACAGCCTGCTGATCAGTGCACAAACTTACCTGGGCCTTCTCTGAACCGGAAGGCTGGGAGGTCTTCTGCTGGGTTGGTACCGGTACTGCTGGGCCGGGCGGCAAGGCCTTGGCCGGGGTCGGAGTCGGAGGCTGCTGCAGGAAGAGAGCAGGAACCTTCTGCAACGGGAGGGTGAAGCAGAAGGCTAGCTGGTTAGCGGTTAAGAGGGTTAGCGGGTTAGCATCAGATACGCTAGCGCAGATCCTCAGACCTTACACTCAAAATCACCAGGTTCTGTTTCATTTACAGTCGAGCCATGGAGGTGATATTTGATTTGGTGACATTTGAAATTCCTGTCCTTGTTGTTTTAAGCTAACTTTTGCTTCGTGAGCGAGTGAGAGAGTGAATGAACAAGGAAGTAACTGTAACTGACTGACTGACTGACTGACTGACTGGCTGATTGATTGATTGATTGATTGATTGATTGATTGATTGATTGATTGATTGATTGATTGATTGATTGATTGATTGATTGATTGATTGATTGATTGATTGATTGACTGACCTTCTCCAGTTCCAGCAGGAGTGTTTGGAGCTGGCCCACTATGCTGAAGACAGTGAGGGTCTCCTCTGCGTTCTCTGGAAGACACAGGCCTGGTTTACATTTCTGGATCTCAGCTATGGTCCTCCTCATCGACTGGATCCTGTCCTCAATCACCTGGGAGGAGAATTTATCATGAAAGAGATAATAACAATTATAACAAGTTGAAAACTGAATCTACAGACTTGGTTTTCATTTTCTGTGGTATTTCTGACTGAGAAAATGAGGAAAATGTGAATCTGTGTTCTGGGGAGTGTTTCCTACCATGCTATCACCATCAACTAACATAAAAACACCAGTTTGTGTGTATGAAAGCAGCTCAGAGATTCAGTTTGAGACAGTAAAATGCTATAATGCTATTGATCTGGGAGATGCGTTGCATGGCTCTAGAGGCCACAAGACACTCATTGCATTGATGTGAGCTGAAACACCGAGTGTGACTGACCTTGAGACTTTCCTCTCTGGGGCTGGGGAGCGTCTCGGGAGAAGAAAATAAATTCCTGATGTCAGCCACGTCGTTCTCCATCCTCCTAACTTCACTCTCAATGGCGTCCACCTCCTAAAGAGCAACACCATTAAAATCTTCAATCAGTGGAAAGACAGAAAATACATCAGGAGAATGAAAGAAGGAAGAGAGGAGGATGAGGAGCAACAGCTGCCATGGTGAAGAGTGTGTCGCTGTGAGCGTAATGCTGCGTTCAGGTCACATACGGTCATGAGTTTCAACTCATCTGAAGTCTAGACTTTACTTTCTGATCAGGTCTTTCACTCTTTCACATGCACATGTAAAGCAAACGTTGAAAAACGTTGAAGAAACCCAGCACGAGTTGTGATGACGAATATGATGAAGATGATTCATTCTCTTCGTTTCATTTGAACATAATAAATAGTTAGCTAAACTACAAATGTCATCAGTATGGAGACAAAATAGACATACTTTTTTATACTTTTCATTGTACAATATTGGTTGTCAGAAGAGAAAGAAAGAAAAAAGGAAAGAAAGAAAGAATGAACGAACAAAAGAAAGAAAACAAAAGTAAGTAGGAAACTATAAGAAAGATGGAAGGTTTTAGAGAAACAAAAAATAGGAGACAAGAAGAGAAAGAGCTAAACAAAGAAAGCAAAAGAAAGACTGAAACATCAAAGAAGCTGAGAATACAAAATAAAAGCGTGGCCTCACGGCGGCGGCGTGCTCCAGCTGAGACAGCGGAGCCGCGAAGCTGTCCTGAACGGCGGCTACTTGGCCGTCGGCTTCGGCCAGCTGGTCCCGGAGAGCCGTGACGTCACAAACCCGCGACATTTCCTTCAGCACCGCGCTGAAATTCTGCAGGGTGATGCGGATCTGCACCGAGTCGTCCAACACCATCTGCAACACGTGAAGACACAGATGATGAATGGATGACAGAAACAACAACAACAACAACAACAACAACAACAGGGGTTTCAGTTTCAGTTTCTATGTTGCTCCATGAACATCACCAGACCGATCAGACTGGATGCTGTTTCTTTCTGTTGTGTGATAATGTTGTGGTGCAAATTGTGTTTTCAGTGATGGATTCAAGGGCACAATTGGCCTTGTTTTGTATTGCATCAGGTCGTAAATCCATTCAACAATAATCAACAGTAGGTGACAGTTGTTGAAATGCTCCAAGACATCCAGCAGAGGGCCTCATATCGGATCCATCAGGAAGTTAATTTTCCCATCAAAACATCTCAAAGGTTTTGTTACGTTTTCTTTGAAAGTGGATGCAGAGTAGTACAGTATATTATGACAGAGTGTGGTATAGTGAAGTGCAGCGTGGAGTAGCGTATACTGCAGCGTGGTGCAGTAAAGGTCGACATGTACCAACCTGAAGAGCGTGCACGTGGCTGGCCAGGCATTTAGCCGTGGTGTAGGTGCACGGGGCGGTGAGCCAGGACTGAGCCTCGGTCATCCAACCTTTAGAGCTCTTGATCATCTCCTCGTGCTCCTGATGCCACGTGTGGATCTGACCAGAAACAATATTCAGTGCAAATGTACATTTAAAGAAATTATCATACAAAATCAGTTTTCTCATTCTGTTTTTCTTGATCTGTCCACATTTGACTGTTCAGTTTCCTGTATAAACGTATGGATTAGACCTGAACGAAACAATACTGAGTCATCACACCACAAAACACAGACACCAATCAAAAAAGCGAAGCCATGAAAGCGCAAAATACTGTACGAATGTTGAGGCAAAGCTGACAATTTCTTTTAAAGATCCAGATGTACTAAGAAAGCTTCATAGAAAACTACAAGACAAACAGTGATAAGTACAATTAGTACCTACTGAAATAATCACAACACTAAATAAATACATAGCTCTGTGCAAAACATTGTAATTGCGACTTGAACGTTTTTTTTTCCCAGTAGGCAACTCAGATTTACGGTAAATTCAATGTAACGTGAACACAACACAAGTCTGACACTAGCGGCTGCAGAACTGAAAAACAGGGCTGATCGGAATTGTAGTCATTCTGACCTTGCTGAGGAAGGCGGTCCTCTGCTCGGCCTGTTTTGCCAGGTGGGCGTGGAGCTGCTGGACCTCCGCCAGCCTCTCGGTGAGGACCAGCGCCTCCTCTGGCTTCTCCAGGTCCTGCACCTCCACGTCCAGCGCCGCCATACGGGAATGCCACACGTCCAGATCGTCCCAGACACGCTGTGCAGACACAAGCACACAGGTGGAGACACAGAAAGAAACATGTGCACACACACACATACATGGATGCACATGCAACACACACCCACTGAGTGCACCAATTAGAAACTCTTTGTTGAATGCAGGTCAAAGCTGCGATGTCACCTATTTCATCTGGGTGATTCATTCCATGGAGGGGAGATGTACAGGGTGGACAAAATAACAGAAACAACGCATGGAAAAGGTCATACTGAGTTGAATGTCGCAGTATAGTTGGTGTGATGCATCGATCAACACACTGTCTCAGATAGGGACCAACAGAATAAGCTTATGGTAGATTATGGTATTTATGACAGCATGGTCACTTAACGGACAAAGAATATGAGGTGATTTTACAGCACACACAGTTCCCTCATGAGGATTTTTCCTGATGCACACTGAGTGGTTTCATGTGCACCAGGATGAAGTCAAGCTCTTCCATGGCCTCCTCAATCACGACATCTAAACATCACTGACCGTTTACAGGAAGTAAACTAGTTCTACTGGGTCCAATAAGCCACTACACTCAGGGGAAGAGGAGAGACTTAAAGAATAAGTTCTGATTCCCCGCTCACCTTCTGAGTGCTCTCTGCTTCAGCCACAGTGGGGCTTCTCTGCTCCAGTTTGTTCTGGACTGACCCCAGGCCAGCCTGGACCTCAGACAGCTTGGCACCCAGCCTGTGGAGGGGGCCGCTCCTCTCCACCGCCTCTCCCACCTGAAGGGTCGATCAGGTTCAAATACATGAAGAGACAAAATAGGGGACGTGGCCTCAACAAAGCCATGAGCGGTTCTTACAAAATAAAGCAAATTTGAAGATGTTCATCCGTTGTTGCTTGGCTCTTTCCCAGTCATTTCTAAACCATGTGCAGACAAAATCTCTTCAGGGTGGTTTCAGACGACCACAGGCTTCATCTTCATCTGAGCTTCATGTGTAATGTGTTATATATGGTGTTTCTGTATTTTGTTTGTTTTGATTATGTATTGTGTTGTATGCCTCACTGCTGGTAAAAATCAAAGTCTTCTGTACCTTTTCCTCCACTTCCTGCAGTGATTGTGTGACTTCCTGCAGCGAGCCTTCAATCTCAACGGGGACCAGGGTGTACATGTCAGAGTACTTCATCCTCAGGCTCTCCATGATGCGCTGGAGCACGGCCTTCTGGGTACACAGCTGGCCGTGGACTTCCTGAAGCCAGGGAGAGAGAGAGTTATGGTGTAAATGAGAGGACGGGGGGCTGACGACAAAGTACTGGCGTTGGGAAATGCAGTAATAGTTGGGAAATGCAGTGCAATGACAGCTCATCACCAAAGGCGTCGCCATAATCAAGAAAAACAAGAAACCCTGCAGATTACCATGGTAACAACTTCACTATTTCGTCGAGATTTGACTTTCATACCAGTTTTTCAAAAGTTGAACATCTTATTTTGAAACAAAACATCGCCTCTTACCGCTCAACTGCTCTCAGTGCTGCTAGCTAGTGCTGTTAGCTCCTCTCTGCTGCTTTCATTAAAAAGAGCCTACCTCTTCAAGTGTTTCATCCGACAGCTGAGTGAACTCTCTTCACCTCTCAAACACAATGAGAGGAAAGTCTACTTTTCTACTTTTCTACAGACTAAAGATAAAAAAACAGTTAAACTACGAAGGAGAGAAAGTAGAGCGGTAGAGCAGAGGAGACTACCTGGTCTGAGAGTGTCTGATGCACCGCGAAAGAGGGAGGTGCATCTTGTTATCACCATGGGAAACTGTGTGTGTGTGTGTGTGTGTGTGTGTGTGTGTGTGTGTGTGCATTAGAGAGAGTGAGAGTGAGTGGGTGAATGGGAAAACAGAAAGAGTGTGTGTGAGTGGTTGTGTATGAGTGTGTGTGTCTGCACCCAGAGTGCGAGAGCATGGGTTGACAGTTTGTGTATGTGTGTGTGTGTGTGTGTGTGTGTGTGTGTGTGTGTGTGTGTGTGTGTGTCTGTGTGTGTCTGTGTGCAAGAGACAGCGCATGCATGAGAGTGGAGACATGTTGAGTGTTCAAGTGTGTGTGTGTGGGTGTGTACGTGTGCATGTGTGTGTCCATGAGGTGACATCAGTGCAGGTCTGAGACGTGGCCATAGAGGCCACCTGGAAGATCCACTTACAACAGGGAACAAAAGGTGTCTGGTACAAGAGAGAGGTGGTGGGTGGGATGGGGGGGGGGGGTCTTTCAGCAACACAGACCCTGGGCAAGAGGAAGGGGAATCGGGGGGGCAGAGGATAGGGAGATGTTGGCCACCGCTCAGGTCTCTGGACAAAGGCAGCTCAATCCTCCGGGGCAGGTGGGTGGACGGCGTCTGGGCCTCGGGCCAGCCCAACGGTCGGACCAGTCACCAGGCTCCGCCCCTCCGCCCTGCAGGGTTTCTACTAACTACTAATCCCACTTCTAGTTTAACAACTGCTACTTACAGCTGCACTAGGCCAGATTCTCACGTAAAAATACACCTGACTCATCAGGCTGAATCACAGTGGGACTGAAACCTAGTAGAGACTAACTGAGACTCCGTAGAGTTGCCCTATTTGCCCAAATGGAATTCTGGCATCCGTATGGTCACTTCTCCAACCACAGGAAGTGACAAATCAAAACTTAAGAGTGAAATCCAAACGGTCTCACCAACCTTCTCCTCTCTCTGGTGTTATAAAGCATCACAGACGTGTGCAGTTTGAAGACGTGGCATTACAGGACTTATGGGTATTCAAGTTTATTTACCTCTTACCTCTTTACCGCCATTGGGAACCACCGACGTGAAAAAATGGCGAGAGCAGCTTTAAACTACGAGTCAAGATCAGACCTGGGGAAAATTTATGACTGACGAATTTATAAGTTAGGTAGTTTCGGCTGAAACTACCCATGATAACTGTAATGTTATCATCATGTTGTAGTGTATTTATATTGGATTGGAGTCTATATGAGTATGAGGGAGACTCGTGGACTGTTGTCACTGAGTACAACTGTGTCATTGTACTCGGTCCTTCCTCATTAGAGACACATTATTTACACACCACCGGCCAGGAGAGAGAGGAGAAACCTCAGTAGTGAGTTGCTGGTTAGATCAGAGGTTACAGAGACTCATGTGTTCTTAACTGGTATGAACACCAGAGAAGAGCAGACAAGTCCATCATGGTAGATCAAGTTCCAGACTGGAACCAGGTTGGTCTGGACTCTCTAACCTGGTGGGATGACAGGTTACCAAAACTCAACCAATCAACCAGCTGCTGGGGAGTCATGGGACTTCTGGCTGTCTTGTGATTGGTCAGTGTGAACCTGACCCAACCAGATACTAAAATATTACAGAGTTAACTTCCCCACTGTGGTTTGGACCCTGAGGAACCCTGGTTCAGACCGGACCCTGAGGCCGACCCACCTGGACCTCCTGGGCGCTGCTGCAGTGTTCCAGCTCTGACAGCAGGCGGTCGGCAGCCTCCAGCCAGACCCGGACGCCCTGCAGCTCCTCCCGGACCGCCTCCCTCTCCTCCACCTCCAGCCTGGCCACCTCCCGGCCCTCCCTGCTGCTCTCCTTCAGACTGGACACACACACACACACACACACACACACACACACACACACACACACACACACACACACAAACAGTGGCAAATAAAAACGTTAGATAAACAATGGACTCCAGTCAGTGAACACCATAACCAAGTTATATTAACGATCACTAATAAATCGTTAATCAATCATGATTTAATATTTATTCATTATTATTACATGTTCAGTAACAACTCATCGTTGACCCACATCATGATAAATATAAATATATATAATAAATAATGTGTTAGAATTTAGAAATACTAAACTAACCTGATAACCCTGACCAACAGATGACTAGCAAATTGAAAATTAAGGCAATCAAAAATCACTGATTATGTAATATTTATACTACAACATATGAATGATGAATTGAATTAACATGAATCAATAATTAAATCATTTATAGTGTAATTTACTATTAATTAGTAAACAATTTAGTAAATTAACTAATCCTCCATTAGGTGTCAGTTAGCCAATAAATCCTAATTAATAAATATTAAATAATTAATTATTTGTGATTATTATAAAGTGTTTCCTAAAAATAGTATTAATTTACGTTTCATTCTCTTGACAATAAGAACACATAGACTTGAGCTCCAACAACTTGAATACATAAATTGTCCTGTCAAAGTTTTTTTCAGTCACATTTTTATACATTTTCACATAAAAATGACAATATCAACATTCAGTCACTCGATAATTCAGCGGTAAAAAACAGTATTTCCAGTCGATGGTCTTCAGAGTAGCTTGAATCAACCTTAACAGCTCACACAAAGAATAATATTCACTGAAGCTGAAGGCTCTTACCTGAAATCCATACAATTGATGGTCTGCATTGAGAACACCGAGCCTCATGGCAGTTCAAGTACTGTCAAGTATAAAGTACTGTGAAGCGTATATAAAAACATCCTCACAACACAGAGAAAACCTACGTCCGACCCACTTTCCCCTGATTGCTTATCCAGGCGTAGCAGAGAGGGGCTTCTGGGTGATCGAGTTTTTTGTGACTAGAGGCTAAAACGTATCCACAATAAAACAAACCTCAATGTTTTCAGGAGCAGAGAAAAAAAGCACTGATGACCACGCAATTAGTTAGTATTGTATTGATACCTTTCTCACAGGTCCAAACCCCACCATGTCAGAACTCCCTCAGATATAGCACTCTTATCTTGTGTGCGATGTACTGCGAGGATTTCGTTTTTTGGCTGTTTTGTTTGTTTCTTTATGACCAACTAGAAATAATGATGAAGTGTATTTTATGATAAAGCATTTTTCTTTTGAGTATCAGGAACATGTTATTTCAATGAAGCCTTCAGGCAAAGCAAGTCCATTAATAGTTTTCAGATGAATGATGTTTCTATATCCCATAATCAAGGGACTATAAGATATATAGTTAAAGGAAGTAGAGGATGCATACTTACTTACAGTTCTTCAACTGAGGTCTCAATAAGAACGGTTAGATAAAATACTATCTAAGATAATAAGAACTAAATCCTGTCTCACCTGCTGTATCGGCCCTGCATGGCCTGCAGCTGCTGGCAGAGTGGAGTGGGAGGGGCCTGTTCCAGGTGGGCGGGGACACCCAGCAGCCTGGCGATGCGCAATTCCAGTGCAGACAGGGCCCGATGCTCACAGTCCAGGCGGTCCTGGTACTGGTCCCAGTACTGCAGCAGGTCCTGAAGCTCCTCGGCCGAGGCCTTCTTCTGGCAGCCGTCCGGTAGCTCCACCTCCACCTGCTCCAGGACGGCGGAGGCCTTGTCCACCTAAGAGGACGGACCAGACAGAACACAGTGCTGCCATCAACACACAAACCCGTACTTGAAACACTTGAAATGTTCTCGTTCCAGATGTCGATGCTTGTTTAAAAAAGCTCAATACAATAATGAGTCATTAGATTTACTTACACTCTTGGTGATATCACTCCATTCTGCCATCTTCTGTTCTGAACGAGTTGTGAGCTCCCTTATGCAGCAATGCAGTCTGGAGACCTGTCTCCAGACAGCAGCCAGCATGGACTCCCTGCCTCCACGACAACTCTGCTCTGGACACCACTCCTTCAACCCCTCCAGACCCTTCTGCAGGGACTCCACCTCCTCAGACAGAGCCTACACAAGAGAGCCAAGGGAGTTTTTTTCAGGACTGGTAATCTACAAGATCCTCTTGTTTTTTTCATTTTGTCTCCATCTTTGGTGCTCGGCCTTCCCTCACTACGGGTCCCCAGAGCCAACAATGTTGAAGAGGATCATTTTCATACCTTTAGCTGAACTTGCTGGTCAGTGCAGTCGGTGAGAGAGGTGACTTTGTGAGAGATGCACTGTGAGAGAGCATCTTCTGTGTTCTTCACACACTGGCTAATGTCTTGACACTTCTTGTATTTTCTGTGATGTTCAGCACATCTGAAAGACACAAATCTCTATCTGTTGATGTCTAAATAGAGCTATCCCTTCTGCTTGTATGCACGTAGAGACTAAATGTTGAATGTATATTTATAGAGTGATATGTATAGGATGATGTCTATTGTATGTCTGTCCCCTTACAGTGTTTGTGAGGTCCTGATATCCTGGTTCATGATATCCTGATAACCTGATACCCATGTGCATCAATACTACAATTGTTGAAACTGCATGTATCTGCACCACTGCCAACCAGACAGATTCTTGCACATTTATTCTGTTGTGTATAGTGTGTTTGGAATGAGGAATTGAGCTTTTGTGTGAAATTATTACAAAAGCCTTATACCTGCTGAGACACTCCAGTCTGACTTGTCCCTGGGCGTCGAGGGTGGACATCCTCACCAGCAGCTGGCTCAAAACACTCTCCTGGAGACTCTCGACCTCCTGGGGGGAAAAGTAAGGATGTTGGGGAACCTGGCGCTGGAGCTGGTCCAGATGGGTCTGGAAGTGCTGCTCCAGTGAGGCCAAGGCCTGTTGGGTCTCCTCCAGCATTTCAGAGCACACTCCGACTGGTCCCTGTGGTGGTAGGAGAGTGGCCTCGCTGTCCCTCAGGAACTGGACTGCATGTTTAACAGCACAGGTGTAGCTCCTCAAAGACTCCCTAGCCTGGGAGATATTCTCCTAAAATATAATAAACAGCCTATGTCATAAATTACAATCATAATATAATAATACAAATTATTGATCAATATATGAATAAATCAGACTTGGGTCAAAAAATAAAATGGGAATAATTAGTTTTGACCTGCATAGAGTACAAGGTGGTGGGATTTACTGCATCAGAATTAAAATAGTGTAGTCACAGAAAGCTATACTAAATTGACTTTCAAATGCTTTCCTGTAATTGTCGGCAAATATTACTTGAAAGAGGTCAAATAAATACACTGCAAAACAAGGTGAAACAATACAACTTGCCATTTGTGAGTCACATTCACTTAGGACTGTATTCTTCAAGTCCACCAGATCCTGAGATTTACTTCCTTGTCTGTTTCCTTTCTTTTGCTCCAGAACCCCCAAGGCTCTCATTCTAAATTCTACAGTCTTTTTCAAAGACAAAATCCTCCTGTGCTCCTTGTCAATGAATGCCTCCTTTGGTTTCAACATGGGAGGTTGTAGGAGCACCTGCTGGGTCTCCCTGAGGAAGGCCTGGACGGCTTCCTGCTCTGAGTCAAGGTCCACTCCCTTCAGCAGGCCCCACTCCATGATGCTAAGGTTGTTCTGGACAGACATCTCCCAGGTGTTGAGGCTCTCCACGTTTTGCTTAAGTCTCTGTTGCTCTGCAGTCAGCTGCGAGGGGTAGAGATCAGCAGAGATGCTCTGGAGCTTGTAAGCAGCCTCATCACACAGCCCCTTAATCAGAGGGAACTGGGCGAGGAGGGCCTGGCTGGTCTTGTACCTCTCCTCCACACCCCTGCTGTCCTCTTTGGTCCGAAGGATCTGCTCCCCCACGTTCTCCCTGAGGTCCTCCACACACTGCCGCAAGTTCAGGTACCTCTCATGATCCCTGCCCTTCATTTCCAGGGTAGTCATTTTGCTATGAATTTCAAAAATGACCGAGAGTAGTTCCCTCGTCTTTTCCTCAGGGACGCAGGGCCGGAGAAGGTCCACCTGGCACTTGTGCTCCACGATCATGTGTTTGAAAGGTTCCAGAGCATGCAGGGACTCTCTGGTGATGGGGAACCTGTGTCTGTTCAGGTCTACCAACATCTGCCTCAGGCTTTTCTCCACGGCAGTTAGCTTTTGCTTGGAAGAGTCTAGAGTGTGGGCAAGCTCCTCCAGCTCCTGTTTGTTGGTCCTCTCATAGCTGCCGATGGCTCTGATGTCCTCCTGGAGGTTGGTGAGCTTGTCATGAAGTAGGCAGTTCTCTGTGATGCTGAGTTCGGAGGCAATGTCTCTGCTCTTCATTACAAGAGCCTCGCAGACAGCGGCCTGCTTCTCTGCCTCAGTTAGAGTCTCCTGGATCTGTCGGGCCCGGCGGTCCAGGTCGGCGGTGGTCCTGACCTCACCCTCTACTCTCCCGGAGGCCTCTCTGTGCAGGTAAGCGACAACCCAAGAGTCTAGGTCAGCGATCTGCTCTGACATCTTCTCTCTTGTCTGCAGGCCTGACTCAATCTCTCTCACAGCCTTGGCCAGCTTCTCAGTGGTGGATTTAGAGAGTTCTTCCAGGGCATCCATAGAGGAGCGCACCATGGGCACCTCCTCCGCCTGCTCCAGCTGTGGGATGAGTTCTGTCACTTCCTCCACCAGTGCCTCCAGCTGGACCTGCTTGTTCATCACCTCAGATTGTAATTTCTTCAGGTCTCTGATCTGCCGGTGCACCTCCTCGGGGAGGAGAGGCACCCTCTTCCTCCTGCCCTCAATGTCACTCTCTGTCTGCTTAGCCCAGGCAAGGGCATCCCTCATCACCTGGATGATTTTCTCCATGGTGGGGTTGCTAGGGCTCTGGGTTTGGGAAGACACTAGCTCTTGTGCGTGGCAGAGCAGGTCTTTGATGCTCTGTAGCCCCTGTTTTATCGCTTTTATCTCCTTCTCCCACTGTGAGCTGGGGAGTAGTGCCTCTGAGACCTGCTGCAGGTGGAGGTATCTCTGCTGGGCGGCAATAACCTCAGCATTTGCCGCCATCAGCTCCTGTGCCCTCTTACTATCCCACTGAGTAACAGCAGGAGACTGGGCTTTAAGGTCTTTGACAATGGTTGCCAGGTGTTCCTGAAGGCCTGATATCTCCAACAGAAGGCCGCTAGTCTCCTGGACATGGACATTTACGCAGTGTAAAGTCCTCTCTGCAGCCTTTTCTAGACCTCTCCACTCCTCCTGTAGGCCCTTCTGATTGATCTCTGCATTTGCTCGCTCAGACTGGCTGAGGTGGGGGCCCAGCTTGGTATGGGTCAGGAGCAGCTCCCCCAGGACTGTCCGGTTCTCCTCCATACATCTCTGGAAGGAGCACAGTCGCTCTAACTCCTTGGAGCTGCTCTCTTCTGGAGATCTGAAGGAAAAACAAAGGGAAAAGTCCACAAATCTTGAGTTTTGAACATTAGATAAATGTACATCTTTGGCATTGACATTCAAGGTGCTATGTAGTATTTTAACATCAATAGATCATGGTATAATTGCCATGAACAGCCTCTAATAGACTCCACACTGCATTTCACATTGTGTGTCATCAGGCCAGATTTCACGGTAATTCTGCTGTACCTATTGCTTTACGGTCATGGTAATCATATCATATCATATTGTTGTTTAAAATGCTATATGTAACATTTTTTAACCACAACCATCAGTTTTGAGAATGAATATAAACTCACGTTCTGACAGCCTCCAGTTCTGCTGCCAGTCTCTCCAGGGTAGCCTTGGCTGCTTGGGTCTGTCTGGCACAATCAGTCACCAGTTGCAGCTGGGTCTCTTTACTCCGGATAACAGCGGTGGCGTCCCACATAGCAGCACTCCACTGTCCTTCCAAATGCTCCAGGGAGTCTGGGTCCTCTGCATCGGCTCCTCTGGGCTGGGAAAACAACGACACCTGGGCCTGGGCAGCCTGTCGACACTCCTGTACTCAGCAGTCACAAACACACACATAATTAATTAAATGATAAGATTGTATTCCGGAGAGCTATAGTTTTCAAAAGTGGTGCTAGTGTGAAATTTTCTGATTTGCATTACATGAGCATATGCATATGTATGTTTTTTTTACCACGATAGATACAACCATAAGGACAACCAAGTGCCTGTTGCATTGGATCACAGTTATTTTGGCAAAAGTGTGCTAGTTTCCAATCGGCACCCATGGAGCAGGCTCATATTTAATACTTCATAGTAATATGAGAATCAAGCTGCCTTCCTAACCAACCTGCCGTCCAACTCCAGTGGTATCTACAACTCCAGCAGCTGCTATAAATAATGATTTTCTTTCTCCCCTGTGTCAAGTGGCCTATCATTTGGTCTCACCTCAGCCTCCTCCACCTGCTGAACCATGGCTGTTGGATTGAGCTCAGCAGGGAGGTTCTTGCAGCTCAGGATCCTGGCCACCAGCCTGCTCAGACGATCCTCCAGATCACTGATGGATGTATCCAGAGTCTCTGGAGCATCTTCTTGGGGTTTACCCTTAGATATATATATATATAAAATCAATAGAGCCTTGTGTTGTGAAATTTGAGTAGAGTAGACAATTTGAAAACGCAAATATCAATGAAGTTGTCATGATACCTCAATGAGAAGGCTGTTAGGTCCAGTCCCTGCAAGAAGCTGGATCTCTGAGAAGATGTCCTTCATGGTGGGTCCTACTGGTACCTCCAGCACTGTTTTCTCGGTCTTCACAACATTAGCTGCTGTGTCAATTTGGTTTTCCTCAATGGGCACTGCTTCCACCAGGGCTTTCTCAACCAGTACAGCATCGGTTGGCGCTTTCTGACCAGCCTCCATTGGTGCTGGTGATCTCTTGTCTACACTCTGAACACAGAACAACAATATTATAGGATGAAAACTAAATTGTAACAAAAAAGTGTATACTGTTTCTGCTGTGCTGAGAAAAGAGCGCTACTTCCTTTAAACAAGTCTTCCCTTTCGGATTCCCTCAAACTGAAAGCGCACACACTAGAAAGCTTCACTCTCCTCACTTTCTAAGAGAATGACATCACCTGTGCAGTAGGTCATATTCTCACCCGGGACAGTGAGATCTGTACTTGTCCAGGTATAAATGCCTCAAGCTCATGTTCTTGGCTGTGTGTCTAATACTAATAAAATGTAGCCTGACTTGAGTATTTACAAAAGCTCTGTTGGTACACTGACTGGTCACCCATGGCACTGTTAGAGTGTTAGAGAACAGGTGCAGAGAAGTAAATGCAGGGGACTGAAAATAATGGAGGCTATATATTACATCCCTAAAGCGAGTGAGCTCAATACCCATTCTCTCCCTTGTGGATATTGTTTTGTCTCTCGCTCTCCCTCTGTCACCTGATGCTTCTCTGTTTTTCTCTCTCTCTCTCTCAATCCACTTCTCTTTGTATTTGTAAGCACTACCTTCCATCTGAGTTAGTTATTTTGTTGTGGAAAACTGAAATGTTTCTCAAAAGGTAAAGAAAATTGCAAAATAAGTCTTATCCAGCTTATCCAGGTCATATTACAGCACCTACAAAAAGAGAGTAAAAAGTCCACCCTAATATTGTTTTTATTATTATGAGAGGATATGGAGTAAGAGAGAAACTGGAGAGAAGACTGTGGTAGGTTTTGACCCTAAATCAGTCATGGTACATGTGGTTTCACAGGTCTTAAACATGACACAATCAATGGACATGATAACACACAATGCTAAATTAGATCTATTAAAACAACTCACAGAGGGGCAAAGAATATCGACTTTAAATCCACTGAGCACAACGATTACTATTAAATAATGGGTATTCAAACTCCTTCCAAGCTCTGGAGATGATTCATGAAGTTCCTGAGAAAGGGACTGTTTATCTTGGATAACACTGGTCACACTATTTAAAAAACAAACGTTGTTATAGCTCTAGATAGTCTCATCTTGATCTTGGACTAGTCCTATGAACCATTTTACAATAATGTAGAAAATTGTGCAGTACTCTTATTCCATGAGGCTTTTTGTAAATATTACCCGACACGCCATGTCTTACCTGTGGCAAATCATCCCTCTCGAGCCTTGCTTGGTCAGTGATTGTTGTTTTGGCTTCAGGGAGTGGCACTTCCTCTGGTTCTCTATTGAAGCCAAGACTCTCTTCCTTCATCTCCCTCTCCCATTCATCCCTTTTCTTCTCTGTATGTCTGCCTGCTGGTGCTTCACGGACCACACTGGTTTCAGACAAGGTTTCTTGCTTGCTTCCTTGCTCTTCTACCCTGTTCAAATGAACTGCAGCCTTCTCTGGCTGAACTCCACTGGTAGTTATAACCTTGCTTTCTGGTACTGCCTCACAGTGGCTATTTGTTTGGTCCATATGTATCCTTGGCTCCATTTCTATCGTGACAGATGTGTTTTCATGCTGCTCTATATTGGTTTGTGTATTGTCGATTTCCTCCATCCTAACAGACACTTCAACCAGACTCTTGGGTGCGTCATATATTTCATGTTTTGTCTGTAATTCTTTAGCATGCTCTTCTTGGGTACCCTGACCCTTGACCTCTTTAGGTCTTTCCTCTGTGGGTTTGAGATGCTCTGGTTGAAACTCGGTTTGGCTTGGTTTCATCATCTCTTGCTGAGAGAAATTAATTTCTGTCCATTCTGTACCTGCCACATCTGGCTGCATTGCTTCAGAAACAGCAGCAGGCGTAGTTAAGACGGGCTGAGCAGAGTCACATTCAGCCACATTCTCTTGCTGGTCTTCATCCACATGCTTTCTCTCTGACTGATCTGGCTTCCCATTGGGCTTTTTCTGGGTGACTCCCACCTCAGGCAAACTGAGTACAAGATATTGTTTTTGAGTCTCAGGGGTGTCAATGTAATCTGGCCCACATGGCGTACCAGTAGGCTGGGAGGGAGGTGATTGTGTCTGAGGTGCACTTGGGTCTCTCTCTGTAGGCTCTGGGACCTCACTGACTTTAACCTCCTTTACCTCAGACAGTGGAGGCTCAGACAAGTTAATCTGACTGGTTTGAATGAAAGATTGTACAGGTTCAGTGCTAGGAGGTGATGGAGTATCAGTTTCCAATTTATCTGATGGCTTGACAAATGTGGTATGAACCCCTACCAATCCACTAGACACAATGCGTGCACTCTCAGTGCTTGTCTGTGGGTATGTATCTGCTATTTGTATAAAAACAGCAGAAATATCCAGAATGATTGAGGCCACTTTCTTCCCTGGATGCTCTTGTGTTTTACTAGGGAGAATAACACCTGGGATGTCAGGGAGGGAGGCTTGTTTAGATGGTTGATGGTCAGGAGAACTGTGTTTTGCAGCATCAGTGCCATCAACCTGGACATTCCTCTGCTCATTACTCTGCTCACCAATCTTCTCCTCTACAGTAGTTAGCTTCTCTTCTGTGGTTTCCACTTTTTGTATAGCAGTTGATTTATCAAAATAATCCTTGATTTGAGGCTGAGCATCACAAAGGATCTCAACTGATTGACTTTTGGTCCCTGATGCTTGGATCCGCTGCGAGACAGTTTCCAGAATGGGCATGGCTACTTTATGGCTTTGCTCTGGCTCTGGAAGAGGCTCTACTGTCCTTGTTATCTCTGTATCCTTTTCAGAACTCATGCAAGTTTCTGCACTCTCAGACTCCATCTCACTTTGTTCAGGTTCTACGTGAACAGTTTTAGTTGGGGCAGTGACTGGCTCTGAGGGTGTGGCAAGTTCGGGACTCTTTGACTTTGTCCTTGGTGGTACAGGCATAGTTTGCTCAATAATTTCAGACTGAATTATGATAGTCTGCTCCCCTGTACTTTGACTGTCAGACTCTTTCTTGGCCAATGCAGTCTCTACATCAGCAGGTTTCAGGGGAAGTGCTGGACTTAACTTTCTCTCAGTGGGAGTTAAGGAAGACTTCACACTCTCAGGTTCTTTGTGAGTGTCCTCAAGCTCAACATCAATACTTCTACCATGGGCAGCTACTGGCTCTGAAGCTGTGGAAACTTCTGGAATCTTTGGCTTTCTCCTGGTTGGCGCAAGTTTAGGTTCTTCCACAACAGCAGTTTGAATCTGCTCCTGGGTACTCAAGGTAGACCTTTGACTGTCAGGCTCTTCCTTGGTCAGTGCAGGCTCTACATCAGCAGGTTTCAGGGAAAGTTCCGGACTCATTAACTTTCTCTCAGTTGGCAAATGCTTACTTTGTTCCACAACAGCATTTTCAGTCTGCCTTGTGACCAACTCTGGAGTTAAGGAAGACTTCACACTCTCAGGTTCTTTGTGAGAGTCCTCAAGCTCAACATCAATACTTCTACCATGGGAAGCTACTGGCTCTGAAGCTGTGGAGACTTCTGGACTCTTTGGCTTTCTTCTAGTTGGAACAGGCTTAGGTTGCTCTGTAT
This sequence comes from Hoplostethus mediterraneus, assembly GCA_034670385.1. Lineage (NCBI taxonomy): Eukaryota > Metazoa > Chordata > Actinopteri > Trachichthyiformes > Trachichthyidae > Hoplostethus > Hoplostethus mediterraneus. The sequence goes on from JAXDDW010000065.1 coordinate 279,781, forward strand.
CAGTAGGTTTTTGGGGAAGTTCTGGACTCTTTGACTTTCTCCTTGTGGGTACAAGCTTGGCTTGATCAACAACAGTGGTTTTCACTTGCTCTGTGACTGACTCTGGAGTAATGGAAGACTTAAGAGTCTCAGGCTCTTTCTTAGTGTGTTCATGCTCAACATCAGTTAAAGGATCAGCAGGAACTGGCTTTAGCATTTCCTCTTTGGTCTGTGTAGACTCTGCATCAGCAGGGTTGATGGAAAGTTCTAGTGCCTTGGACTTTCTCCTAGATGGCACAGGTTTAGTTTCTTCCACAGCAACAGGTGTAGTCTGCCCTGTAACCGATTCTGGAGTTGGACTCTCAGTCTCTTGCCTGGTCTGTGCAGATTCTACACCTACAGCAGTCATGGAGAGTAGTGTACTCTTTGACTTTCTCCTGTTTGGTTCAGGTCTCGTCTGCTCCGCAAAAGCAGTTTGCTCTGTTGTGACAACCTCAGGAGACATTTCAGATATTACACTCGTAAGGTCTTCTTTGGTCTGTGTAGGCTCCTCAGCAGTTTTAGTCTGCTCTGCTGCAGAAGGCTCAATAATCATAGCTGATTTTATACTCTTAAACTCTGCCTCTGCAGAAGCTGAGTTACTTTGTGCTGTAGCTGGTTCTGGAACAGATTTCTGACTCTTAGTTTTCCTCTTGGTTGGTTCAAGTTTGGTTTGCTCCACACCAGTAATTTCAGTCTGTTCCCCACCAGTGCCTGTTTTAGCCTCAGTATGTATGGTTTCTGCTCTGTCTGAAACCTCCTGCTTGACAGATATGGATATCTCTGTTATGGGAGGTTTTTCCTGTGATTTAGCCTGATGTCTCTCCTGGGCAGCAGAGGTACGCTTTTTATCAGGTGAGCGCTTGTTTTTTCGTGGTGGTGCCACTACCGGTGTCTTTGTATAGCCAGGCTCACAAAGAAGAACCTCAGAAGACTGAAGGTCTTGGGACTTCTGTTTACTCTTTTCATCAAGCTCCTGGAATGAAAGTTAATTAATTACTACAACACAACACGCATTCATATTTTCTGATTTAAATTAAGTCTGCAGAGAAGGAACCATGCAAGTGATTTTTTTTTAAATTACAGATTGATTTAATAAACCTTCATTATCTTAAGATGGGAGCTGTAGCTGTAGTGTTGCTCAGTGTTGCTGTAGCTCATAGTTCAAGGCAGTAGAGGTTGTGTACCTTCAGGTGATGTGTAACACTCACATTTCCAAATAAGTATAGTTAATAAGTATGTTAGTTGCTTAAAAAAAACACTTTTCACTTTTATGGTTCTTTGGTGCACATATTTTAAAGTTATATTAAATACAATGAAACATAATTTAATATTAATTTTAAATTATATGTTACTCACCTTCAAGCTCTGGCCAAGAGAAGCTGTGTGATCGTCAGGCTTCCTTAAGTGTCTCTGAACCTTCTCTCTCCAGTCTCTGAAACCGGTCAGGTTTCAGACAGTCCATCAGAAACTGCTGGTGAGACAGCGCCTCCCGCAGGCTGAGTTGCATCTTTTCCCCTTCCTCGAGCGCCAACTAACACCAGCAGATAAAGACAGACATCAAATGCATCTCCTGTTCATAGATGTAGCAATGAGATGTGGGGGAGTGTGGTCTTAAGTTAATATTTAACTTTGAAATTTTTTTATATCTGTTAAAATATAATAATTGTCTGCCAATTTATCACATGAATAGGTTTTATTTAATTTTTGACTCATTTTGAATGACATTATATTGCATTTTGACATGTTTCACACAAATTATCAGTTATGTCAGTGACTACAGGTATGTTTAACAATGACTAATAATCCCACATCCTAAATCTTCTTTTCAGTGGAGAACTCTTTTTCATCTTTAAATTATATTTTTCATTTGAAATGTATTGGATTAGCCACTTAGTGTTAATGCACTGTAGAGTAGTTTAAGGTGAAAGTAGAAAGTCTGGGCAGTGTAATGCTTCCCCCCTCCCTCAGCAACTACTGCCAAAGTCTCCCTGAGCAAAGGGGCAATAAGTCTGATTTTTACCGCACCACAGCACAAAATGACCATGATATATCTGGGGTTGATAGGGTTGTCGATCAATACCAATGACTCAGCGCTCACTTCACCAGGTGGGAGGATTTCTGGCTTTCAAAACTCACTTCCCAGCCTGTAGGAGCGACCGACATCACAACACAATTTGTTCTCAAGCCAAAAAAGCGACAAACGACTAAGCAGTGTCATTATCCCAGTATTTAGCATAGTGAAACATATGAAGTGAATTTAGTGAATTTATTGTTTGTGTGAATTAGTCAATTACAGGCCACTGTACCTCAAGGGGACGAGGGGTGCTTTGCTGTGCGGGATATTATTGCCATTCCTACTAGTTGCCAATAAAAAATGTTGATAGAAGATTACTTAATGCACCTTGAAGCCCCAGTTGCTCCAGTGCAGCCGTTCAGGGGCCAACAGTAGAAGACTGTGGATGGATGGGCGGCTGCCAGGTGTGTGTGACTACCTGAATCTGAAGCGAGGCGAGGTTTGTGCTCGGCAAATCTCCCCTGGATGAATGCAGTTTAAAACATACCTGCACAGAAGAGGTGGACTCTGCTGGTCTGCTGTGGTTCCACTGCTGCAGGGCGTGAAGACAGTCTGTCAGGTAGCGAGCTGCATTCACCATGCAGGAACCCTGACTCTCACTGAGCCTGGACCTCAGACTGTAGGTACAATAAAATACATATTGCAGAGCGTGACAATGTACATTACACTAAGAGTAATAGAGACAGTAAAGAAATATAGAAAGAATATTCAAAAAGGTGGATTAAAGAAAAATCAATCTCAACACCATAACAGAGCACACAAGGGGTTCTGTTGCAAGCAAAATAAAGAACAGACCAAAAAAGGAAAAGGCATCATGACACAACGAATAACAGTAATAAAGTGTGTGTGTGTGTGTGTGTGTGTGTGTGTGTGTGTGTGTGTGTGTGTCCTGACCTACAGATCAAGAAACCGATAAGATGTATTTTCGTTGGATGTCTCTTATAGCTTATAAATCAACGAGGACTGTGTGTTTCCAGAGTGTCCCACTGCAGTATGCCGGCATGTAATAATCACTGAGAGCTGAACTGAAATGGAGGTGAACCAGCTGAGGATTCACCACAGAAGGATCTGGTCAAGTGTACAGCATCGAAATGTCCCAACAGTCAAGTGGACCGGTGCTCCTGCATGTCATGGGCATCGGTTTGAGTCTGTGACACACCTCTTCACTGATTATATCTCCAACAATACAACCAATCAAATAAAGATGAGGCACAGTGGGTGGTTTTATCGAACACACTGCATCATGATGGGTGGACCCAGTGGGAATCCCTCACCCTGGCAGCTTTACCACCGATAACTACATAAATATAAAACAACTCAGTCTCAGCCTCAGTGGTGTGTTACCTGTCGCGTTGCTGGCTTAGAGACTCCACCGTGCTGGCAACGTCCGCCGGCAGCTCGTCCACCGCCGCTGCAGACTTCACTTCCTGGTGCAGGTCGTGAACTTTCACCCCCAAATCTTCGAGCGACTTTTCACAGTTCTAAGACGAGGAAAAAATAATATCATGAAAATGACTTTGGCATTTGAAATGTTGCCAGGATTCAGGAGGAGTACATTAAAAAGGGTTGTGGAAGGACGCATCAAAAACGTTGGTTACCTTGTCATTACCGCCATACACATAAACAGACAATGTAACATCTGACTGATCGGTATTGGGCTGAACTCACTTTAAAATGTAAGTTAGAATAAAGTGAAACAGCAATTTACTCTCAGACTAGAGAGCGTAGAACAATTTCATCATACACTGGAAATCTTTCAGCAGTAGGAATTTCCCTTGGTAGCCACGTGGAGAATGGACTGAAATGTGTGTGCAATCAAAGTCATCACTCCTAATCCGCTCAAACCATTCAGTAACAACAGAGAACCAGACTTGGGTTAAATCATCTGTGATGTACAACCTATCTGACTGTCTAAAGCCCACCCATCTACTCCATCCAGGTTAAAGCAAACACTATAATTGAGACATTTTCAACTATTTGACCCATGTCTTACATTTGTGATGGGAGGTGCCCACTGGATAACCCCAATGACATACACTCTCTCCACCCAGGCTTCCCTGTAGGCTCTGACCCTACTTATATAACAGGGTTAGTGACATCAGATGGTGTGGTAAGGGAAACGGTAGTAACCTTGAGGCTGTGCCAGTGCTGCTGCAGCTGGGCTACGTTGTCCTGCGGCTCGCTGTAGCTGAGCGCCTGGTCCAGAGAGCGGAGCTCCCACTGCAGGGCTGCAGCTCTCTCCTTCAGCCCCCGGGCCCTCCTGGCCAGCTGCCCGTCCAGCTCCTCCAGCCTGGCCTCGCAGATGGCCAGACGCTCCTTCACCTCCCTCTCTGAGGAGGAGCAGAGCTCATGGAGGTGGCCGACTTCCAGGGTTAGGGTGTCCTGACCTCCGGGCGTGCAGAGGCTCAGCAAGCTGTCCCGGATCGAATCCAGCTCCTTCATCTCCCTCTCCTCCCGGTCCACTGTCTGGAGCAGAGCCTGGTGCAGTGTGGGAGGAGGACCAGGGGATACGGATTATTGGATGGTGATTTTCTTAGATTGGACTGAGTTGCACTTTTGGTAATTAGATCAAAGATTTGGGAGCGCTACTTGGCACCATAGACCTCCCCGACAGAAAGAAACCAACAGGTGCCCTTTCGAAAGGCTGTTATAAGAATGTATTAAAACCCAAAGATGGGTACAAGAAAAAAAACGTATTTTACATCAGCCATCTGAAAACCCTGACAAAGGCTCATTTGAGCTGAAACTTGGTCAATTTAATTTCAGATTAGCAATGTAAAATAAGACCTTTTAACTTTTGCTCTCACAACAGACCCTCTTTTACATTTTTGATAATATCCCCATGGGAACAGAAAGCTAGTACGTCATAGCAACAAGGAATATTCTCTGTTTAACTTTCCTAGTCTCATGAAGGAATCCTCATTTCTATGGGATGGCCATATCTTACCTCTAGACTTGTTAGCTGCATAGGCTACACCGATGGGCTACACTGTCTATTCCCTGGCAGCAGAGATGGGTTATTTACTGTTGGTGGGATTCATTCAGTTCGATGCAGCAACATCAACATTTTCACTGAGGTCAAGACAGATGCCACCGACCTCTCTCATCAGAGGGAGTGTGCGTTGTAGGCCATGTCTGTGTGTGTGTGTGTGTGTGTGTGTGTGTGTGTGTGTGTGTGTGTGTGTGTGTGTGTGAGAGAGTCTGACCTTCAGTGTGTTGACAGCGCTGTGCAGACCCTGTCGGTCGGCTGGAGGAGCTCCCAGGCCTTTCACCTGCTGCCTCAGCCAGTCCTGGGCTGCTCCGTGCTGCTCCACCAGCTGGGTGCACTGCCGCTCGGTCCGGACGCCAGCCTGCAGGCTAGCTTCAGCCTCCTGACAACAACAACAACACCATGGTGGACCGGTGCTTAGACAGACAGACTGCGTGGTCAACGGAAGGTCACAGGTTCAATCCTCATGACAGACAATGTGTCAAAATAAGGTGCACATGTAAGCATATTCCACAGTGAAATATCAGTCCTGTATATCTCAACATACAATACATTAACATAGCCAAGTGATAATGATGAAAAGAAGTTCAGAGTATAAAGAGTATAAAGTATAAAGATAGTTTTATAACAAATTCAGACTTTCTGATATTTAAGAATATTAAAACTAAATAATAAAATATATTCCTTGGATTATTTACAAGGACATGTTGTCGGTGCAGTGATGAACTCACCATCAGCTCTTGGAGCAGGACGGGGATGGAGTCCTCCATGGCCGCCCAGGACGGCTCGGTCCAGCCGGGGTCCTGGGTGACCTGAAACAGCTCCGAACCCTGAGGGGGGAAAGGTACAGCACAGAGGGGTTCAACCAAACAAACCTACTAGCTAACAGTATTTGGTAAAGGATGAACCAGTAAGATCCTTACCTGTGTTCGGAGGGCTGACAGGACGGGGACCAGGGTTCTGGTTCGGTCCAGGAGGGCCCGGACCTGCTCCACGGCCTGTCTCCGGTCTCCCAGGCCCGGCCAGGGGAAGAGACGGGGCAGGTCGGCCGTCTGGTGCCGGAGCTCGGCCAGACGGGCCTGGGCCTGGCCTCGCTGGGCCCGACAGGACACCAGGCGCTCCACCACACCCTTCAGCTGCCTGATGGGTAAACGGCAGACAACAGAGGACCAGATATCAGACCTACAGCCACAGAGAGGTTAGTTTACGGATTCCCATTGATCCCCTGAAGGAGACGTTTCCTTTTCCCTCCAGTGTGTAGTTCAATGACCTCTCCATGGAGCAAAAACAGTTTCCTGTTCTATGCCACCATACCTCTGCACCTCCTCAGCGGCCTGCAGGACCGTCCTCCACTGCTCCTCTGTATCCCTGACTGTTTGCTGAACCTCTCGTCTCCTGCTCTCCTCCAGGTCCTCATGCTCGCACAGACTCTGGCCTCGCTTCGTCAGCTCCGTCATTTGGGCCTCTCCCTTTGACTTGGAGCTCAAGATGGCCTGAGGACAAAATATGTTGTTTATCACGTGGCAAACATGAGAACTGGCATAAGAACTGAATCAGTACTCATGATACAGGTTACATAGCTTTTGTTGAGGTGCTGTAAATGTGTTGGAAACCAGAGTTCATGTCACAGCATCACTCCTTTGAGTCCTCATGAAAGGACCAGTGTGGATTTCATTTAACAGTATGATCAAATACAATTTAACAGACGAAGAGGCCTAACGAAAGAGATGTCACTGCAGATCTCCAACTGAACCAGATAGAAGGAATTTGTTCCAAGATAAGACATCCACAGACAAAAACATTTTCCCTCACAAAAGATCACTGACATGAACTCAAACTTCACTAAGGAATATGACTGAACTATTTTATTGGATGTAATCATCTGTACTTTTGAAGCTCCAGGTGCATCGTGTTGTGTTTACCTGTGCTGTGTTCAGCCGGTCCTCTATCTGGGCCTGGCTGCCCTGAGTGCCGCTCCCCAAGGAGTCAGCCTGCTGCTGCAGCTCTTCAACCCAGGCTTTGGTGCTCTCTGTCTGCGTATGGAAGGCCTCCAGCTCCCTGGAGAGGGAGTACTGGACCACGGCCCTGCGGAGAGCCTCCTCAGCGGCCTGCAGGGCGGTCCTCCACTGCTCCTCTGTGTCTCGGACCGTCTGCTGAATCTCTCGCCGTCTGCTCTCCTCCAGGTCCTCACGCTCACACAGACTCTGGCTTTGTCTCTTCAGCTCCGTCACTTTGGAGTCGCCCTCAGGCTTGGAGCTCAGGATGGTCTGGGGATGAGATACAAATAATAATAAACTTTATTTATATAGCACTTCTCAAAACAGAAGTTACAAAAATCTTAAACTGGCAGTGAAAAAATAAAAGGAAAATAAAGTATTATAATATGACAAAAATAAAAGAATTCAGTTCAGTATAAAACATGCATACATAAGTAAAAGTATGAACAAAGCTTTACCTAAAGGAAAGACAAAACCTTTTATGTGACTGAAGTTACACCAACAAATTGTAAGTAACTAAGTAAGTAACTAGCTAACTAGGTAGGTAGGTACATCCATGAGTTATCCTGTGGGTACAGATGTGCATGTCTGGATGTTTTACTGCCCAAAACAGATCAAACTCAAACTGACCGGTGCAGCATTTATCGTCGTTTCTGGATCCGTCTGACTGCGCAGAGCAAGGAGGCGTTGCTGTTTCTCGTCCACCCAGGCGTTGGTGTTGACCCTCTGGGATTCGAAGTCTCTGAGCTGGCCCTCCAGAGCACACTGCCTCTCGGCCTGACCCAGGGCCAGTTTAGCGCCATGCAGGACGCTCCTCCACTGCTCCTCCATGTCCTCCACTGTCCGTCGGACCTCTAGCTTCTTGTTTTCCTCCAGGTCCTGATGCTCACACAGACTCCTGCCTCGTCTCCTCAGCTCCTGGAGTGTTGAGTCTCCCTCGGGCTTGGAGCTCAGGATGGCCTGGGGGTAAGACAGATGAAGGCACATCTAAAAGTAAATCAAAAGCTTTTTACCTGACCAGAGACAAGAACAAAAACGATACGGCGATGACCGACCACAGTGGTTTTCACACTTCATTTCACTTCACCTACCCAAGTCTTCCTAGCAGGTAATGGGATTTGAACTTGTGTGTTTCTGGTCATAAACCCACTTCTCTAACATTCAGACAACCCTTGCACTAACGAGGAGAATGTCACCCCCGACCCCCTTGTAAGCTCCACCTCCTAATCTGCAGGCTCACCTGTGCTGTCTTCAGTCTGTCCTCAGCCTCAGTTTGGCTGCCCAGTGAGTTCAGCTGCTGTTGGCGGTCTCTAACCCAGTTCCCAGCATCTTGCTTCTGGGTATCAAACTCTCTCAGCTGAAGAAGAAAAAGATACACTGGATTACTGCTCGCTTTTGTGCTTGGTAACACTTTACTTGGATCGTCCAACGTTCATACTCACTTTAACCCTGACCCTAACGCTAACCCCAAGCTAACATTTACCTAAACTCAGACATCGAGTGGAGGAACTCGATTAGCCTGCACAGAGCCCTGACCTCAACCCCATTGAACACCTTTGGGAGGAACTAGAACGCCGATTGTGAGCCAGGCCTTCTGGTCCAACATCACTGCTTGACCTCACTAATGCTCTTTTGGCTGAATGGGCACAGACACTCCAAAAGCTTGAGGAAAGCCTTCCCAGAAGAGTGGCGGCTGTTATATCCGCAAAGGGTCCAACTTCATATTAATGCCCATGGTTTTAGAATGGGATGTCCAGCAAGCTCATATAGGTGTGATTGTCAGGTGTCCACTGACTTTTGGCCATATAGTGTACTTCATTCACTTCACTAAAATGTAAAATGTAAAAGTCGCTCACCTCCCAAACTCTCATCTCAGCCTCCAGTGAAACCTGAGCTCCAGCGTTGTCTACGGCCTGTTCTGCAGTGTGGAGGACCGTCTTCCACTGCTCCTCTGTGTCTCTGACTGCCTGGTGAACCTCCAGCTTCCTGCTCTCCTCCAGGTCCTCATGGTCGCACAGACTCTGGCCTCGCCTCCTCAGGTTGTTCACCTTGCAGTCGCCCTCAGGTTTGGAGCTCAGGATGGTCTGCAAACAAAAATACAACATTTATTACATTTGATTTGTTCAAATTTAAAAAGCATTGTTCTTTCCATTCCAACCATTGTTCTTTCTCAATATCTCATCAAAAAGCCCTGGTTGTCTTATATGTTGCTCTGGATGAGAGCATCTGCTAAATACCTAAAATGTGAAATGTAAAATAAGGGGGATGCATGCCGCAATGATATTAACATGAAGCAGGCAACACCAGTTCACCCCTCCTCATATCAGCCCTTATGAAAGAGCATTATTTATAATATCAATGGAATCAACACGGTGTGGATACCAATGCAAAAGGTAAGATGTGCCAGATTCCTACTGATCATCAATAGAGGTCAATAGAAAACATATGAACCGCCAATCAGCTATTATGATACACGAGAAGACTTGAGGTGATTCCATTGATGCCCACACCCCACACCCAAACCATACTAGATCCGCAGCCATCACAACACCAGTACTCCAGCCTGCTGATTGAACCAGACCTCTGCTGTGCGACATCTCTCTCCAGCTGGGGTGCTGCCGCCCAGAGACTGCAGACGCTGCTGTTGGCCTCTGATCCAGGACTGGGTGTTTCTCCTCTGGGTGTCGAAGTCGTCCGACAAACTCCTGACCTCGGCTTCTCCAGCGGCCTGCAGGACGGACCTCCACTGCTGCTCTGTGTCGCCGAGCGTCTGCTGGACGTCCAGCTTCCTGATCTCCTCCAGGTCCTCACGCTCACACAGACTCTGGCCTCGTGTCTTCAGGTCGTCTACCTTGGAGTCTCCCTCGGGTTTGGAAGTCACGACAGCCTGAAGACGAAGACATGGGTAGAGATTCACCAGGATAAATAACGATGGTGGTCACTGGTTACTGCCAAGCACTTCGTGGTCAGCAGTCGCCCTCATCAAGACACAATTGTCAGTCAGTCATTATTTCGGACATTTTGTACCAAGGTTGGCAATGCAATGAGCTTCACAGGGCTAAAACTGAAGTAGCTGTAATCTGGACAAACAAAGCAATGAGCAACACTCCCATCATCAGGAACTGGCCAGGTGAATTCAAGCCATGATCACTTCAACTTAGAAGTGAATCTACAGGGCTTTACCGTGACGTTTTCACCAATAGTACAAACTTCTCATGATTACAGGTACACTATTATCTGGTCTGTTCAATTATTGCACTCTGAAGCACAATGAATCTCAAACATTTGTACTTAGGAAGTTGAATCAATAAGGGTGCTTAGCTTTCACCTGGATTCACTTGGTCAGTTTCTTTCATGGTATGAGTGGTTTCATGTTGTGTTCACTCATTCTACAGGAATACAGACTGTACTCTATGGCCTTATAAAACCCATTGTTGGTAATGTTTGATTGACTGACAAACCTGAATTGAATGACTGCTGTACTCACCTGGGCAATCCGTACTCTTTCTTCAAACTGCATGTGACCGCCAAGAGACAGCAGCTTCTGTTTCTGGTCTCTGATCCAGGACTGGACGTTTTCATTCTGGGTTTTGAAAGCATCAAAGTCCCTTTCTAGGACAGCTTGTGCCTCGGCCTTATGGAGAGCCTCCTCAGCAGCCTGCAGGACGGTCCTCCACTGCTCCTCGGCATCTTTGACTGTCTGCTGAACATCTCGTCTCCTGCTCTCCGTCAGGTCCTCATGTTCACACAGACTGTGGCATTGTCCCTTCAGCTCCTGGAGCTTCAAGTTTCCCTCGGGCTTGGAGCTCAAAATAGCCTGAAGAAAACAAATAGCCCTTTAGTTAACCACATCAAAAACTAATTGCTGTTGCAAAAGAAATACTACACAAATTAGGTTTGACAAATTGATCCACAAGACATTTTAAACTCACCTGTGCAACCTGTAACTGTTCTTCAAGTTGCATGTGACCGCTAAGAGACTGCATGTTCTGGTTCTGGTCTCTGATCCAGGACTGGACGCCTTCATTCTGGGTTTTGAAAGCGTCAAAGTCCCTTTCTAGGACAGCTTGTGCCTCGGCCTTGTGGAGAGCCTCCTCAGCAGCCTGCAGGACGGTCCTCCACTGCTCCTCGGTGTCTTTGACTGTCTGCTCAACATTCCGTCTCCTGCTCTCCTCTAGGTCCTCATGGTCACACAGACTTTGGCCTTTTTTTCTGAGATTGTTCACCTTAGAGTCTCCCTCAGGTTTGGAGCTCAGGATGGCCTTGGAACAAAATTGAGAAAATTATGAAAAGACATATTTTTCATTGACATTTCCTTTTTCCATTTGCATTTAATTCAAGCAAAAATCACTTCCATATATATATATATATATATATATATATATTTACCTTTATTCATCCACCACCATTTATCCACTTTTCCATCAACACCCTGCTTCATACAGTTACATGTATTCACACCTGGGAGCTGCCCAGTACACCCACAGTCTTCTAGTCCTACTGAAGTAGCTCCACTGGAGTGCAAGGCCACAGTGGAGCTGGGAGGTGTTGTTCATTCACTTTCCTCACCCACATTTTCTGGGATTTGAAATGTCAACCATGCAGTCACAAGCCCGCCTCTCTCACCTCTAGGCTAACGCTGCTCCCACATATTAAATATGTCAAGCTTGCCATAACAGATCCCAGAATTCCTGTTGCATGTAAGTGAACTGAAAGTTGAACTTGAATTAAGTTGATTCTGATATAAAAAAGAAAATCCACACTGAAATACAATTCATATATTTGATGCCTAAGCTAAGAAAAGGGAAATCCAACATTCATTTTTCTTTTCAAAGAATAGAGGCGAGAGGGTTGTTGGAGGCTTTGATCTGCTTAATGGTAAAGAAGCTCCAAGGCTCTTCAAGGAAAAATGTAAAGAGCCTTTAAGTCTTGGCTAGTTCAAAAGAAAATATCAAAACTACTGCAACACGTTTCAGTCATGCTGTGGTCTTCATCAGGGAGCAGCACACTAAACTTCTTCTTTTTTGTTGCTGCTTTGTTCAGTTTAAAAGTTTTATATAGTTAGTAACATACACTCTTATGTTATTTGATCGTGAGTGTCTCTTCCCTCTAAACCCTGTTGACTGACCTGTGCTGAGTGTTTCATCTCCCCAGCCTGGGTTTCTGCACTGTGGGAGGTGAGGGGTTGCAGCAGCTCTCTGACCCAGGTCCTGGTGCTCTCAGCCTGGGTATTGAACCTGTCAAACTCCCCTCCCAGGGCGCCCTGGGCCTCCGCCTGCTCCTGCAGCCTGGCCTCCAGGTTCCGGTGGCGTTGCAGCAGGTTATCGCCGTCCTTCAGGAGGCTGTCTGCTCTGACGCCCTGCCTACGCACTGATGCCAACAGCTCGCTGAGGGCTTCAACTCTTCCACTACGACATGGGAAGAGACAAATGTTAGATATGTGACTACAGCGGGGAATTATCTACTTTTCAGTCAAAGACAATTGAAGCTTGTAAAAGGAAGGATTGCAATGTCATCACCTCTTCCTCCCTAACAAGACAAAAAAAAAGGCTAATCATTTTCTGTTAATAATGACGTATGATGTGCACACTAACATGCAATAACACTGTTGTGTATGTTTCACTGATGGAAATAAAATAAATTGTATTGTATATGAAGTAGAATATTTCAAGTCTTGGTTGTATGAATCTCGGCCATCACCTCTCATCGTGGAGGTCTTTGAGAAGACGGTTAGCTTGGTTTGACTCCACTGACTGTTTCTCCTTGGTCTGGAGCCACTCACGGAAGCCATCATGTTGCTCTTGTAGACTGCAAGACACAAGACACCATCGACATGTTGACTCAATGGTTACAGTCACACTTTTCAATTCAATGTGTTTTTTTGAGATCCCTGCTCACCAAGGCCTGATCTTATGACATTACATCGCTGTGCACCAACGCTTGGTCTGCACAGCCAGTATGCGCTGTGTGTTGCTGTATTTATTTGTGTGTGTATTCTGTATTTATTGCTCATATGTGCATTTTAAGTGAGTTACATCTAGAAAAATGTAGTATTCAGATCCCAATATGGCCTGACCCCTGCCATATCTGCATTGGAGGACTGCACTGTTGGTGGAGTGGTGATCCATTTCTACTATGGTGTAATAGTAATGCATAATCCTAGCATTTACCTTTTCAAGGCGCTAAGGACGGACTCCATCTGTTTCTGCCTGTTGTGGCAGTGGGCTCTGAAGGTGGCCACCTCCTCCTGCTGCTCCTTCAGCCAGTCGGCCAGCAGAGCCAGCTGCTGGGGAGGAACTTGCTCTTTCCCCCTCTCCAGCTGATCTCTCAACTGGTCCAGACGTCTCTCTCCGTTCTTGGTTGCCAAGAAACCCTGGTGGACAGGGGACAAAGTCTTTGAGGACCACTACATCTTGGGTTTTAAAGTTTTAAATGATATCACAACCAGAACTGGGACAGAATGGAAACATGGATCGGATGTGTCTGTCTATCTCTCTCTCCATCCATCTATCCATCCATCCATCCATCCATCCAGTAACTTACAGCCAGTCGTTGCAGAGATGTTTCCACATCTGTTCTGCTCTCAGGGTTCTCAAAGCATTCATTGACTGAAAGCTGCAAATCCTGGAACCACTCCTCAAATGACTGGCTTTCATCTGAGAGGGAAATGTGTTATTACAGTGAAATATTAAGAAACATCATCAGAAACCCAAACAGCTTATTTAGAGATTCATACAGTTTGTAACTGTAACATAAATACAGAAGTGTAGTCTTTCTGAACATGGATTGTGTGAAAGTTCACAGATAAGGTGTGAAGATTTATAGCTAAAGTTACATTTTTACAATAACAGAACCTTTTCTTAATTCGATACTGCTCAATAGGGACCAGAGATGATGATCAGCTGATGTACATTTTACAGGTACAGAGAAGTAAAGTGTCTCAACCCTGACTGAGCGACCTGGATTTGGCTGTTGAAGAGCAGAAACACTATGTTCTCACAATGTCACAGGTTCAAATCTGGGTTTGACCGATGTTGCACCTCCATACTGTCATACTACCAAAGCAGAAATGCCATGGCAACAACATACAACTGACCTTTGATGACCTTGACCAGGCCCTTCTCCCTCTCCTCTCTCCGCAGGTGGATCAGGTCCTTGGTGTGGGCGATGACCTCCCTCAGCCCGGTGCAGTCTGCAGACAGGGCCTCCAGGACCCGAGGACTGGCCACGCTGGAGACCAGGCTCACCTCCTTCAACACCGCCTCAGCCTGGTCCTCCTGAGCCTCCAGCCGATCACACAGATCCTGTTGGGGATCAGAGGTGAAGCAATGAGGGATGTTTTACTCTAATAAAGCGAACACATGAAACCAAAGCAGAGTCATAACAATAAAAGCCCCATACCTGTATCTGGGTGTTGGCCTGGGGTTCTGAAGCAGTGACCCTGCTGAGAGAAGACTGGATGTTCTCGATGGCCGACCGGCACTCCTCGATCTTCTCGGCAAGGTGTTTCTTCACGGCCATCAGCTCCTCAAAGACGTCGGTGCTGTCGGTAAACAGCTCCTTCACCTGCTCCATCCTCTTCCTCAGCTGGGTTTCCATCACCTGTGAGCAGAGGAGCAGAGAGGAGAGTCAGAAAGAGTAGATTAGCATGGAGCACAACAAAGTAGAATAGAGCAATAAAGGGGCAATGACAAGTGATCAGGCAGTGATCGCTCATGATCAATAATATCTGAAGGGATCAAATCATTTCTCGGTTCACCTGCAGCTCCAGTGGGGCCTCCTGGTTTTGCAGCATCTCCTGGATCTCTACAGACTTCTTATGGAAACGCTCAATGTTCTCCTCATAGGCATGGATCTCATCCTTTAACACAGAGCAAAAGCATTTAACAGAAAAAAATCAAATCTTTTAGGTGTTTAAAACATTGTTGACGTATAGAAATGATATTAAAGGATCAGGGACGGAATATGATTAGCCCACTAGTCCACCAGGTACTTTTCTAGTGCATTATTGACCTCAGTAGCGAGAAATTGAATAGAGACTATAGTGGAGATGGGTGTCAAGATGCTTGTAGGAGTGCTGAAAATATTTTCCTCCCATCCCCAATTCCAATTATGATGCAGAGAAACCTTATACTTGCATCTTGTATGTCTTAAGAAACATTTACAGACTGAAAGATAAAGGCTAAATCAATCTTACCCTCATGGTAAGGATGTCTTGCTCACAGTGGAAGGGATGGCTCTCTGCAAACAGGGCCAGTTTGGCCCCGGCCCAGCAGTCTACCTCTCCCCCCAGCATCAGTTGCTTTTCCCAGAGCTCCAGCCCCACCACCAGGTTATCCATGTAGGCGTCTGTCTTCTCGGTCACCTGCCGCACCAGCAAAAACAACGTCCAGTTCAGATTTCAAACTTTAAAGTTCCATCCAGGGTTCAAAACTTTAGGACTACCTTCCTAATATTGACTTGCACAGATTTTAGTCATGCCAACATTTCCCAGAGGCAGAGCTGCTCAGGAGGCAGAAATAATCCCACTGAATTAAACCTCAGTGGGCGGAGCCAAAGAACCACAGTTTTTTTGGCTAAGTAATGTTAGCCTTACATCCAGCCAGCTGTCCACCAGTGCGTCAGCCTCTGCCTCGAATGGAGCCTCACTGCAGTCTGGGATCTTCTTCAGGTGCGACTGCAGCTGTCTGCAAGCGCTCTTGATCTCTTCCATACGCTCCCCGAGACCACTCAGATCCTCCTTTATATCATGGACCTGGACAGACACAGATATATCAACAAACAATACACTTGTTTGGCACAAATCTTATTCAAGGATGGGTCTGCCATCGACTGGTTCAATGAACTTCACCTTGGCTATGAGCCTCTGCAGGTTGTCCTTGCCCATGTAGGAGGCCTGCTCACTAACGGTTTGCTCTGCTGTCTGTATGGTGTTGCTCAAGTAACTACGGCAGCTCTGGAACTTCTTCAGAAGCTCCATCAAGGCGTTGCACTGCTCCTGCCTGCAACAGGAGGGGGAAATAATAGAATAAGAGTGAGGCCATGTTGGAGGTCCTCAGCTCTTGGGTAACTGTGGCTGTGAACATTTCTAAACGTACAACTTGAACAGACATGGTTCATTTTATCGTTTCATCACTGATACATCAAAGTGATTTTGTGTTTAGTTGTTGGCTTGTTAGCTAGCTAACCATAGTATCTGGTCAGATAACCATCACTGTCTTGTTGCTAACATCTGATTAGCACACTTGGCGTTAGCTAAAATGTCTAACTATATACTTGTATCTTCAGCAGCTGTAATTCTAGCTTCAGAAATCCTACTCCAAGATATTTCCTATAGACAGGCCATGGCTTCATTCACAGTTCTCTATCTATACAATAGAAAATCACTTACAACTAATCCCTCATTCCTCCTCCTCCTCCTCCTCCTCCTCCTCCTCCTCCTCCCTACCTGTCAGCCACAGCTCTCCGAGTCTCCTCCCACTGAGTCTCCAGCTCCTGCAGGACGTTTTCTCCTCCCTGCCTCCCTTGAAGCTCATGGAGGCTCTGGAGCTCTGAGTGCTGGGCCTGAAGCTGGCCCTCCAAATCTGACAGGGCACGGAGCCTAGAAAACAAGGATTTTAATATTATTTCATAAATTCAGCTATTTAGACAAGTTAGTCGTGATGTTTTGATGCACCGATTGTTTCTTATTAAGTGTGACTACATTCTGGATGACATCTAGGGTTTACATGCAGAACGATAACTCTGATTTTCTTCACTGCTTGATGGAGAAGATGATGTTCATTAAATATCATACAGGGACACAACAAGCAGGAAAAAGGCAGGGAATCTTCTCCAATTAGAGGAATACATTAAATAAAACCTCACAACCCAAAAAACAATCTGAAATTCCCAGTCCCAAACATAAATACACAAGAGCATGAAAAATGTACCAATACTTGCATCAAGAGTATCACAAGTACAAACACAAACACACCTCTGCTGCACTGCAGGCATGGTGGGCTCCTTCAGGCCCTGCCTCTCGGTGGTCTCCTGCAGCTTCCTCAGCTGGCCCAGCAGAGTCCTCTTCCTCAGGCCCAGGGACCTGGTGTCCGTCTCCCTCTGGAGGCTCTGCTGCTGGCTGGCCAACCCACCGTCGGCCTCCTCCAGCCTCCTCACCAGGGCAACCACCATGTCCAGGCAGGAGGCCGGGGCCCCATCCCTGGTCACCGTCAGCCTGGCTCCCTGGAGGAGCAGATCCAGCTGGGGAGCCTTGTCCCTCAGACTACCGATGCTCTGCCTGATCAGAGCCAGCTTGGAGCGGCAGTCCTGCAGTACCGCAGCGTCACTACAGGGGGCGCCCTGGACTCCGGAGATGTCTTGGTCCACGGTGCGCAGGGACATGAGGAAGCGGTCGAGGGCGCGGGCAGCTGCCTCGCTCTTCCGGACCTGCTGACGGAGCTGGTCTAGGCTGGTTCTGTGGGTCTCCACCTCCCGGGAAAGGGGGGAGTGGTCTCTGCGGTCCAGGTCGCTGGATTCAGAGCCCAGCCGGGACAGCTGGTCCAGTTCACTCTGGATATTGTCATCCAGTTCCTGTGGCCGAGGGAGAGGAAGCATAAAAAACATTAATTAATTGTTTAATTAATTTCTTATTATTTATTCATATAAACTCACATAAACATAAACTTTAATACTACTTCGTTTGGTACATTTGACAGCTGGTTTAGCAAAGAATAATCTCATCTAGGTTGGGTGGCGAGGGAGATTTTTGGGGAAAACCTCAAATGGTCTCAAAACCTTTTACACATTAAAATAATAATAAATCAGTCTGTCTGTGTGTGACCCGATGTTGTGGCTATCAAAGTGAGACTAGTAGCTGCAGCACAGGAAAGTCACAGCAACAACAACAATGGAGGAAAGCGGTAAGAAACGAAAGAACAGCAAAGCTAAATGTGCAGCAGACAAGACCGGTTAAAAACACGGTGATCATCGGCATAGCTTTTTATTTTATTGTAGCTTGGCTGAGTTCACTGTCTGCCTCTTCAACGCCTGTGGCAGCTTGACAGATGCCGGTTACCTCAGCCTCAGGCTAGATGCTTTGTCAAAGTAGACAGCTCATCAAGATGAGTGACAAGTGTTGGCGCGGGAACTCGACCAACTGAGGGGTAGGAGGACGGGGTTAACAATACACTTGCCTGACTGAAGGTGAGAATGTTAGTTTAGACAACGTTTTACCTTTGTTAGACCAAAACAAACTGAATACAAAAGAAAGACACTGCATGGCTGACGTCGGACCTTGATATCGGTGAGGATGTTGGTGTTGGCCAGCGTGAAGGCCGTGACGTCTTTGGGCTGCCGGAGGTAGCGGTCCAGGCGGTCGGTGAAGTCCACCATGTGGTTCTCAGTAGAGTCCATCTGTCTGAGGGCGGCGCCCAGGGAGCTGCCTCTCCTCTGGAAGTCGACCTGCTGGCCACGCCACTGCTCCTGCAGCTCCGCCCTCTCCTGCTCCAGACCAGCCTTCCCACTCAGCTGGGAAGACTGGGAGCACTGGTTCATATAGTCGGACCACAGGGACTCCGTCTCTTGCCTCAAAAACTGGGAGAGACAGAATTGCATTCAAGCTGATTCTTTGCCACGCCGACTTAAACGTTGTCAGGAATTTGTATTCAAAAACAAAACAACAAAAAGTATTACAGTTATAATCTTATCATCAATATTAACTATATCCAAAATGGGGTCAAGAAAAAACTCCACATTAGTTTCTCATCACTTATATACTAACATGCCTTGTACCTGTATTCCCTGCAGCCGTGTGTGCAGCCCTTTCAGAGAGACGGAGTCGGCCGGGACATCTTGGATGCTCTGTTCATTTTTAGCCAGCTGGGCTTGCAAAGTCCTCTTACAGTTCTCATATCTGGAGAATTCATCATTTAAAACATGAACATTAAATAAAATGTCCTCCAGACAGTTTAATGCTAATGCTCATGCAGTATTCAGCATATTATGAAGCCCAGATTGTGCTAATGACACTAAAAAAGAATAAACTTTGTGTGATGACTTGACTGAAGTAAATTTCATATTAAAATTGACATTGAATTAAAAACAATATTTGGCTAGTGATTTAATATTAGATTGAAATTCATCTACCTTTCTAAAGCATCCTTTCTGGTGAGATCTTCCTCCACAGAGACTTGCTTTTCCACCTCTCTCCTCTCAACAGTGCTCGTCTTCACAATCACTTGGGACACCTGAGAAACAGAGTAATGATGTGATATCTGTTGTTTGAGCAGCTGGAGAGACTGTGGCGGTTAAAGGTCAGCTCCCAGGTGTGAATGTGTTTAACTACATGAACATGAAACAGGGAGTTGCTGGACAGATCAAGTATCCTCAGCAGACATTCCTTGGATAAAAAAGGTTTTAGGCCGTGATCACAAACAGAGGATGTGGGTAGATGACATCCTCCTAGGGGGTTTCATCATCTCGTCCAAGAGCTCCGCCGAGATAGTTCCCTTGAAAATAACTGGAAAACAGCCCAGGTGTGTTCCAAGAAGCTCCAATTATTGAATTCCATCCAGAGTGTGTAGTGTAGCATACCTCAGAGACTTGAGGTTTGTCAGTAGTCCTTGTGGGCTCCTTTTGTTGGGTCAGAGCTTGACTGAGGTCAACAGGGATCCTGTGGGACAGAAATCACAAACAATAACAATAACAAAAGAAATCCCAAGTAGAATTTCATGGGTCTCAGTTAGGATTGGACGCTTTTCTCGGTTGCAACCTCCTTTTGTGATTTAGACTGATATGATGGGTGTATTTCTACATACAAATACACAATCGTTCAAACTAAACTAAACTACATTAACATCTCCCCTCAGTATCTCACCCAGAATCAGAGGGTTGTGTGTCTTGGTCGCCACTGAACTGCCGCTGGATGGCGGCCAGCCTCTTCTCACACTCCCTGAGCTGAGCCTGGGCCAGCCGGTGGGCATCCTCGGGGCTCAGGGTGTCACACAGCTCCTTCAGGGCCTCTAAGTGCTGCCCTGCCTGGGCCAGACTGCCGTCCGCCGAGAAGCAGGCCTGGTTAACGTTGACAGAGCAAAGATAGTCAGCATACTAGATTTAGAGCCAGAGGAGTTACACTGCCAACTGAAACCAAAAATAATTCACAGAGTCTCAGGCACCATAGAATACATCTCACATTTGGTGAAAAGAAAAATATTTGAAATGACAGTGAAAATCCAGCCATAGTGCAACATAAAACACTCCCGCAGATGGCAGCAGCCCACAGATATAGACAGAATAAAAAAGATGCTGATGTCTATTTTTGTTACATATAACACATAAAACAGAACTTCATCTGAATGTAGCAATTTTGTTTTATAGCTTGGTTACTGTGTTGTGTGTGATGTGTACTGTTTACTGTGCAAACACTACACTGTTTCTGTGTAAACCGAATTACCTGCAGGACAATAAATAGTGTCTTATTGTACTGTATTGTAAACACATTTCGACAAGAGCAGTCTCTACAACAACTAAGCTAGACATCAGAATGAAAAATTGCATTTACCAAGTCCCATTGATACATTCTCCATGAAGGCACACAAAGGAGAAAGGGGAGAAAGGTTGTGAATACAGAGTCGATAAACTGCATGCCCATCAACCAAAGCACACCTGCCAAGAAGTTAGCATGAGCAGTTTGACTACCTGTGGTTTGCGTGCTAATCGGGAGCTCAAGTGCATCTCACACTGCTGAGCAGCTGTGTTAAAGTCTTTCCTTGTTACTTCAAACCGCAATTGCAAACAGCCTGACATTGTGTCTCTCACAGCCTGGGTGATAAAATCAAACGATTTAAACAGCATGACATTTTAGATCATAAGATGCCATAACAGGTTTATTACTCATGCTTTATGGGACGTAAACATGCAAATGGCCAACACATTCAAATACAAAAAATGCTGATGAAGGCTCAAGCAAGGCTCATTAAGATTATTTGCAATGAGTGTGAATGTTCCCTTTTTAAACCCTGCACACTGAAATCAAATTCCCACGCAGTAGGTTCATGCCCTACCTCCCACTGCGTCCTGACAGATTGGGTGAAGAACTCCATGTCTCGGAGCTGGGAGGGGGTGCAGAACGCCTCCATGCCCTCGGCGGCTCTCAGGAACTCCTCCAGCAACTCTGGGTCGAGGGTCCTCAGGGTCTCCTGGGAGAAGAGACAGACACAGACTTAACAAGCAGGCTGGCTCCTGGGCAAAAGAGTTTATTTAATATAGAGATAGAAAATCAAAACATGAGGTTTTTTTTGCGTATATTGTGAAAGATATTTCCCCTTTTGAGGTTGTGACAGTGCCTAGAAATGAAATCAAGTGATCCTCAAATAGCTCAATAGATACCAGAAGAAAGAAAATATCCACACATTTAGATCCATGGAATTTCCATGGAATTTTTACTGGGCTATGAGTCTATATGAACTTTGTCAGAGCATACATAACTTGTGCGTATTTGTTTTTCTTTTCTATATGGATTTTACAGGTCCTTCAGCTCATAAGCAAAGTTTGGTAAGTGGCAATCATTCTACAAAACCATGAGTTGAGAAAATGAATGATTGGTAATCCAAGATCTATGTTGTTTTGATCAGAAATCATGTTTACCTCTTTCACCGATGCTTGCTCAGTCGATATGCATTTGTCTTTGAAGACATTGATGGCTTCCAGGATGTGCTCCTGTAGGCAGTGCTTGGCCTCCTCAAAGCCGTTCCTGGCCAGCGCTTGGGCCTTGGCGTAAGCCTCTGTGTAGGCCTGTGGAGGCGCCTGGGCCAGAGCTTGAGGTTTGATGCGGAGCTCTGGAGACTCATGCGGGAACTGAGGCAGGACATGGGGCGGGGAGAGGACCTTGGGTTGGGGCGGTTGAGGTTTGGGTTGTGGAGGTGACTGGACTTGAGGCTTTGACTGTGGAAGTGGCTGGGTCTGGGGTCTGGGTTGTGGAGATGATTGGGCCTGAAGTTTTGGTTGTGTTGGTGCCTGAGCCTTGGGTTGTGGTGGTGACTGAGCCTTGGGCTGTGGTGGTGACTGAGCCTTGGGTTGTGGTGGTGACTGGGTCTGAGGTTTGGGTTTTGGTGGTGACTGAGGCTTGGGTTGTGGTGGTGACTGAGCCTTGGGCTGTGTTGGTGCCTGAGCCTTGGGTTGTGGTGGTGACTGAGCCTTGGGCTGTGGTAGTGACTGAGCCTTGGGCTGTGGTGGTGACTGAGCCTTGGGTTGTGGTGGTGACTGGGTCTGAGGTTTGGGTTTTGGTGGTGACTGAGCCTTGGGTTGTGGTGGTGAGTGGGTCTGAGGTTTGGGTTTTGGTGGTGACTGAGCTTTGGGCTGTGGTGGTGACTGGGTCTGAGCTTTGGGTTGTGGTGGTGACTGGGTCTGTGGTTTGGGTTGTGGTGGTGACTGAGCCTTGGGTTGTGGTGGTGACTGGGTCTGAACTTTAGGTTGCGGTGGTGGCTGTTGGAACTGAGGCTTGGGTTGAGGCTGCTGAGGCTGGGGCTTTTCTTGCGTAGATGGCTGTGCCTGGATGTATGTTTGGGTCTGGTACTGTGGTTGGGGTTGGATTTGAGCTTGTGAAAGAAGATGAGGATGGGCCTGGTGTTGTGGTTGTAATTGAGAAGGTGCTTGGGCTTGGATATGAGGTTGAGGGTGACTTTGAGTTTGGGGCTGATGCTGAGCCTGTGAATATTGCTGGGGCTGAGGCTGGGGCTTGATTTGTGGCTGAGCCCAAGACTGTTGGCTTTGTTCTGTCTGCATATGAGCCAGATTATAAGCTCTCATCTGAAGCTGCTGCTGTTGCATGTGGCTCTGGGGCCTCATTTGGGCTTGTGGTTGAGACCATGGCTGGGTTTGTGCTTGGGGCTGTGTCTGAGTGTATGGCGATCCCATGTGAGGATACCCAGGGGGCCCTTGCTGAGGTCCTTGTTGGGGCCCGGATGGGGCCCATTGTTGTAGTGGAGCCTGACCTTCTGGATAGGCCTGAGCTTGTGGAGCATGTCCTATATGCTGAGGGAAGGCTTGGGTAATGGGATGGCTTTGCTGGGGGATGACCTGGTTGTGTGGTTCTTGTTTGGGGGCCCACTGTTGGGGTGGAGACTGAACCTGGGGGTAACCCTGGGGATAAAGATGAGGCTGTACTGGAGCCTGGGGATGCTGGATCTGCACTGGGGATAAGACTCTGACTTGAGCCAAAGCCTGTGGTTGGCCCTGTGCAATATGGCCTTGATGCTGGACCAGTGACTGAGCAGGTGTTTGATGCTGAATCATAGGTTGGGCATGGGTTTGAGGCTGAGGCATAGGTTGGACAGAGGTCTGATGCTGAGGCATAGGTTGGGCTTGATGCTGAGTCGTTGGTTGTGCATGGGTTTGAGGCTGGGCTGTAGGCTGAGCATGGGTTTGAGGCTGGGCTGTAGGGTGAGCATGGGTTTGAGGCTGGGCCTGTGTGGGGGGCTGAGGTGACATAGGGGAAGGGGGCCTGACCGAGGCCCATGACTGTGAATGACTACGGATCTGAATGTGGGATTGCACTGGAGGCTGAATTTGGGCCTGCAGCTGGGCCTGGGCATGGGTCTGCATAGGGGAGGAAGATCTGACTTGAGCCCATGTCTGCACTTGGGCCACAGCTTGACCATGGGCTTGAGCTTGGAGCTGACCCAGTGGCTGCATAGGGGATTGAGGTCTGACCGTTGACCGTGTCTGAGGTTGAACCTGACCATGGGGCTGGAGCTGTAGTTGGGGCTGTGCCTGACTGAATGTCTGTGTTTTCATGTTGCCCTGAGGCTGTGGTTGAGCCTGTGTCTGTGATTGACTTTGGCTCATCCTGGGCTGTAACACTGTGTGCAATGGCTGCTGACTGTGCACTGTATTGTGGGACAGGCTTGTGGGTTGCGTTTGAGCTTGGGCAACTGGCTGAGATTCCGAGGGAACCACAGCTTGGGGTTGTAGTTGATTTTGGGCTTTTGTTTGCTGCTGAGGTTGGCCCATGGTCATAGTCTGTTTTTGTTGCTCTTTCTGCTGCTGTAGTGGCTGTTTCATAGCCATGGCTTGTGCCTCAGGTTGGGGCCTGGGAGTTCCTGTATGCTGTGAAACCACCTGAACTGCAGCCACTGTCTCTTTCCCTGTTGGTGCAGCAGCCTGTATTGGAGTAGAAACCTTGGCTGGAGTAGGAGCTTGGGCTGGAGTAGGAGCTTGGGCTGGAATAGGAGCCTGGGCTGGAGTAGGAGCTTGGGCTGGAGTAGGAGCCTGGGCCGGAGTGGGAGCTTGGGCCAGAGTGGGAGCTTGGGCTGGAGTAGGAACCTGTTTTAGCTCTGAAGCTGAAGTTGTACCCTGTTGTGAGACCTTCTTCTGGAGCCAGGGACGATGCTTTCTGGCTTCAGCCTTTCTGCTCTGAAGCTCCTTTCGGCTTAGTGGCTGCTTCTGTGCAGCCGGTTGCTGAGGTGGAGGCTGTTTCTGGGCCTCTGGTGTCTCTTTGGCTCGAGTTTCAACCTGTCTCTGACTTGCCACATGCCGTTGAGCTTGAGATTGCTGCTGTTGTACTTGCTGCTGCTTCACCTGTTGTTGCTGTCTCTGCTGTTGTTGTTGTTTCTGTGTCAGCTCCTGCTTTTGCATTTGCTCTTGTAGTTGCTGCTGCTTGATTTGTTGTTGCTGTACTTCCTTCCGTTTCTGTTGTTCTTGATGCTGTTGTATCAATGTTTGTCGAGTCTGTGGTTGTTTCTCTGCAGGCGTTTCCTGCTGAGCCTGGTCTTCTGGTGGCAATTTCATCTGGGTCTCACTCAAAGTTTGTGCATAGGCATACGGCAATGGAGGAGAACTCATCTCCTCTTGTCTGTATTCCTGCACTACTATCTTTGGCACAAGGGGCCCCTGGCACTGATGGGAAACTTGCAACTGTTTCTCTGGCTCCTGAGTTGCCTGCTGGGTGGCTGAGAGAGTGTCTGAGGGCCTCCAATGTTGAGTCTGCTCAGACTGTTCCTCACTCTGGATGAAGATTTTCGGTGGAGGAGGTTGTTCTTCTGGAGGGCTTCTGCTTCTGTCTCTCCTGGCTCCGAGGCTGCTTAGCATACCTACTGCTTCCTGGAATAGGAAATGCACACATTACCAAATGGACATTATAAGTTCAAAAAAACTGTTGTCCCATATGTCAATACCACCCATAATAGCACCCTGGACTCCCACCGGACTTTCTACAACTATGTGAATTCTTGTTATGTTATTTCCTCCTTGAGGTTAAATAAAGCTAATGTAAAAAGCAGCAAGGGTAAAAAAAGAGACAACCCAGAGATAGCGTTTGAACCCCCACCACTTGAAGCACATGTATCCCTGCTGGCCGATGATAATTTAGCCCAAAGCCCACTCCTGTGTCCCTCCTACCCTGTAAAAAAAAAAAAGGTACTGGCCTGTGACTGAGCAACAGCAGCTCGCACTCGGTCCTGCATGGCGGAGGTGTGGAGGTACTGGATGGGAGAGTTCTTCTGCCCTGTCATCACCATCACCTGCAGGTCCTGCTCCTCAGTCACCACCTGACCCTCCAGCTGTAGACCACGAGAAATCAAGACCTGGGGGAATAGATGGGATTCAATTATGATCAGGGTTTCGTCAGTCGTCTTTTGAAAAGGGCAATAAGTAAGCTGTTTACTGGCCCATAGTACAAAATTATATATAACCATAATATATCTGAGTTGGGTTGATAGGGTTATTGATCAATACCAATGACTCAACAACTACTTTGCCAGGTGCTGAGAGTTCTGGCTTTCAAAACTAACTTTCATAGCATAATGTTTGTTTGTGTTTTGGGGGAACATTGATGATAATTTGTTGTCTTGCACAGAAGTTCTCCTAGGTTACCATTACAGTACCGTAAGGAACCCATGTGATTTGTGAAACTGAATTCTTTAATCTGCTAAAACTGTGGATAAACTAGTCCAAAATAGGCCACAGGAGTACTGGGGGGCCCCTGCATAATAAGAGAAGCAATACTTTTAACGAGTGCAGGTCCCAGGATGAGAGTTTAGGGGTTCTGGGCAGAAAACGTTTAGGCACCCCTGCTTTAATTGTTTCTGCATGAAAGTTACTATTTCCCCAACCACACTGGTAGGAGTGTATTATATAAAAGACTGGGTAATGATAACTCAACTTCAGCTGGCTAAAACCACTCTCTAATGGCAATAAAATCCTTGAGGACATTGAGAGTGCAGGTGCAATGCATCACATTCCTTCATCTGCCCTGATAAAAACAGCAGGTCTATAATTCACTTTACAGTTTGAGCACTGACCTGTTTAATAACCCATGTTTTTAATTTTCACCCAGTAAGTGAAAATAAAACAGCAATAAACAACAACTTCACCTAGAGCCTCACCAGAATCGCCAATACTTTATTTGCACTGGGGAAAATTAAAAAGATCCACTATCCAGCAAATACTGTCTAATGCATTCAAGTTATCCTCCAATCCACATTCTGCCTTTACCTTGTTGAATTCCTAACTCACCAGTGCTGTTCTGGCCTTAACTCATTTATTGTGTTTTGTTTGCTTTTAATTTAACCCCAAATAAGACAAAGGTAATTGCCCCCATGTGCATACAACAATGTTTCTATTCTATTCATTCAAAGTCTTTATCTGCATATTCCTATTCAGGGTCACATTCATACTTACCGGGCTAGTTTAACCCACAAACCTGGAGCCGGGAATCAAACCCAAGTCCTTTCTTGCTGTGAGCTGCCCCTCCACTCTACTCTACTCTATTCTAGATAAGGCAAGCGTTGCAGTCTCCCTGTCTCCAGCTCACCCTGGCTCGTGGGTCCTGGCCCCGCTGAGGCCGTCGGTCTGCAGCCTTCAGGAGCTGGTAGAGCTCCCGGGCCTCCGTCTCCCAGTGGAGGAGCTCAGCCAGGCGACCATCCAGACCCAACACACTGTGCTGCAGCTCTGCACACACCTGCTCTGCCTCAAACAGGGTCTGCATCACCTAGGCACATATACAATTGGAAATACAAGCAAACATATGATCTACAAAAGTACAACTATGCAATAATACACTATATTGAAAATGGTTCATATATTTTAACTTCTGTGTGTTTAGTTTGCTTGACATCAGTCAGATAGGTGCAAATCACACACACATTGATTGATTGAAATACTACAAATAATTTTGCTTTTTTCATTTTAAAGGTGCTATGGGTAGCATTTGTTAGCATCAATATATCACTGTCAAATTGTGATAGTGACATTGTAATTGTGATACCTTGGTATAATCACTGTAAACAGATGAGATCATGGTGGTGGTATTGTTAGTGCTAGTGTTTCTCCACATTATTATTTATATAATTTGTCCAGGGAAAGTCACAACACATGCTACATTCACACCTAAATTTAGTCAGAGCTGATAAACACAGGAGCAAAAGGTAAAGAAACAGTGGACTGTAGCTTCGTAAACGTCTAAGAGGGAAGGGGTTATCCTACCTCAGGTATGGCCAGCTTCAGCCTCTGGGACTGATCAGCTGAGCACTCTGGGGACGGGGCCAGAGCGTCCAGGTCTATTTCCTTTATCTTCCTCATCATGAACTGAAAGGCAGAAATACAAATAAAATCACTTCTGCAAAGACTGATCTGATCATTTCTGACAATACTATCATAACAGTGCATAACATTACACTACTACAACATAACACACTATAACTTTGGTTATAGTGGTTTGTTTCACATCTCATCATATCACTCCACACTCCACCATCAAAAATCAACACCTCACCCAAAAAAGACATTACTCCTTGGTTACTGCAGACAGTCCAGCTGGACTCTGTTCTTGGCAGAAGGTTGTAAGTTACTTTAGTAGGTAGCTGTGTAATAAGTGGGATCATGTACAGCGAGCCTTCGCTTTGTCTTAGTCTTAGTTCACCCTCTTATTTTGTGATAATGACCAGCTTACATAATATACTATAATATAACAATAACAATCATTTGGAAAGTGTAAGGTTAACACAGAACGGTGCATTGCTTTTTTCACAGCCTCTGAGATTTTTCCTATGTGAAGTTTTTCTCTGGTTGGCACTGAATTGAGTTGAGAGTTAAGAGTTAAATTCAACACAAGGACAATTATGACTACTCTTCTCTTACTCTACTCTCCTATCAGTCCCACCTGAATCCTCTTCCTGTAGGTACGTAGAGGACCTGACATGGCCTCCAGAGGCTCCTTGAGGATCAGGGTGGCTTCTCTGATCAGAGCCTGGAGGTCTTGGGGTCTGGCCTGGACGTCAGCACCGTCCTCAGCCACGTTGGCCTGGAAAACACAAGAAGAGATGTTAAATAAATAACACAGTGGTCGCCTCACAATGTTCACAGAAACTCAGAAATGAGTTTGGACCGTAAAATGATCCTCATAGATCGACCTGTTTCAATCTTTTTATTATTTTATCTATTTATAATATTTAAAAGAGAAGTAACAATATAAAATAAAACAAGATTACCACGTTAATCCCTGCAGGCAAACTGAACAACACGAGCGTCAGGTTTCATCCACTCAGTAACTTACAAACGTGGTTCTCTTGACGAACTCGGCCCAGTGCATGTTGACCCTGCGGAGCTCCTCCGCCAGGCCCCTGCTGGTCTGGGGGTCCGTCGCCTCCATCAGGAAGTTACCGACCTCATTCAGATGGGCCTGGCGGGATCCCCACTCAGCCATAACATCCGACGCCACCTACACAAGAACATGGATATGATGAGGCAGTTTGATCTGTGCGGAGGGACTTTTGAATTGGAAACATTTCACAAAGGCAGAAAAAGCCTAGCGCTCTGCTACGAACTGAACTGATCTAGGTTAGCTAGTTAGCCTAGCTGACCTTCCTAGAACAACCTAGCCACACTAGCCTATAACTCTCTAGGTTAGCTAGTTAGCTAGCCTGCTGACCTGAATGAAAAAATAAGTCATTGCCATATATTAACAACAATGTGTTTTTTTGGCTCCGCCCAGAGGTTTAAGTCAACCAATGAGATTATTTCTGCCTCTAGAGCAGCTCTTTCTCTCTCTCTCCACCTCTCTCTCTCTCTCTCCCTCTCTCTCTCCTTACCTCTGGTCTCTGGGTGTGGGTTGCAGAGCCCTGCTCCAGCCAGGCCTGCAGGGAGCTGAGGCAGTCGCTGTAAGAGTCCCAGGCAGACAGCACCCGACCCATGGTGCTCTTGGTGGTGGACACCCCCTCCAGAACCACGGCGGTCTCCTCCTCCAGCTCCCTCACCTGCTGACTGACATGGCTGCAGTCTGCAGCTGAGGAGCAGCACCAGGGGGTCAGTCAGTAAATCAATGCATCAGTGAAGTTGTCTGATGTCTGAAAAAAGCTGAACGTTGCTACAAAGCTGTCTAAGCCAAGTAGGGTAACGCTTCACAGTTTTTCTTGTTTTCCGGTGTATCATAGTATCACATTTTTGGATATTTAAGTTTTACTCCCAAACAAGAATGACTTCAGGTTAGAAAGGTGTCAATCAAGCTACAGTGTAGTGTAGTCTTTCACAATCCAGGTCACAGTCCTGCAGAGAGAGCTTCCTATTAATCTCTGAGTTGATGAGGAGAGGAGGAGGGAGAGGAGGAGGGAGGGAATCTCACCCCTCTGCAGCTCCAGTCTACTTACCAAGGGCAGACTTGCTTGTGTATTTCCCAGAAACATGTCTCAGCTTATGAAGAGCTGCTTCCAGCAGAGACGGTAGCTCCTGCTTGTTGGCTAGCTCCTGTGTGAGAGTTAAAATGGAGAGCAGCAGCATCAGCACCGCCTCACATTCACCCTGTCAGACACTTTCACGCCTGGTGGTTGTGCAGTACAGCCTCAGTCCTCTACTGCTGGAGCATTTGGGGTTTGAGTGCCTTGCTCAAGGGCAACTGATGGTGGTTGTTAAAGAAGGGGGGATCATTACTAATTCACTTTCCCTGTCCAAATGTGCCCAGATGATGTGGGGACTCAAACGAGCAACCTTCTGGTCATATGCCCCCGTCTCTAAACATCACCCAAACTCCACAATACGTACTGACAAAAGGCCCGGTGGAACTTGACAAATCTTCAAGCCACAATATTGAATTTGAACCAGACTACTCACATGCCACTCCTGCAGCAGCACCCTGACGCCCTCCTGGGAGATGTAGGGCCTCTTCCAGACGTGGAGCTTGGTCCTGATCTGGCCCAGCAGGTCCAGCGCGGTGTGGCGGTGCTCCCGGTACTCCAGCTTGATCCCGTGGTACTTAGCCGTCACTCTCACACTGGTAAACCTGGTGAGGACAGATGAGGGTGAGCTTGAAAGGGTTTATATTTACAACTACAGATGATAAAACACAGGAAGTCGAGGGGATATGAAGAAACAACAGAGGCTTAGAAAAACAAAATCAAGACAACAAACTCTCTGTTGAACTGAGAGTCAGTCAACTGAAACCTAATCACATGTATCAAGGTATAAATGGCACCGCCCCGGGATATCTCCACTCTCATGTTATTATGATTCATAGTCAATCGTGTGAAAAGCTTCTGTTGCTTCTCTGGTATTTGCGGAACCTCCTCCTCCCCCTGCTGATCCAAACTGTTTTAAAACCCTGATGATGATGAGGGGAGTTACATCAGGTCCTTCCTCACTTCAGATCCTGCTTCACTTAGCGCTAAGAGATCGCTGCAAACCATCAACTCAACCCAAACACAGTACACAGGATTTTTCCCACTTGCAACAAGGCACCTGTACATGCACACACACACACACACACACCACAGGGTCGAAACCCGGAGGTGAAGCAGCCTCACCTCCTCTTCATCTCCTCCATCTTGTCAGTGGGAACCAGCACGTTTCCATACTCGTCCAGGTTCTGAAACATCTGGAAGGTCTTCATCTGCTGGGGCATCTCCTCCAGGCAAACCTGCAGCAGCATTCAGCAGTGAGCGCAGGTACATGGACGTTCAGGTTCTGATATCATCTGGTATTATCTGGGATAATCATGTCTTCCATCCATCATACTCTACTGAGGTGAGTACCGTTTATGCATCTTGATATCCTGATCACAAATATTTCTCTTTTAAATCACTTCCTGGTTTTGGATCGTGAACAACATTAATAGTTTCTTATGTTTGATCTGATTTAATTTCACCTCTTTTTATTCCTCTTTCTCTTGCTTGTACTTTATTTTTATGTCTTCTTATGTATTTTTCTATGCTTGTTTGTATGCCTCCTGTAAAGAACTTTGCAAAATTTGATAGATAAGCACTTTTAGATAAGTGCTTTATAAATAAAGTTTATTATTATCATTAGTGGTGTACAAGGTGGTTTAGTTTGGGGTAAAATGTTCTCCTATATCCTATAGAGGACCAAAATGGAGTTACTAGGTTTTTAGTTTATCTGTACAAGTTTATCACTGCTATTGTAAAAGGTCCATGGCATACTGTACATGTGCATATACTTCAGCATTCCCAGTAATACTGGAATAAGAGGAGCAGGTGAACTGGAACCTGAAGGCTGTAGACTGGTCCCAGTTACTGTGACGGTCTGAGTGAAGTGAACAGTCACCTTGAGCAGCTCCTGTTTCTCCCTGGCTTCGGCGGCGGCCCGGCCGTGGTCCTGGGGGTCGCCCTCCTCCTCGGCCAGGGCCCCCTCGGCCCTCAGCAGCCAGCGGGCCACCGAGGCCAACGGAGCCGGGAGACTCACATCCAGCTCTATCTTGTATTCACGTAGCTGAATAAACAAAGAGAGAGAAAGGGGGGGGGGGGGGTATTAGAGGGGGTGGAAGATGGAGAGATAGAGGTAGAAAGACAGATAGGTGGCTAGAGAGGTAGGTAGATAGAGCCGATACCGATATTAGTGGACTTGAAGCCGCTGATGACCAATGAACATCAATGAGAGATGAAAACAAAGTAAGCTGCAATGCACAAATAGCTCAAACCTTCCCACCCATACCCCCCCCCCCACCCCCCCCCCCCCAAAGGACAGACCTTTTCAGCCAGGGCGTCCCAGGCCTCCCGGAGGGCCCGCTGCTCCTCGCTCAGCTTCGGAGTTCGCCTCATCGCCGTCAACAGCGGCATGACAGGACGCCGCTGCTCGCTAAAGGACACCACAAAGGTCTGAAACACCTGGACGGAACACACAAACACACACACACATAAGGGACAGGACGCAACGAGGCTTATGGGAAATGTAGTCTTAAAGTGGAGAAACACTAGCACTAACAATACCACTGGTGTGAGGTAGAGGCGACCACCGTGGTCTCGTGGTGTAATTCATGTTATAACAAGGTATTACGATCAATTTGATGATATATTGATCATCAGGAAACATACGTGGTATCTCTCGGCGTAGCTCTCTCCCTCCGTGGAGTCCCACGCCTCCAGCAGCTCCTCATAGGCCTGAATCAGCCAGCATGTCACTTCCTGTGCCTTCTGATTGGGCGTCGCCTGGCAAAGCAAGATGTAGGAAATAGTTACTGACAAAATTCAATGTTCATTCATTCAATCTTATTCATTCATCAAACTTTGATTTTATTAGAGATCTTTATTTGTCAGAGTTAGTCAGATGAGTGATGGAGGTCTCGTTTAGTTTCGTGTTTAGTTCAATTTATACTATTTCGGACATAAAAATGATAAAACACAGGAAGAAGAGGGAAGATGAAAATCAAAAGGTCTCATAAAAGCATCTCAGAAGACGACAAAAGAAAAGTGAATTGGAAAATACAAACTAAATAACAACAGGAGGAAAAAAAGAGCACAAAAACAATAAAATGCATCAGTGGCAAATAAGGGGAATAAATCAAAACAGCCCTGATGCAGAAAATGAAAAGATCAGCCTCTTCCCTTCTCTTCTGGACCAGACATGAGGCCTGGTGGGTTGGAGCTCAGCGTGCTGTCAGGTTAGCCCAAAGCCAGCATGGAAATCACTTCCTGTTTAAACTGGGAAACTGCTTGTTCTGAAACCGCCTCCACCCAGACACACAGCGCTAAGACAGCCGGAGGTGAAGCAGCTGCACCTGACGGGGTTAGAGCGGGCCACGTTTCTGGTTGCTTTTTGATATTTGCTTGGATTTGGGTTTGGGTTCAAATTCAAGAACTGAAAATAACTGAAATACTTCAAAATAAAGTGCAAATGAGTTTAAGCTGGTGGCCGGTTCAGATGTCTGGTTAAAGCTCCTAGGGCTGAATCCAGGGTTGCTGAATCAGACCCAGGTTCAACTCTAGGCTTGGTTTAGACGTGTGTGCGCTTTTAGTTTTATTAGAGTATTGCAGGGGAAGCCTGAAGGAAGTGCACAGTAAAGAGATGAGTTTACCGCTGCAGCTCTGGAAGGCTCATTCATATCATAACAAGCTGATCTGATTTGATCTGATCTGGGCTGGAGCAGGTGGGCCTGACCAGAGAACACACACACACAAACACACACACACATATTGAATATGTTGTTATGATATAACAACATCAGTGATAGAGCAGCTGTGGTTTCTCAACCATGTTTGAGTGGTTACAGTTTTTCAAAAATCTTTCCTTTTTTTCCCCAGGCAGTTTCAGACCAACTCCAATGAACGCATCACAACTGGACTTGGTCCTGATTGGCTCCCCTCACTAAAGACTCTGAAATCCGTCCAATCAGGCCAGTTTGCAGCATTTGAACTGAAAAGCCTCCACTCAGCACGTTGACCCCTTTTGAATTAGAGTAATTGGTGATGTCGGCCAATCAGGGTCCAGTATTGTGAGGACTTCACATTCATTCAAATGAACTTTTAACTAAACTACATCATCAAGGAAATTAAAATCATTAAAAATGAATAAAGCACTGAGTAAATTTCATATTACATATTGAAGATCATCATTAAATATCTCTAAGATATAAAGAATCCAGTTTCCTATTATCTTAAAATTTTGTGCATTATGTACGATAAGGTCTCATTATTCTCAGACATCTCATTTATCTACAATACTATGTGCACACCAAACATTTTTCCAGGCTCTTATTTCGGTGCCCTCCCTCCTGCATCTGATCCTACATAAATACTGCAAGATAATTCTTAAATAATCCTAAAATTCCTCTTGTGGGTGGAGCCACGGTGCAGCAGGAGCTCTTGGGAGCTCTTGGGAGCTAGCCAGAGAACACACCCTCCCTGTTGCTCCCAGAAAACAGGATAAACTCGTCTGAAACGGCATGATCAGTCCTGTTGTCAACCAGTGGTTTTGTCTCGCTAGGCAGGTCTCCTGACATGACTCTAAGAGATGTAACTGTTGGCAGTAAAATCAAAATTCATTTGTGGTACAAATGTTTGGTATGGATGATTTATGCCATATGACACAGCAGTAATGAGGCTGACAATTTCATTACTGGTTACCACTGAGTGTTTTGGTTGTTACTATGATTAGAAAACCCCAAACCAATGGCATCAGCAGCTCCATCAACTACTGCAGATATTAAATGGGTGGCGTGACACTGATGGAGCATGGTGGATTTCAGACGAGATGTGAGAAAATCATAGAGATTTAGGTCAAATGTTATTTCAAAGTCATGTTTCGTGTTTTTATTTAAGTAAGTAGGTAGACAGATAGGTAGGTAGATAGGTAGATAGGTAAGTATGTAGGTAGACAGGTAGGTAGGTAGGTAGATAGGTAGATAGGTAAGTAGATAGGTAGATAGGTAGATAGGAAGTAGACAGGTAGGTTAGTCAGTCGGTCAATAGGTAGGTAGATAGGTAGATAGGAAAGTAGGTAGGTAAACGGGTAGGTAGGCAGGTACTGTAGGAAGGTAGATAGATAGATAAGTAGTTAGGTAGATAGGTAGGTAGACAGGTAGGTTGGTCAGTCCGTCAGTAGGTAGGTAGATAGGACAGTAGGTAGGTAGGCAGGTAGGTAGGTAGATAGATAAGTAGGTAGGTCAGTCGGTAGGTAGATAGGTAAGTAGGTAGGTAGACAGGTAGGTCAGTCAGTAGGTAGGTAGGTAGGTAGACAGCTTAGTAGATAGCAAAGTAGGTAGGTAGATAGATAAGTAGGTTGGTCAGTCGGTAGGTAGATAAGTAAGTAGGTAGGTCAACGAGTAGGTAGGTAGGTTGTCAGTAGGTAGGTAGGTAGACAGGTAGGTAGGTAAGTAGGTAAGTAGACAGCTTAGTAGATAGCAAAGTAGGTAGGTAGGTCAGTAGGTAGGTAGACAGGTAGGTAGGTTGGTCGGTCAGTAGGTAGGTAGACAAGTAGGTTGGTAGACAGATAGGTGGGTAGACAGGTAGGTAGGTCGGTCGGTCAGTAGGTAGGTAGTAGGGCTGAACGATTAATCGAATTTAAACCGACATCGCAATGTAATAGAATGCAATTTTCAAATCGCAAAGGCTGCGATTAAAAAAAAAAGTTTTTTTTTGGTTTTTTTTAAAGTTTTTTTTTTTTTTTTAATGTTACACAATCTAACCAATCAGAGGGTCGGAAACACCTGTCCACGTGTGGTTCACGTACACACGCGCTACCCTACACGCACGTGACATGCCAGTAAGAGCAGTAGATGAAGAGAACAAAGTTGCGCTACATTTTGATATCTTGTGAAAATGGCCTCGGCAGAACCGAACACCGAAGAGGTGACTTTAGTGTCAAAGAGGAGCAGTACGTCGGTTGTCTGGACCTATTTTGGATTTAGGAAAGAAGACGCTGCACAGAGTAAGGTATTGTGCAGAACGTGCCTTGCTAGCGTAGCTACAACACGGGCAACACTACAAACCTGTTCCAGCATTTAAGAAAGCATCACAAGGCCATGTATGACAATTGCATGGCTAAAAAACCCGACCACCAGTGTGTCAAGTAGGCCAAATACCACCCGGCAGGGATCACTGACCGAAATGTTCGAGAGTATATCTCCATATGAACGATATTCAAAACGGCACCGCGAAATTACTCAGGCGATAGCGGAGTTCATAGGGAAAGATATGATGCCCCTCAACACGGTGACCAAGGCTGGGTTTACGGCTTTGGTAAAGACACTGGATAAGCGTTACAGCATGCCATCCCGCACATATTTGAGCCAGGTTGCCATACCGGAGCTATACAGAACATGCAGGCAGAGAGTGGCAGCGGAGCTAAAAACAACGGAGTTTTTCCCGGACGACCACACTGGGGAGAACATTGCAGCCGGCCTGAGAGAGGGGCTAGCCGGCTGGGACCTCGGTGAAGAAAACCATGTCTGCATAAAAACGGACGATGCATCGAACATGGTGAAGGCAGCGCAGTTTAACGAGTGGACCAGGCTCCAGTGTTTCGGCCACCGATTACATCTTGCCATTGGTACGTTTTTTTCAGTATTTTTATAATGTGTGTGTGTGTGAGAAAGACAATAAGAAGAGAACGTAAAAGATTAAGAACAGAATGGTTGAATGAATGATAAAGTTTGTTTTCTAATGTAGCTGTGTGTGCGTGCGTGTGTGCTTGTGATAGCCTAGTAACACACAAATTGTATGAATTGTACACTAATTAAATTTTTTTAAATTTCTTTCAGAAAATGCAATGAAAGATGACTGTCAAGAGCAACAGGGCTGTGCAAGAAGCTGGTGGGGCACTTCTCCCACAGTTGGAAGAAGAAGGCAGCAATGACTGAGGCACTGGTCTGGTTGTTCTGCAGTGTGTTGTTGTTTTTATTAAATTTGTTGTTGTTGTTAGATTTTATTAAAAAGTTAAGTCAGGATAATTATATTACATGTTTACAAGGCTTGAAGTTAAATCAATCAGTCAATATTCTACTGTAATTGAAGATTTTTCTTTTTACAATTCAATAGTTAAATAAAGATGTTATTCATATCAATTCATGCATCAATTCATCTCATTTCATCATAACACGTAGGCCTGGCCTACAGGAAAGAGACTGTATCCAATGTTGTGTTGGTCATACTATAGAATGATGTATTGCTTGTGTTTAGTGAATAATACAGACGATAAGGAACTTCCAAAAAAAAAAATCGCATACTAAATCGCAATCGCAATATTGGTCTAAAAAAATCGCAATTCAATTATTTTCCCAAATCGTTCAGCCCTAGTAGGTAGGTAGACAATTAGCTAGGTAGACAGGTAGGTAGATAGACCAGTCAGTAGGTAGACAGGTAGGTCGGTCGGTCAGTAGGTAAGTTCGTAGGTCGGTCAGTCAGTAGGTAGGTTGTTCAGTCAATAGGTAGGTAGGTCGGTCAGTAGGTAGGTAGGTAGGTTGTTCAGTCAGTAGATAGGTCGGTTGGTCAGTAGGTAGGTCGGTTAGTCAGTCAGTAGGTAGGTTGTTCAGTCAGTAGGTAGGTAGGTTGTTCAGTCAGTAGGTAGGTAGGTAGGTTGTTCAGTCAGTAGGTAGGTAGGTTGTTCAGTCAGTCGGTAGATAGACAGGTAGGTAGGTCGGTCGGTCAGTCAGTAGGTAGGTAGGTAGGTAGGTAGGTTGTTCAGTCAGTAGGTAGGTTGGTAAATACTTTGTTACCCACTAGGGGAAACTGGGTGACGGGTGAATCATGAGGTGAAACAGCGAGAGGTGGTTTACCTGACGCAGAGGGGAGGCAGAAATAGCAGGAGTATAGTGAACAGGCAGGTTGATAGGAGAAGGACTCTTAGGAGGAGTCAGGTATTGTGTCTGGGAGGAGGAGAGGAGAGGAAAAGAGCAAAACAGGATATTTTAGTGGAAAGATACTAAAGTAAAGAGATAAATGAAACAAAGCAACAGTGGTGAAAAAAAAAGAGATGCTACCAAACATTAGTGTTGTCATGATAACACAACTTTCAATACTACCCCCGATACCACTGCAAAGTCTGAATAGGACACCCAACCAACACAAGGCCTGGAGGTTTGTCTCCCCGTGGTGTCGTAGTAGCGCCAAGTACATCTGTAGATATTCTATTTGGTATCAAAGTGGAAACTGTGGCGTCATGACAACGCTACCTAATGCAACTCAAGGACGAGGCAAAGGATGTGATACGCACCTGCATGGCTTCCTGCATGTCTTCCTCCGACACCGGCAGGTCCCTGGAGTACTGGAGGAACTGAGCCACGTAGGTCATGATGGACTTCTCATCGGGGTCTCGGACGTCCACATCTGCATCCACATCGCAAGCCTCCATGATCAATCTCGCACCACAAAGGCAATCTACAAACAGTGCAGCCCCACTGCCGGGCTACCACATCCTGCCAGCTCTTGAACTAGACGGAGGTTGATATCGGATGTCGTCACTAACCAAAACTCCACCGATAACATCCGAGAGACTAACAGGCACGACCGGGCCGAACAAGCGAGGGTTTCATGTAAAAGTGAAACAAACAACCGCCGAGCTAGTCACCAGACCATCGGGTCGTCATCCCCCCTTGCCCTAGGGCATGCTGGGTACTCCACAGTCACAGTTTCAGACGCCACTGCATCTATTACTGCTAGTGAAGAATCAGTGAGAAACATTGGACTTGGAATGAGAAAATAAATACGCATGGAGCTGATGTGAGTTGTTTGGTCTGTACTAGACCGATAGGCGCTAAGACTGGCGCTTGAGGGGCCAGTACCTCTATTCCTGTGAATTTATTGTACTTGAGGAAATCAATTTGGATTCTGTTTTGGACACACTCCCCCCTGCTGTGACAACACAAACCTTCCCTTTGAGTGGGCTGATCACATCACAGCCCAACGGCGTACTACGGCTGCAGAACACTGACAAAATATCATATCGCAATCACTTGCAGTTTTAACTTTTAGGTCTAAACTACCTATCGATGTAGTCTGACACCCTTTCAGCAGACGGTGGGAAAATCTCCCGGTAGGATTCCCACCGACTAGCGCAAAAATATGGGTCAACCCTGCCAAACATTTCTGCACTTGACCAATGGGAGTGTGGCAAAATGTGGAAAAGGTGCCAATATTGCCTGACATGTGATCAGTACAAGGTGTTTAAACTGCAGGTTAATGGCATGTAGCGGAAAATTCGACCCTCAGATACTCTTACACTGTGATATATGTTAAAGTGTTTCAGGGTGGATTTTTCCTTTAAGTAATATATGACCTTTATCGACCTCTATAGGTGGGAATTGGGAATTGCAACATTGTGTCTTGAAATGCCAGCGGGCGGTATTGATCAACACCCTATCAGTATATCAACACATATGTTATTGTCGTTTTGAGCTCCTACATAGACACATAGCGTCTTTCTGAGTCGGCCGGGTGTGGCAGCGCTCCGCTACCTACCGTCGGGCTCCAGCAGTCTGGGGATCCTCAGTTCTCGCTCGGCGGTCCGGAAGGCCTCCTCCAGGTTCTGCTTGTTGGTTCTGGTTCTGGCCTTGGACAGGTCCACCAGGTCGGGCCGGAGGGCGTACAGGATAGCCAGGAAGACCACTCCACTCCTCCAGCTGGCCTTGAAGTCTTTCACATTTAGAGTACAACCGGCCCTGTGGATGAGACGGAGGCTAGACTAGTAAACTATTATATTATTAATATACTATAATAAAACTACCGGTAAACTATTATATTATTAATATAGTATAATAAAACTACCAGTAAACTATTATATTATTAATATAGTATAATGAAACTACCAGTACACTATTATATTATTAATATAGTATAATTAAACTACCACTAACTCCTCCACCTGCCCCTCCAACTCCAACTATTACTACTATTACCACTACTACTACTACTACTACTACTACCGCTACATCTATAACGTCTTCTACTACTACTACTAATAGTAATAATACATTTGAGTTGTATAGTATTTTTCAAATTAAAGTTATCGGTTCTTTAAAGACAATTCAACAATAATAAATGAAGACAATAAACAATAGAACAGTTCGATATCAATCCATAAAATAGTGAAGAATGAGGAAAACAACTGCAGCCTGTCTGTAGAAATGTGTTTGAAGAAGTGATTTAGAAGATGACTGGTTTTGGCCATCAGCCCAACAGCCACGAGGTTCCTGCATGAGGAGCTTAGATCACAGACATGGACCAAAACAACCTGTCATCAATCTGCTTGGATTTGTGATGGTTTCAGTGATGAATCGATAAGTTAGGGAAGTTTTACTGGGAAAAAAAATGGAGAAAACACCCAAGAGGATGAAGACTGAGCCATGTGATCTTTCTCGATATGCAGTCTTGTGCTTTCTTGTGTCCTCCATGACACATTAACGGTCAAAGTAGATTCCAAAAAAAGAACATGAGGACGGATAAAGATCCCGGAAGTTTACTTGCCAACTGAGAACACATTGGATGGTGACGTGGCCGACGAGGACGAATGGGAAACCCCAAGATTCATTGCGAGAACGACGTGTGAGTCAGGGTGCTGGTAGCTCTCTGACCCACAATTCATAACGGCCTCTCTTTACGACACTTTTTAAAGGACAGTCGTAACGGAAGTCCTTGTTTAATAGAATAACAGCACTTCTACAGACTGGCTGTGCTGCATTTTAGTTAGATTTGTAACTTACTTGTGGCACTGCTCCCGGACCCAGAGCAGCAGGGCCTTCTTGGCGGAGACTCTGAAGCGGTTATGTAGCGGTGAGCCTCGGGGAGGAACCGGGCTGCTGGTGGCCGAGCGGCTGGACTGGGTGGACCGGGAGTCCAGGCTGGCCAGAGACTCCATGGAAGACTGACGGGAGCTGAAGGAGAGGCTGCTGGCCAGCTCCTCGATCTGAAGACACCACAGAGACATGTTTTACATTTCAGGCATTTGGCTGGATGTTTTCCAGAGCAGCTTACAACGAAGGATGAGTAGGTAAGGGAAACTAACTATACTATAACTATAACTATAATAAAACACTGCTGCTGAGTGAAAACCTGGAGCTCCAGGAAACCTCAAAACCAAAGTTCTGATGTTCAAAATGTTTTAAAATGCTCAGAAAGCAAAACTGCTTTTCTTCACCGATGAAGAAAATGACTTTTTGGAGATATTATGTTTTTATCTGACAGCAGTGATAAATGTGACGACTTGAGATCGAATCCCATTTAAGTTTTCTAATGGATTTGAGCCATCAGCGCTGCTGTCAGACTGAAACCTCATGTCCTCGAGTCTCAAAGTACTTCAGGAGTCAGGTACTTGGAGAGCCTATCAGGGAGGAAAACATCTCCAG
This sequence comes from Hoplostethus mediterraneus, assembly GCA_034670385.1. Classification (NCBI taxonomy): domain Eukaryota; kingdom Metazoa; phylum Chordata; class Actinopteri; order Trachichthyiformes; family Trachichthyidae; genus Hoplostethus; species Hoplostethus mediterraneus. The sequence goes on from JAXDDW010000065.1 coordinate 320,895, forward strand.
GGAAATGTGTCCACAGCAAGAAAACATTTAAACCTTTCTGCCTGCTTTTCAATACAAACTGCTTTTTATGACATGTGAGGAAAGAAAGAAAGAAAGAAAGAAAGAAAACAAACAAACAAACAAACCAATACAGACTGGCTATAATAAGTAATACTGTAATAAACTCACATGATACTGTAGGATGATTGTCCATATCAGGCCCAGGATGATGGACGGTTTACCATCGATGATGTCGGGAATGTTTATGTTGACTAGTTTGATCTGGGGGGGAAACAGGAAAACACGTCAACGCGTCCCAAACAGGAAGTGACATCAATCGCTTCTCAGCGCTTGGCTTTGTGGTGGTTTCAGTGATGATGCGATAAGCGAGGGCCACTGTGTGTGTGTTTAGTTTTACTGGGAAAAATACAAAAAAAATAAATCAATAAAATCTTCAGACGGAGAGATTCTTAGAAGTGAGATGAAGGGTGGGGGTGTTTCCTCCCATGAACCCCAGCAGTTTTCAACCTTTTTCTCCATGTACTTACATTAAAAGGTGTTTATCCCACACTAGTATTAGTTGTGATCGATAATTCGATCGATCTCCTCACATCAAAGACTTAGAGAAAAGACTGAGTAGGAGATGCAGGCGCTCCTCTGACCAATCAGAAACAAGATGCATATCCCTTCAGGTTTTATCAAAATGACGTCCGAGATGTCACATTTAAGTTTCAAGACCTTTAATTATAGCGCCACCAGAAATCAGTGTTTCTTCACACACACACACACACACGCACACGCACGCACACGCACACACCCCTTACCGACTTCTTCTTCAAGAAGCTCAGGCCTTTCTCGATGTTGCTGCGGTGCTGAAACATCCCCCTGCCTCTCTCCCGACTCTGCAACAGGAAACTAACGTTACATAAGAAAACTACAAAACGTATGTTTTATATATAGTCTGTTTATACTGCATTAAATTCATCTTCATATGGACTGATATCTATAACAGAGTTTATATTTTATTGCTGCTGAACATTGAGTTTATGACCATGAACTCCTCCACCTCAGAGCGGCTCAGACTTGCTGCAGCTTGCAGAAGCACTTCAGGGTTTGACGGCCCATACTGATATTTAGAGCCAATATTCAATATCTTCTATTATATATTTTTCACGGCAATAAAAATCCCAAAATAACAAGGATTCACTGTTTCTCCCAGATCTTTATACTTGTCAGGGTGGAAAAGCCTCTTCCACCATCATGGTGGGACATGATGGTTTAAACCAGCCTGATGAAATTCTTCTAGCTTGGTTTGCAGCTTGCAGTTTTGTGGTGAACCCACCTTCCCTAGACCTGGCCCACTCCTACGTCAGTGCAGTCCTCAGTCAGTTAGTACCTCAGTTAGTACATTTCCAGAGTGACTTTTGAAAACCCCCAGAGATGATGTGACATGTCTATGTTTGGCCAGCTATGCACAATAATAAGGACTTAAGAGTTAAAGTGTTTTAGGGTGGATTTTACTGAAGCTGGAATGATTTCTCTGGTCAACCAACTGAATAATAATTAAACATATTCATGGATACTTCTGATCTGAATCTGATCAAAAAGCTGCATCACAGTAAGGTCAGACCAATTCATCGACTCCATCATGCAGGATGATCTGATTTTTAGAAAGCCAATATCGACCCGATATATCAGAGGGAGGTAACCAACCAGCCGGAGAGGTTGAAGTCTTCTCAGGAGCTTAACCAGACAAATCAGATGGAGTGATGGCCGGTGACCTGCTGAATGTCTTGTGGAGACAAACAAGCCACACCAGACCTGCCGGCTGGCCGGTGACTCACCATGCGCTGGCCACTCATCACCTCCAGCAGGTCCAGCAGTCTGGAGCCGTCACGGAAATCACGGAACAGGTCCAGAACCATACATGGTGGCTTCCTCTGTCACCCCACACACACACACACACACACACACACACACACACACACACACACACACACACACACACACACACACACACACACACACACACACACACACACACACACACACACACACACACACACACACACACACACACACACACACACAGATAAACACACAGATAAACCAGTAAGCATTATATGAGTTGCTCCAGTTTATTCTGTTGCACTGCTGCAAAACATTATCCACTGTGACGTCTTTCTATCTGGGTTTCCTGTTGATGGAGTTTGAGTTCCTGTAGGTGGCGCTCTTTTCTTTGTCTGTTCAGCCACGGTGGCTATCGCTGCTCATGCTAACTACCCAGTTCTTCTCCTGTTGTTTCCAAACAAACCAGAAACGAGTGACAGGTGAAATATGGACTGATGAATTGCAGCTTTTTGGACTGAAACCCTTCAGATGTAACATGAGGTTGAACTGCAGCACGTCCAGTGGGCCGAGGGTGGGCGTGGTGGTGGTGGTGGTGGTGGGGAGGGAAGGGTGGTGGTGGTGGTGGTGGTGGTGGGGAGGGAAGGGTGGTGGTGGTGGTGGTGGTGGGGAGGGAAGGGTGGTGGCCGTCTGTTGCTGTCTGTCTTTGTGGGAACCTTGCTGCTGAAGGCTATATTTACATGGGTCCAACACAGTACTGCCCCTCCCCCAGTTACACCCCCACCCCCCCACCCTCACCCCCTCATCCCCTCCACCGTCACATTCACAGCTGACCTCTACCATGAAGCAGCCAGGGAGGGAACAGGCCATTACTGCCCGAGCTGGCTCACTGTGGAGGCATTACTTCAAAATAAAAGCATCTAGCTCTATTGCGTCGTGTCTCTACATGATTACAGGGCAGACGTGGGGATTTCTGGGACGTTTGTGTAAGCTCCGATATCTGCGGAAGTGTGTCAAGAAACATATAATAATATCGGTTGATCGTAAAACTACTGGATGTGGGCGTTTCAACGAGTTAAACACATGAACATAAATGCTATAGACTAGAAAGACCTGTCGCCATGTTGACTGGTGAGAGATTTACAGGTTAACAGACATTTGCACTCTACTACTGTGTGTAAAGTCAGTGTACCTCTGTATAACCTATGTACTTTTACATTTAAAGGCATTTACCTGCTCTTATCCAGTACAAACTACAATGAGTAGAACTATCTTCAACAGTATACTAGCTTAAACCCCGAGATCAGCCTCCAGCAGGGAGGTCAAGGGTCAGAGCCACTGCTCACCTTTGCCAGCTGAGCATTGACCCAGTTGGTGAAGGTCCTCTTCTGAATCTGCTCTTGTTCCACTGTTGAAGAGAAAGACGATGGTGATGTTACATTAACACAGTAGATCCTTCAGGTGGTTTAATGCTTTTAAACTGGAGGCTGCATCCATGAGTACAACAGCAGAGTAAGATCAACTTCCTAGATGGGAGTGTAAGGGTTGATGGTATGAAGTTATTCAGTCTTGAAACACAGTGCAGCCTTCCTTCAGTATCTGGTTTATTGTGGAGATTCGAGGAATGGTTGCGATGTCAATGAAAATGGCAGCAGAACATTCAGACAGTGCAGAAGTTCCTGTTTTGAATCTCGCAGCACAAACGCTTTATTTTTGGGTGAATTTTGAAATGATGCACAAGGAATCAGGTGATTTTGGATGAAATCTCAACATTTTCATCTTAGATGCGTTCATTTTTCCTGACGGGACCGACACCGGAACAGGAAGCCTTCAGTGACCTCCGGTTGTGTGGAAGTGTGCAGAATGTTTTTACTGGATCTAGTGATGACAAATTGTTTAATTGTACATGTTGCATGAAAAAAGGCTTGCGGGGTTCAGAGGGTTCAGAGACTGTCCCGTAACCAAAAGGTCATAGGTTTGATCCCCAACAGCCAATGAGAGTCAAAGAATCCTTGAGCAACCTCGTGAGACAGACAGCTGAAGACCTGAACATTAACTTCAATTAGTGAAATCAATCATTCATCACGTCGGTGTGACTCAGGGAAACAGGTTGTATAGTAGAACCAGCCCGGCGTCTCCAGCAACAATACGTTCATTCTGTAAACTATGTTGTTACGGCAGCTGACACCCGAGGGCTCGGCCCAACATCCTAGCATAACAAACACAAACAGAAGTACTCAGTCGGCGTGCTGTCTGGACAAGCAGAGTGCCACATGCTGCCGTAGGTTCAACCGGGATGACGGCGGCTTGAGGTTAGAGAGAGAGGAGGCGTTCAGGGTTGATGGTTCAAATCCGCCTGGGAAGATCTGGGTGGGAAACGTGAAGGAGTAAGCTTCTCCTCTCACCGAAGAGCCTACGAGCAACGCAGTAATGCCCTACTGTACTGGGAGGCTCCCAGTGGCCACCAGCAGAAGACTGTGGCTGTACTGGGAGGCTTTCAGGTGGGAAAGTAATTGTGAAAGTAAAAGTGAGGCTTATAATAATAATAATAATAATAATAATAATAATAATACATTTTATTTGTAGAAAACTGTTCTCAGGACTAAAGATGCTTTCCATTACAATCACATAGGATAAAAACACAAACAAGACTTACAATAAAATAGAAAATAAAACAATTGTGGGTAAAAAGAAAATGAGGAGGCATTTAAAAGGAAGGTGCAAAAATTCCAGACATTAAAGAAATGTAAAAAAGGTATCGGTTTATAAGATGAATTAACTTGTCCCCGGTGGGACAGTGGGTCTCTGCAGCAGATAGCAGAATGCTTGTATCATGCAGGCTGCAGGTCCCGGTCGGCCCGGTCAGCCACTCACCGTTGTAAAGCTCTACAAAGTCATTCAGGTCAGCGACAGTGTGAAGAGTCTCACATATAATCCAGTCCTGAATCTCCATCATCCTCATGTCCTTCGTCCTGACTCACTTCACGTCTCCAATCATCTGCTGTCAGGTGAAAACCACCTACAGCATCTCCAGCAAGGAACCGCTCAAGGAATTCAGATAGATGCTTATTGTCCCGTAAGCGCAGGTGTTTCTTTTCCCTTCATGGGCTCGGCGGTCATCGGTTCTCGCTATAAAGTGACCGTGTAAAACTAAGTAAGAAACTAAGAACCACCCGTTATGAGTTTCACCCGACAGCAGCGTTGTTTTCCACCGATCCCCGTCACTGATCCGTTATAGCTCGCCTCGCAGTCGCTTGGTCATCGACCTTGAAGACTTCAGCCACGTTCCAGTTGAACTCTTGCTAGACACCAAGGGGTCCTTTCTCCTCCATGCTGAGATCCAGTTCAGCTCCTACCATCTGTCCTACCGTCTGTCCTACCGTCTGTCTGTCTGGCGTACATGGACAGAGCGTTTCCAGACTGGTTTCCTCCTTGATCGGTTTACCAGCAGGCCTCCCTTGGCTCAATTTCATGCAGTCTAATCTTAATCATAAGAGGCCCCTCGACTTAAAAAGATGAATCTGATATCACAAACAAAGATGTGGTTGTGGGGGGAGGAGGGGGGTGTTGGGGGGAGGTTGGCCATGACCTCTGACCCTGACCCTCTGAGCCCATGACCCTCTGAGTTGCTACATCTGGATGTTGCTCTCCTGATCATCTTCAAACCAACAAAACCACGGCAGGCGATTTGAAACGCGAGAGTTTCTGACTGGCGTATGAACAGGAAGTGGAAACCGGAGAGCCGTGACACACTTGTGGGTTTGCCAAGACACAAAATTATTTTAAACAAACCCACTTGCCCTTTAAACCGTCGGCAGCTCTGCCACTTTAGTAGCTGTAGGCTCCTGGAAGCAGATCTCCGCTGGCTCGATAGTTGGATACAACATGAAACACAAATAGTAACATCTTGCCACTTCCAAACTTTGATCCTAGACCATTTCAGTTATTTGTCATGTTTCCAGATGGCGTAACCCCTCTGGCGGCCATATTGGAGGTCCTCAGCTCTCTGATTGCATCTCCATACGTACACCTTGTCCCACTCAGCAGACATTTCTTCATTGGTTCATTTCTGTGCCGTCTCTGATCATTTCTTCCAGAAGGAGGTTCCAGAAGGACGTGTTCTCCTGAACGCCTCCTGAACGCCTCCAGGGCTCTTCATGCTCTATTCAATGCTTGATCGACACACAGGTGTCTGGACAGGAGCCACTGTTAGGATCAAAACACCAGGTGAACAGTGGCTCCTGTCCACACAGTGTACCTTTACAGTGTTTTGATCCAGCTGGATGTTTTATTATCAAACCTTTATAACAATAAAAGCGCCTCTTTTCTCCATGAGAATTTTACATTGCTGCACCAACGTCCACAAACCTCCTCAGTTGTAAGATGCATGAGTGATGGTTTTTAGGAGGTTTAGGAGTTGAGAGCACCAAAAACTAAAGGAGAGGATCATGGGAATCCTCTGTGATGTATTGAACAACTTGGCATCAGAAATGATAACTTAATTATATAAATCAGTGCAAATCATTTAGAAGCTCTGTACTGCAGTACATCTACTACTACTACTACTACACTACATCTGCTATAGATACAGGGTACTACAGTGTGGACATCCTATATGTACCAATAGTACTGCGCCTCAACACTAAGCAGAGTATTTAACAGAGTTCTGCATGTATAAAAGGCACGAAGACAAAGACGAAGAAAACAAACTCACCCATGCTGGGATCATTAATGCTGATTCAGCAGGTTATCAGATCAGTGTAAAGCGAACCTCTTCCTCCTGGAACACATCGTCTACCTCACTAGCTCCGAAGGTGTGAAGACGGATATGAACAACAGACAGATTTGAAAGTCAAACCTCGTCAAACCAGCCTCCACATCCAGCCTGCAGGTGGTTTGAGGCCGGCTCCGCCCCCTCTACGTCTGACCCACATGTGCTTTCGGCCTGCCCAAACAAGACCGTTCTCCCGGTGCCTCATGGGTACTTTATGCAGGGGAAAAAAGTTGTGCTGAATGCTGAGTTCAAGGGCTGTCGGAAATCTCAATGTTGAACACGGGAAGTTGAGTTTGAGGTGAAATGTAATTATGATATTGTTTGACATTGTATTGTACTGTCAGTATTTGTTTAACTTTTAGCTGCCATGCATTTTTTGTGCAGTTCTAAGTTGTCCTTTTGGCTCCAACTGTTGAATCTGGAGTGTCTTTATATTGATCTCATCATTACTCACATCCCAAGACTCTGGCAGAGAAAACATCCATGAAGCAAAACATGAATCACATGTCTGACGTAAAGCAGCTTGATTTCTACTTGTGTTGTTCTTGTTCTTAAGTCTTAAACCGCCGTAGAAGATGGAACGTAGGCTTGGATTTGTAAAGGATTTCATTAATAATATAAAAATACTGTAACTTACAATCAGAATCAGAGACACATACAATATATATATCTATTTATTGGTGACATTGGTGCAGAGATACTCTACAACTAGTTATACAGTACCTCACATCGAGTACAAAGGTGTCTGTATACTGTTCATATCACTCCATACATCCAAGACCGAGACCTGAAACAACCAATCAGAGACACATTTTATATCCAATGTAGATGTCAGTCCTTTTTATTCCAATGCAGCAACTTCGCCATTTGCATCTTCAGTTCATACGGCTGACGGTAAAAGTGAGGACTGAACCTGTGACCTTTCAGCTACGGGACGTTCACTCCGACAACTAGGTCACCGCGATGCTCACCGGTTATCAGCCTCCAGCAGGTAACCAGTAATCTGGAGAACATATTTAGCAGCGTTCCTTCATCAGTACCAGAATAAAGACTCCATCACCCACGGGAACATTTACCATCCAGAACATTCACAAGCCTCCAACAGACGATCCACAAAACACTTTGGTTTCTTAACGCGGGGAGGAAGCGTTAGTCATGAGCCTGAAATAGTTCAGCGGAGGAAATCACAAAGAATAATACAAATAAAAGAGAAGAAAGAGAAGGGAGGAGGGGAGAGAGAGAGGGGGGGGAGGGAGAGAGAGAGAAGACGACAGGGAGGAAAAAGGAAAAGGATTGAGTTCTTACTAACAGCCCGAAACAATACAGAGGATAATGAATATAAGAGAGAGAGAGAGAGAGAGAGAGAGAGAGAGAGAGAGAGAGAGAGGTAGAAGGAGAATGGAGCCTCTGTCAACTCCAGACTCTTCCAGGGTTCATCCCATCACAAAGGAACAAAGAAACTATTAACCAGTGTCAGGTATTCATCCCCCCCCCCCCCACCACCACCACCGGAGAATGACCTCCAACCAACAAGCCCTCCCTATCTGTGTCCGGAGAGGTGAAACACAAAAGCACCGCAGATCAAATGCCAATGCGAGTGTTTCCACGGCGAGAACAGCGAGGCGAATGTCAGAGAGTCCGATTGCAGTCGCGACACATGACAGCACTGAAGGTCACACAGCCAGACTTTACAGCTAATGTCACCCAGACAGCTATCCTTCATAACCGTTTAGTCAGTAACAGTAGGGGTCACCATTTTCCTGGAAACGCTTCAATCACAAACCTCCAGACTGAAAACCAGCTTCACTGTGATCTGTTCCTTCACATCTTCTAACCAGCTTAGAAGATGTGAAGAAACAGATCACAGTGTTCCACAACAGGTTAAAAAAGCTTCTTCTATTTGTCTCTTCATTGTGAAAAGTTTGTATCAGGCCCCCAGGGTGAGGAGGCCCCCAGAGTGAGGAGGCCCCCAGGGTGAGGAGGCCCCCAGGGTGAGGAGGCCCCCAGGGTGAGGAGGCCCCCAGGGTGAGGAGGCCCCCAGGGTGAGGAGGCCCCCAGGGTGGACACAAAACTGTTCAGTTGTAGTTCTGGTGCATCGAGGCGTCAGATATCAAACTGTAAAACCTCACCGCTGAAAACTGAAATTGCGATGTTGCTAACTGATGGCGAACGTCGTGAAAACAGCGTCCAGTTACAACCGCCGCCGCCTCGTAGCTTAGCGACCCGATGAGCAACACGGCGTTCCTCTGTGTTATCTCCCCCCTCCGTCCCCCTCTCTCCCAGCGGGGGAGTGTTTGCAATATGACTCACGTCTCTCAGAGGCCGTTTACATTTCAGCAGATTAAACCGAGCACAACCTCAGAAAGTGGCGCTGGCGAAGCCTGAGCCCGAGCAGGACCGAGCCGAGTCAAGGTAATCAGACGGCTCCCAAGTGAGAGAGATGACGTGGGCTTAGCGGCCGTGAGGTTGCCACGGAAACCGAGATAAAACACTGAAATCAAGACATGACGGATGTCTTACACTCGCATGATCTCAGGAACAATACTCCCTCAGTGAGTTCAAGTGTTCAGTCAGGAGATTCACCTTTCATTGAGTCACCACAATAAGTTTTTTTTCTCTTTCTTTCTTTCCTTCCTTCTTTCCTTCCTGTCATTTTCACTGACAGGGAAGAAGAAAATTACCCTGTGGAAGTATGTTGATGTTCTCTTTGTCCAAGTTTTATGCTTTTTTCCTTTCTTTTTTTTCTTCTTTCATTTTGTCAACCAATAACTTTATTTACCTGCTAACCTTTAAAACACAACAGAATTTCTTTAATTTCTTTTGCATTTTGCAGCAGCAGATGTTTTTCAAATTCTGGATCTCAATTGGACACAAAGCTGTCCAGTTGTAGTTGTGGTGCGTCGAGGTGTCAGAGACAAAACCTCACCGCTGAAGTCAATAACAGCGGGAACATGACATCATTCTGGCTACTTGACTGACTCATTGATGAACAGGAAGTGGAGACTGACCCTGCAGGAGCATGTGGACGTTGTCGATGTCCAGGGGGATGAAGCCCCTCTCCACCGGGGCATCTCTGGAGTCGTGGTCCGACGCCATGCTTTCTCACCCACGGACTCCCGACAGCATGGCACTGCTCTGGGGGAGAGAGGAGAGAACAGGTGGTGAAATCAGTATCAGTTGGTTGGATGCAACGTAACGGCTAAAGGAAGCGCTAGCCCTGCCAGCGGCGAGGGTTGGATTCCCACCGGGACAACCATCAAGACATCCTGCAAATGACATGTGCTATTAAAGGGGCAGTAAGACTTTTACCACACAGCACAAAACAACCACAATATAGGAAAAGGGTCCAGCTGCAGACCTCCACTCTCATCACCCTAGTTCTGTGAGCCAATGGGGTTTGAGACCTCCACTCACAGTACCCTTCTGTGAGCCAATGGTGAGCCAATGGGGGTTGAGCATGAGTAGTGGGGTTGGTTGAGCATTAGTGGGGTTCTGTTGTATGAAGTACGTAAACTTTCACTTTTATTTCACCTTAGCAGTCCACCAAAATCTGTTTCTGAACAATTTTGAGGCGTGAAAATAAGCTATCCATTAGGGTGATGAGAGTGGAGGTCTGCAGCTGGACCCTTCTCCAATATCGGGTCGATAGGGTTGATAGGGTTGGTGATCAATACCAATGACTCAATGATTTCTGGCTTTCAAAACTCAATTTCTGGCCCGTTCTCTGTTTTGGACCAGAAGAGTTTCTAGACTCTAATGATGATGTACTAGCGCAGGAAGCAGCAGAAAACACTCCGACTACGAAGTTAAAAAAACCTCGTTCACAAGCCAACAAACAGAACCCAGACCAGTTTTATCACCCCAGTCTTCAGCGTGATGATACGTCTGTTGGAGCTCTGCTGTAGTTACAAGTTTACTCCTCTACATTGTGAAAACGGGACTTTATCTTTCAATCACAGGCCACCGTAGCTCAAGGGAGTTACTGTATTTAATGTATATATCAGCGTTTCTGCAATTCCTCCTGGTCGCCAACAGAGGTTGACAAAGGTCATAGGTTACTTAACGCTCCTTTAAGAATCAGAGACACTATTTGGCATCGGTGAAAAACTGAGACTTTAATGAACAGCAAGGACTTCTGGTCTATAGGACACCTCACAATTCAAAGGAAATCAAGGAATCCACATCCTGACACGAAGCCTTTCAACTACCAGACAACTCTCACTGCTGAACACACTTGGTCCTCACTTCTTACCCAAGCTGGACGCAGCACACAAGCAGCCAAGTCTCTTCTAAAGTGCTTCTGACTAAATAATGGATGACAAAGTGAATTACCAAGCAACAAAACACAAACCAGAGGACAAAAGGAGAGGAAACACAGGAATGCTTGTCTCTTAGCTTAACCTCTAACGGGATGACACCTTGAGGACACAGGAAGCCAAAAACCTCCACCAACACTTTCACCCAAACACTTCCAAAGTTGAGGAGTGTATCAACGCTGCGTCCTGACAGCTTGTGAAGGGTGTTGAGCTCTGCTTGGTCTTGTTCCATCTCGCCCCGGGACACCAACAAGGAAGCTGAGAAAAATGCGTGACATTTAAAGTCTTGGCAAACACGCCTGCCTCAACCATCACGCCGTGAAGAGGAAGGAGGCTTTGATGTGACTCGCCCGTCTTCCTTCAGCCGCCACCACCGTGACTGACAGCTCTGAGCGCCGGCAGGTGAGCGAGGCCAAAATAAACCAGTCAAATAGAAGAAGCCTTGTCTGCAGTTGTAAATAAGTTGTTTGTTTTGGCCTGCCTGGTGTACCAGATGGGTGGGGTTTATTTCAGGTAGTGCCACGTGAGTGAGTCGGTGAAAGCATTGACCTGTGATTTTTTTGTATTGCCTTATATGCCAAACCCCGCCCACCTGGCGCTCCAAGCAGGATACAACAAACGCTGAGTTTGCAAACGTAGTTCGACTGTTTTTGAAAGTCAATACAGATACCGATATTTTTGTACTGAAGCAGCCGATAGTTGATATTGTGTTTAGCAATATTTCATATCTTTATTTAACCAGACTGATTCAGTGTTTCCTCCAGAATCTTTTCAGGATAAAAGCCTCTGAAGACATCATGGGATACCATCATATCAGAGGTGGATACTGACATCATATCTGATATTTAATAAAAGGACAATATCAGCACTATACTGTATATCAGTGTAATACTATATCAGTGTAATACTATATCAGTGTAATACTACGTCTGGTGCCGTCTGTAAAACCAATAAAAGACAGAAGGAGCAGAGACAGTTTCACTGTACTGTCCTCTGAAGCTAGAACAAAGTATTAGTAGTATTTGTATTAGTAGTATTTGTATTAGTCAGTATTTGTATTAGTCAGTATTTGTATTAGTTAGTATTTGTATTAGGTAGTACTTGTATTAGTAGTATTTGTATTAGTTAGTAGTTGTATTAGTAGTATTTGTATTAGTCAGTATTTGTATTAGGTAGTATTTGTATTAGTAAGTATTTGTATTAGGTAGTATTTGTATTAGGTAGTACTTGTATTAGTAGTATTTGTATTAGTTAGTATTTGTATTAGTTAGTAGTTGTATTAGTTAGTAGTTGTATTAGTTAGTATTTGTATTAGTTAGTAGTTGTATTAGTTAGCAGTTGTATTAGTCAGTATTTGTATTAGTAGTATTTGGTGTGGCCTATGCTGCTATGCAACCTTTACACAGACAGTTCACAAGCTGCTGCAGCAATAAACACCTGTGATTTATAAAAACACTACAGGGCTGCAGCGCTGCCCTCCATGTGATGGGGGGGGGGGTAGGAAGAGGAGGAGGAGGAGGGGGGGGGAGGAGGAGGAGGGGGGAGGAGGGGGGAGGAGGAGGAGGAGGAGGAGGAGGGGGAGGAGGAGCCTGGTGGGTATGTGCTGTGTCGTCGCTTAACTCACTATAGCACGGCATCTGAGATATCCTAAGGCTTCATGTCAGCTGCTGAACGAGTGACAGGGGAGGAGAGAGAGAGAGAGGGAGGGAGAGAGGGAGGGAGAGAGCAAATGACTGAGGACCAGAACAAGAGAGAAGGAAAGAGACAGAGAAAGAGTCCAAGACAGAAGATGAGAGAGAAATGGGAAGGGAGGAGAACGAGAGAGAAAAGACAGAGAGAGAAAGAGACTGAGAACCATAAAGAGAGACAATGAGAGAGAGAGAGAGAGAGAGCGAGAGAGAGAGAGAGAGAGAAGCAACACGAGAACGAAAGAGAAGCTTGTGACCGAGCGTCTCTCAGGTCAGCTCTAATTGTGGCCCCAGCAGAACACAGCACACACTGAACGGAAAAAAGACCAGCTGACCAGGCAAGGTGCATTCTGGGGGGTTGGGGTGGGGAGGGAGGGAGATGGGGAGGGAGGGTGATAGGGAGGGAGATGGGGAGGGAGGGTTGCATTCATACCTGGGAGCTGCTCGCTAGTTGAAGTCAGAAGCTGATGCTGTCTTCATGTCTGCCTGCATGGTGTACAGTACTAGTAGTACTAGTACTAGTACGGTGATGTGGGGAGTTGTTGTGTTTTTAGGTTACACTAGGTCTGCAAACCTGATTTCCCTTACAGGACAATAAAGAAATGAATGGAGTTAGATTGAACTGACTGAACTGATTGAAATATAAACCCTGGAAGGGCCGAGGACAGGACAGTGGTGAAAACTGAACCTCTGGAACCACATCCACCCACATCCACCGACATCCACTGACATCTACCGACATCCACCGACATCCACCGACATCTACCGACATCTACCCACATCTACCCACATCTGCCCACATCCACCCACATCCATCGACATCTACCCACATCCACTGACATCTACCCACATCTACCGACATCCACCCACATCCACCAACACCCACCCACATCCACCAACCGACATCCACCAACATCCACCAACAACATCCACCAACATCCACCAACATCCACCAACAACATACAACATCCACCAACAACATACAACATCCACCAACAACATCCACCACCAACATCCACCAACAACATCCACCAACATCCACCACATCATCCACCGACATCCACCAACATCCACCAACAACATCCACCAACATCATCCACCGACATCCACCAACATCCACCAACAACATCCACCAACATCATCCACCGACATCCACCAACATCATCCACTGACATCCACCAACATCCACCACATCGTCCACTGACATCCACCAACATCATCCACTGACATCCACCAACATCATCCACTGACATCCACCAACATCCACCAACAACATCCACCAACATCCACCACATCGTCCACTGACATCCACCAACATCGTCCACTGACATCCACCACATCGTCCACTGACATCCACCACATCGTCCACTGACATCCACCACATCGTCCACTGACATCCACCACATCGTCCACTGACATCCACCACATCGTCCACTGACATCCACCAACATCATCCACCGACATCCACCACATCGTCCACTGACATCCACCAACATCATCCACCGACATCCACCACATCGTCCACTGACATCCACCAACAACATCCACCAGACATCCACCACATCGTCCACTGACATCCACCAACATCGTCCACTGACATCCACCACATCGTCCACTGACATCCACCAACATCATCCACCGACATCCACCACATCGTCCGACATCCACCAACAACATCCACCAACATCATCCACCGACATCCACCACATCGTCCGACATCCACCAACAACATCCACCGACATCATCCACCAACATCCACCATCATCCGCCAACCCTGCCGGCTTAGCTTTGACTCTAACAACCACCCTGCTTCCTGTTTCCTGTTTCCCATGGTTCATGCCGTGCCAACAGCTCATTCACCTGCTCCTTTGTGTTGTCTGATGAAGAGCGGTGATAATTCAATAGTGTCGATGTTGTTGAACCTGTCAGACGAGCATCCACCCACCCAGACACGACAACAGACCGAGGGAGGGGCAGGCTCTCGTTTCACAGAGGGCGACCTGGGACAAATATCTGGCAGGTCCAGGATCAGTGAAGTGTCATTTACAACAGCGGTTCAACAACTCCAGGCCTACTGCTGTTTTTCTGTTTTGCAAGGTAGTTTTCACTTCACAGCCCAACGACACAGACAGACAGTTACATCACAACTGTGAAGTCTCAGCAGGTTTACAGTATTTAAAAGGATATTTAACATAATAAACTTCATGTTGAGGTAATAAATGTGTTGTGTTAAAGAGTGTAGTTAATCTCAGTGAGGCTGCTGATAGCTGAGAGTTTTACTTTCTCCAGGTTTTCTCAGCTTGCTTTCTGTTCTCCAGCACCGCCCGGCTTCACGTTGTCTTTCACTGTTCCACACATTCACACCTGGGAGCTGCCCAGTACAACCAGTCCTCTACTGTTGGCCAATGGGAGCTGACCAGTACAACCAGTCCTCTACTGTCAGCCACTGGGGGCTGCCCAGTACAACCAGTCCTCTACTGTCAGCCACTGGGAGCTGACCAGTACAACCAGTCCTCTACTGTCGGCCACTGGCCAGTAGTAATAGTAGTAGTTTTAAAAGTAGTAGTAGTAGTAGCAGCAGTAGTAGGAGTAGCAGTAGTGGTAGCAGTAGTGGTAGCAGTAGTGGTAGCAGTGGTAGCAGTAGTAGTAGTGGTGGTAGTGGTAGTAGTAGTAGTAGTAGTTGCAGTAGTAGTAGTAGTAGTAGTAGTAGTAGTAGTAGTAGTAGTAGTAGTAGTAGTGGTAGCAGTGGTAGCAGTAGTAGTAGTAGTAGTAGTAGTAGTTGCAGTAGTAGTAGTAGTAGTAGTAGTAGTAGTAGTAGTAGTAGTAGTAGTAGTAGTTGCAGTAGTAGTAGTAGTAGTAGTAGTAGTAGTAGTAGTAGTAGTAGTTGCAGTAGTAGTAGTAGTAGTAGTAGTAGTAGTAGTAGTAGTAGTAGTAGTAGTAGTAGTAGTAGTAGTAGTGGTAGCAGTGGTAGCAGTAGTAGTAGTAGTAGTAGTAGTTGCAGTAGTAGTAGTAGTAGTAGTAGTAGTCTCAGAGTCAACTCTTTGATTTCTTTACTATCAATTTGTTATTATGAGTTAAAACTGTTACATGCAGAAGTCAGAATGATCATTAATCAATCAATTAATCAATATCAATAGATATCATTACATTATACATGATCACAATAAGAGGTTTTTTTGTATAGGAGTATTTTTATGACATTGTGACTAAAATCAAATGCAGTACACAGCGCTCTGTGACTGAGGAATGTGAGATACTATTGGTGTTATGAAGCCGTCAGCAGCCCAAAATAGCCCCAGTGAACCACGTGTTTACGGCTGCTTCCAGATCAGTTCAGCAGAGCCGCAATTAGTCCTTGAGGAAGACCAGAGGACTTCTTAATAAAGCAGACAACAAACGGTTCCCCTGAAGCTTCAAGAAGACGAGTAACCAGAAGTCAGGCTCATAAAAAACAACAACGCTGCAGCTGAACCTCCAGGGAGGAAGGAGCCGCGACGACGCCGGATCAAACATCTGATCAACTTGGTGTTTTATCAACCTGACCATGAAACACTGCAGCCGGGGAGCGAGGCAATCATGTCAACGCCATGTCAACGTCTTGACATCCAATCCACACAAGTTGCCGATACTTACATGCAGTGCGGTGCAGGGTGCAGGTCCGGACAATAAGGATCTCCAATCTGCCGTAACAGATATTAAGTTGTGATGAAGCCTGAAGCAGTGACACCGATCTGGAGTCCACACCTCCCTGGGTAGCGGGCCGGACTGACACCGGAGACGCCAGAGCCACGCCGAGGCCGGGGGACTCACTGGGGGGCCTAAATATAGAAACCCCGCCCCCCACTTTGGCTCCTGCTGCCACCTGGGTTAAAGGTCCATCAGACAAGGGGGGTACATGGTTCAAACCCTGGGCAGAACGTCACTCTGACCCTGATTCATCTGTCAGACTAGATAGAAACTTAGAGGAGAAAAATAAGAAGTTAAGAGAATTACTGTCCAGTGTGAACTGAACCGCTGAGCTGGAGGACGAACATGAATCAAATCTGTCTGATTTGTTGTCAAAATACATTTAGTTCATGTTTTTAAAGAGGAAGTCTCCCCCGTCTCCCCCCAAATCTACACCTGTGATCCCCAACATGCTTGACTCACCCAATACTGACTTTCTTCCTCTTCCTCATCATCATCATCACTACCACCACCATTATTATTGTTGCCACGGTGATTAAAGGCAGTAGTGATGTTAAACCATCTAGTTAGATTTACTTATTCTTGTATAAAGAACAAATCTCTCATCCCTTTGCTGCTTTGCTTTTTTTCTTTTCTAAGACACTTTCTCTGTCCCTCCCTTCCCTATAAATAATTATATATACTTGTATACATGCAGTAATAGATGTTTATGATACATATTTCATGTCTAATCATCCATATTTAAGAGGTAATCAATACTCTCCCATACTACACACAACTTAAATTGTTTATATTCTATTTTATTATTTCTTCTTTTTGTTTCTACTGTTTTTATTGCCTATATTATATTTATTTTATAGTCTAGTTTTCTTTTTTTCCAGTCCTAATCCTTTTGCTGCTGCAACAGCCTCATTTTCCCATGAGGATCAATTAGATCCAGATCAGGTCTGAATTTTGCGGCGTCAGCTAATAAATGTTTCTGAGACACAGATCACAACCGTCCATCACAGAGGGGAGGTCTAACTGTAATCTGTTCTTTGTAATCAGATTACAGTGATCTGACAACAAACCCAATTTATAATTTGGTTCAATGAAATGAATGAATGAATGGAAGGATGAATGGATGGATGGATGGATGGATGGATGGATGGATGGATGGTTGAATCCCAGACACCATGCAGTACAACCAGTAAGGCTCCCTGGGCTCCACATACAAAACTAGCAAAAGAGTTGAAACATGTTTTATAACATTATAAAATAAACACCAATATATGAACATAAGACAAAACAATAATGAAAACAAGGAACACGATGCACACAACACTAGATCAGTTAGTCTGTCCTGTGAAACGTGGTGTCAGTGGTGTGTTCAATGAAAAGTATCATTGGAAAGTATCAATACTACAAAGGAGCACAAGAGGTCAGTGTAACACCGTCGTACTCAGAGTGACTGATGTGGGTGAGACATGGTGATGCCCTCAGAGGTTTCACACACACTCTCACCTGGGAGCTGACCAGTACGAGCTCTTCTTCTACTGTTGACCACTGAGCAGCCTCACGGAGGGCAGCTGGGGGTTGGATGCCTGGCTCAAGGGAACCTCGGCAGTAGCTGCAGAGAAAGAGAAGAGGTTTTTTTTTAGATTTTTCAAAATGCAATCAGTTGCAATTTCTAATGAAATCTAATTCTCTGAAATACTCAGACTTGGTACGGCAATTAAATGGAAAATGGCTGCATTTATATAGCGCTTTACAATCTATGCCTCTCATTCACACACCGATGGCAGTGAGCTACCATGCAAGGTGCTGGTCTGACCATCAGGAGCAACTTGGGGCTCAGTGTCTTGCCCAAGGACACTTTGACATGTGGACAGGAGCTGGGGATCGAACCGCCAACCTTGTGATCAGTGGACAACCTGCTCTACCGCTGAGCCACAGCCGCCACATTTGATTGATTGTTTTGCTTTATAATATTTATATTTATGTCTATTATTTTCCTTATTTGGATGTTGTTATTCTCACAGATTACAAATGACATCATGGAAGATTTCACAACGTGTAAAATGTTTTCAGACCTTTAATCATGTTGGACTGATCCAACAGGTAATCTCCTGCTCCTCACAAGCTGCATTCTGATTCGCTGTTAATTACAGTAAGTGTAATGGATTAGTTGCCAGATTACTGTAATATGATTACAATAACCCCCCCGTGTGATGCTCCTCCTCTCATCATGACTCCTACTGGATGAACCTGTAATCTCCTCAGTGTTATCCCATTACCTGCATCCTGTTATCCCCCACCAGGCACGCCGTCCAATCACAGACGAGTCTTCCTCGGGGGTCTTGGGGGAAGAGTCTGAACCCGTCCCGGACTCGTCCTCCTCAACATCTCGTCTAATCTAACTTTAATTGCTTGCCGTCAACTTTCAACTTCACCCTTAAAACATTCATTTCCTGAACTGCTTGAGAGCGGCGAGGAACCCGCGGGGCTGCCGAGGACGGTAATTTCTTGATGAGGTGCTTACTCATCCGAATCAATTCTCCCCTCCTCCTCCTCCTCCTCCTCCTCCTCCTCCTCCTCCTCCTCCTGACACATCCACCGACAAGCATCCCGTCTTCAGAGCTAACATGCCCTGAGTAATAGGCAGTTTTCTTTCAATGAAACAAATTAAACAAAGAGGAAGAGCAGTGAATAAAAGACAGGTAGCGGGGGGGGGGGTGTTATTAGTCGGCATGTGAGGACAGGATCCGGCGGGGCCTCCAGAGCCGACGGGGCCACTTAACCGGCTAATTGAGCTCGGATGAGTGGGAGCAGACACAGGTTTGTTGTTCCCCCTCTTCCGGGCGGACGGCTTCGAACAAAAGGCCAGGCTCTTTCTCTAATCAAGCTAATGGAGTGGCAGCGAGCCGGCGGCGGGTCTGGACGGGCGGCGGCAGGGTAGGAGGGCCCGAGGGGGATTCGGTGAGTCAGGGAAAGGGAGATGAGGAGGACTTCAGCCCTGGCTCACCGGCTGCCTCTTGACTGACAGGGGGTACAAGGAGGGGGTGGGGTGGGGTGGTGGGGTGATAAAAAGCACCCGGCTTGTACCGTCAGATCCATTAGCCGGCGGTTCGGGGTCTGTGGAGGACGTGGCGGCAAGTACCGGGGACTGAGAACAACCTCAAAAGAACCACCTCAGGGTAGATACTCGGGAGCACCTGGCAGTTCACCCCCAGGACGGCACCGGCCTGCGGTAGGACCACCAACCAGGGCACTGACCCACCCGGCGTTCAGACCAGGCTGTAGGACGGCTGAGATGACCCTGCAGAGGAGAGGACCACCGTGGTGAGTGAACCTGGAGAGGCTGTGACGGTGTTTCTGATGGTTCAGATTCACAAAGATTGCGTTAAAGATTTCAGCTGTAAGACTTTCTTCAATGGCATCACTTTTCTGCCCTGAAGCAGTAGGGATGCGACCTCTGGGGGTGCTGCTCTGTGGCTGACCTCTGACCTCTGACCTCTGCAGGAGCACATCCCCTTCTAGTCTCTGTTGTCTCAAGTCCTTCTTTAACTCTCCTCCATGACCGACGTGGGTTTGATGAGTGAAATCAATAAAAATGTGTCACCTGGCCGGTCCACTTGACAGAAAAACAGTTGTGATGTTTTGGGAACTCTGAGACTCTCATCCCATTAACTCACTCTCTTCTCTCACGGCGGTGTAACCACACAGGTCCGGTAGGTTAGTGAAGGTACACAGAGGCGTGGAGTAAACTCTTATCACCTTTTTTTTTAATGTTAAAGTGAATCAGACGGTGGGGTCATAACACACCCACATGTCCTCGGCAGTTTTAAACTCACATCCTTCCGGTGTGGCTGACTGGGCCTCTGGCGGGACCTGTCACAGGGCGACTCCCCCGAGACCCGAGTCACCGAACCGACCTGTCACCAGTAATGATGACGACGCTGTCAGGGGGAAAACCTCCTAACCTGGTGATTTATTACTGATGTTAACAACTATCGGCTCTGTGGGTCGGGGAAATGTTAGAATAATACTAATAGTACTACTATTAATAATAAGAATTACTTTATAGGGAAGCTTTTCAAAATAAGAGTGTTGTTTGGAGCATAAAAAGACAAAATTACATAAGAATGTGTCGAATGAGTGAAAAATAAAGACCAAAAATAAAAATGTATTTAAAGGTGATTGAAACGTCTGAGCCCTTTGATCCATGCTATGTATTTTCTCATGTTATATACAGTATAACTCAACGGTGTTCGGTGTATGTGACCTTCCGCCCGCCAGGCGGTGTGGCCTGCTGCTGTCCTGCCTGGTGCTGTGGACCTCCCTACCCCGGTCTCCCCCCCCGGGCCTCGGCCATCAACCTGCGGCGCTTCATCGGCTGTGCCGTGCGGGAGTTCACCTTCCTGGCCAGGAAGCCCGGCTGCGGGAGCCTGCACATCACCACCGACGCCTGCTGGGGGCGCTGTGAGACCTGGGAGGTGAGGAGCTGGGAGGCGGGACGCTGTACACATGTAATTATACCGGGAGGTGACGCAAACCAGGCTGCTGCTTCGATCAGCCGGACTCTGAAGAGACAGAGGAGATGGATTAGGGACAGACAGGCTGACAGACAGACGGACAGACAGGCTGACTGACAGACAGACAGACAGACAGACAGACAGACAGACAGGTAGACAGACAGGTAGGCAGGCAGGCAGGCAGGCAGGCAGGCAGGCAGGCAGGCAGGCAGACAGACCGATAGATAGGTGATCCCACAGAGAAATGCTCTTTCACTTGCCTCCTCCACAGGGAAGTCAGGGCAAGGTCAGATACTGGAGCTAGCTGCTCAGACAGACAGACAGACAGACGCCACATTGTGTAAATCCTGCATCAGAAGGGAGGACTAGGAGGCTGCGGAGAACCTACATCTGAAGCTAGTTAATGTTCTCCTAGAAGAGTGGTTTTCTTAACGTCTCAAGTGGTGAAAGAGACGACCGCGTTTCATAACTTGCTGAACGGTGGCGACAAAATCTCGAGTTTCATCTGGTACATTTTATTCAGTGGCAGGAGGCATTCAGGAGCTCGTGATTCTTTCTGCTTTATTATTGCAGTCCGGCAAGTATTGATACAGCGAGCCCGCTATTGATCCCTCCAGGGAGGTCAAAGCTCAGCGCAGGATTCAGTGTCTCGCTTCAGGACGTCCTGGTTCGGTTACAGGACAGACTCCATCAACTACTCCACCCTGCATCTACGCTCTTACATGTTAGACGTTTGGCTGAAGTTCTCACGCAGAGTTTCCAATTAGAACAGTAGAAGAAGATTAAACTCCTACATCATCAACACTACAATCAATCAAGAGAAAAAAAGGGTTAGGGGGAAAATATTTTGCTTGGTAGTTTTTTTCTGTCTCCTGAGAAATTCTGTCTAATTGTGTGATCACCTTCATCTGACATGTTTCTCCTAAAACCCTGAGGAGCATCAAGGAGACGACAGAGACAGAGAGGATTATTTTCTTCTTTAAAGATTATTTTTTAGGATTTTTTTTTTTCCTTTATTTCTTTATTTGACAGTCAGCAGTAGAGAGAGACAGGACAGATCCGGTGAGAGAGATGGGATGGCATGCAGTAGGTCCCAGGCTGGACTCAAACCCTTGACCCGTTGAACCCGTTACGTGTTTAGACCACTTATATCTTGGTAACCAGCTCCTACTACATGGCTGCTGCATCGTGGCTTCAATGGGACAGTATTGAATTTTCTCTGATCTCATGGTTTCATATTCAGGATAGTTAAATAAGACTGATCTGTTAAATGAGATCTGTCATTGTGATCGGATCAACATGAGATGTGTTTTTTTTCTCCTGAGTTAAATTTGAGTAACAGGAGAAAAAGCCTTCAGTCTCAGCTTGTTAGAAACAGCTCATTTGTGTCTAGCAGATATAAAGGGATCTATATGAGATCTGTTCTTGGATGTTGCTTTCCTACAGGGAGGCTTTGCACAAATCTCCCAGCAAACATGGCAGGCGCTGCTGAGGAAGTCCATCAGTGAACTATTTGTGTGCAAATAATGACTAAATATCTGAGAAACAGACTGTAGTGGTTTGGGTGTAATAACTCAGTCATCCTAAGGTTTGTTCAGGTTAGTGGTTTGAACGGTGTCTGCTCAGCTCACCTGAAGAAACAGCTGCTTTAGCTTTACGTTAGCTAACTAGCCAGGAACTGCTAGCCACTACTAGTGCAAGTCAGTGTTAACAACAGTGGTAGTTAGCTCACAACATAGCCAGGCGGCTAGCCGGTGGGCCGTTGGTGACGTGTGACTTGATCGTCATGTGTGCTGTCTGCCTGCACGAGCCGCTGGTGCTGCCAAGCCACTTCTCTCTCTGCTGTCTGTCTGCGCAACTCCGCAAGGCCCTAGTGACACGCCCCCTTCCCGCCCAAACACAGCCTGTCAAGCCTGATTGGTCAAGCCCAGGTTAGTTTTAGAAGGTGATTGGTCATTTAGAGACGTAATGGCGCGTTTTAGTGGTTTACTGGTTTAGAGGCTAAAAACAGATGGATGGAGAATAAAAAGAGAAAAGGGAGATGAGATGAAGATCTCTAATTATCGAATAAATCTACAATATGTTGTATCAAACAGTTAACAGTATTTCCTCTTGGTAGTTTTGTGGGCTTACGGGACATTTAAGCCTGGTTCTGTCTAATTCAGCAGAAAACATTACACAGTCAATGTGCAGAATTATATTATCATTGTGTACAGTTATTGCTCACACAGACATAAAAATGTCTGTAAATGATCAAAAGGCTACTCCACAAGTGTCCTGGGTACTTTATATCTCCCATTATTTTATGCTTGAGGGATAAGAAAAAAATAACCAATCTCCTAGATCATAAAAAGGAGGTTTGAGTTACAACACTTGTGTGGGGTCTGGAGGTGTAGCATCCCCAACGCCAGAGGAAAACAGCTCCATCAATATGATCAGCAGATAATTACACGGGAGGCTCTGGGGCTGCGGGGTGTTTCATGGTATGTGTGTATAATGGTGGTAGCATGTAGGTCTGTTTAGGTATGTTCAGAATCAGAAACAGGTTTATTGTTTTCACATACAAGGAATTTGTCTTGGTGTTTGGTGCATAACAATAAACAATAACAATAAACAATAAACATAGCAAGAGAAAAATAAAAACAAAACAAGAATAAAGGCAGGTACTGTAAAGGCAAAGGTCAAGAATACAATATAAAATAGAGAAATTCACACTAAAATATATATGAAAAGATATAAAAAAATAAGAAAATAATAATAACAATAGAATAAAACGAATAGGTGCCGTATACACGTGCAAGTGTATGTGCAAATTTGTGCACATGTTCTGTGACTATGTGAACAAGTCTGTTCCCGTTTCCCAGAAGCCCGTCCTGGACCCTCCCTTCATTGAGACCTACCAGCGGGTCTGCACCTACAACGAGACCCGCCTGGTCACCGTGCGGCTGCCCAACTGCTCGGCCAACGTCAGCCCACTGTACACCTACCCTGTGGCCCTGCGGTGCGACTGTGGCGTCTGCCTGACCAGCACCACTGAATGCATCACGTCCGTGTGACACTCCCTCAGGACCCGTACTCATGAACCTGACCAGGCATGAAAACGATCAATAATCAAATCAAGAACCATTAAATGGTTCATTTGTTTTATAATGTCTTTGAATCAGTGTGGTAAATAAGCAGATTGGAGTTTTAGTTATTTGAGGCAGAGCTGCTCTGGAGACAGAAATAATCTCATTGGTTGAATTAAACCTCAAAGGGGCGGAGCCAAAACAACACTGTGTTTCTGGTCAGAGTGAAATATCAGAGTGAAAAAGACACGAGGAGCTAGCTAATATTAGGAGGTCTAGCGCTCAAAATATAATCTGACCATTCTAAATTATCTAGATTAGCTAGTTAGCCTAGCTGACCTTTCAAGTTCAAACTAGCCATAGCTAGTCTATAGCTAGCTAGGTAAGCTAGTTAGCTAGCTTGCTGACCTTCCAACACCATGAATACTATGGTCATAAATGAATGAATTAACAAGACATTTATATTTTTATTTCTATTTTGATCAGAGTTCCTTCTTCACCATCTAAGATTGACAGTTAGCTAACCTGCGCTCCAAACATTGTTGATCTTTGGCTCCGCCCACTGAGGTGTACCTCAACCAATGAGATGATTTCCAGAGCAGCTCCGCTTCTGAGGAATATTTGTAGAACTAAAACTCCAATTTGCAGGAAATTCATTCCAAACCATCCAGGAAAATACTGATGCATTTTGTGTTTTTAAGGTCTTTCTGCTCTTCTAGCAACTTTGGTAGGTAACCAGTCATCATCTATATATATCATACATGATACAGCTCTAAATATCATGTGGCTGGTAGTTCCTGTTAGTTTCCTATCCTGCTTACAATGTAATCCAGATGTATTGTTCAATAAATTCAATAAGAGTTCAGTAGATAGACTCACTCGTCCTCATTTATCTGGACAGTAATATTCCTATAATATTAATTTCACATGTTCACAATATATGTCATGAACTTCAGCACTTCTTCTTAACCTACGAAAACTTTTCATAATAAACAAAGCAATCAGTGGGAGACTTGCAATTGTTGTAATTGACAGGGAATAATTAGAGTTTGATGGGCGCCTAACGACGTGACCACTCGTTAGCGCTTAATTAACCAATCTGAGCTCTGAGGCCAAACCTCCTGCTGGTTAGTCATCAGCGCCAGGCCAGATAAACAGCCCTTCCTAAGTGTTGTTATTCGTATGATTCCCAAGGAGAAAGGTCTTATGTAACCCCTGTGTGCTCACGTGTCACCAGGGGGCTGCAGGGCCGAGTCTGAGCCCGGCGCTCAGGGCCGATGTGATGGAGCGTACAGTGTTGTCATGATACCAACGAATCGCCGGCTGACTCCCTGCCTCTCTGTTTGTCTGTCTGAGGCTGCGTTCACACTGCAGGCCTCCACGTTGCTGTCAAAAAGATCAAAACTCCCCAAATACCAACGCTGGCAAATTCTGATTTGAGCATCATCCGTGTGGTCCGGATCAGAATTGGACAAATGAGACTCCATGCAGCTTTGTGCCGTTCACACAGATTAGAAAAGACATCAGATCTGTGTCACACTCAATACAACATATCTATCTGTCTAGGTGTTTATCTGTCACACACACACACACACACACACACACACACACACACACACACACACACACACACGTACGTGGCAAGAGTGTTACTCTTTACATCTCCAGACATCATTGACTCATACAAAGCAGATAGTGAAATAAAAAAGCAGGTCTACAAGGTTTGAACCTGTGACCTCCTGGTGACCCTGGTTCTGCTCCCTCATCTCACAACACTGTTATGACAGAAAAACAAGTTGGCGTACACATCTGGTTCACTGTCGTGCAAGGATCGAACCTGTGACCTTCCAGTTACCGGACGCCCTCTCTGACCACCAGGTCATCTAAAGGAGACACACTGAGTGACACTGAGGAAATGATGTGACGATCATCACAGCTGACAATATGTCAGGTAGTCCAGATAATCAATAACTGCTATTGATTCTGCTCCTTTTTCTAGAAGCCACATCAGCACTTTTCTGCTTCTTAAAACCAGAAATCACTCAAAATAACAGGTTGAACTCCTTCACTTCTATTCTCTCTTATACCAGGAAACAAACATAAAGCAGTCACACATGGTGTTGAGGATTGAACCTGTGACCTTCCAAGTACAGGACATCAATTAGAGCAAATCTAAGTTGGCTATTGATTCAGTTCTCTTCTTGTTCAACTCCCAACAGAACATTTCCACCGGCACCAAAAACCAGAAACAAAACAAAACAGGTTGAATTACTTTGTTGGAAACTCTTTGTTCATGTGCACCAGGAACAAAATGACAATAAAAACAACAATAAGTCATTCAAAGCAGAGACGACGGCAGCAGCCATCGATTCTCCACGCTGTTTTGTTTTTTTGTTCAAAGCCCAAAACTCGACTCCCAGCACAAAACAGGCGCTTACCCTGACAAAGCTGCCGAACAACAACCGGGGAAACAACAACCGGGGAAACAACAACCGGGGAAACAACAACCGGGGAAACAACAGCGCGCCGCAGAGCCTCTTCACCAACCAGCCAGAGGTTAGCAGCAGAGCGGCTGACAGGAGAGTCGCTCTAACAACCCCCGCCGTCCTAATCGTTGCTGACATTACCACTTCCTCCTTGGGCCGCGGGGGGGTCGTGATGGTGGTCGTGATGGTGGTGGTGGTGGTGGGGGGGGGGGGGGGGAGGAGGCTCCACATCAGCGTAACCATCAGCGGAGGTTCCTACCCCGAGGTGTGAAACCTCCTCAGACGTTGTGAAATTGACAAATGTTGTTAGAGCGCGTCCGGTTATCGGGACTGAAACCAGCTGCCGGTCCTGATCATGATCAGATCTTTAAAGGGGCAATAAGTAAGATCTTTACTGCCCCATAGCACTAAATGACCCGTGGGGGTTGATGGGCTTATTGATCAATACCGATGACTTCGCCAGGCTTTAAATCTCACTTTCCTGTCCGTGCTCAGATATGGATGCTGATAGGTTATAGATTACATAAGGCCCCTTTAAGTTTATTGGGTGATTATTTCAAACGCAGAGACAGATTTCCTTTCATGGTCGTAAAATAACCAAAACAAAACAACACCACATCCAGCTTCCTTGACTGAAATGTCACAAACGGAGCATTTATTTTGAAAGGACCTGGAGCGGCTCCCTGGTTATCCTGTTCATTTATTAGATTTAATGGACACCCTTCAACCGCATCAGGAAGGAGCGCTCCCCCGGGGGTGAAAGGTCAGAGCTGAGAACGTTGCAGAGCCAGGGTCAGTTTCACTATTTTCCTCACTAATGAACTGCAAATTGGGATTAAGGGAAGCTGATTTGCAGTCAGGGCTTAAGGGCCGCCTGCCACCGCCTGCCAGGAACCAACTGGAGTTATGAATTATACAGTTGCTCCTGCAGCGACCTGGGATGGCAGGGCCGAGCGGTGCTGCAGTCAAAGCCACGCCAGGCTCTGATTTCTCTAGAGATGCACTGTGTCTGAGATCAGCTTTTATACCACTGACATATAATATCATGGAGGCAATAGCGGGCGGGAGGCAGGTGGTGAGTTTGGCTATTGTAGGCAGAATATTAAGATAAAGATAGTTTTTATTTTTGAAATTCTGAATGAGGGGAAGAAATATGTCGCAGTAATTTACCGTTTCCTGGTTGGTTTGAACGCATCTCGGTCTCAGCAGTGATAGATTAGAGCAAATGGCCCTCTGGATGTAGCAGCCCATCAGTCTTAAACACCATTGACACATGATAGAGCCGTGGGGAGGTGGGGGAGGGGGAGGGGGAGGGGGGGGGTGTCACAGCAGGAGGTAAAACAACAACGCCACTACAACACCGGGAGGTCACGCCGCGGCCACGCCACCGCCGTGACGCCTTACATAATCCCATTCAGTCAGGGAGCGGAAAACATGATTCACATTCTGGTACATTCACAGGTCAGGGTTTAGACACGACGCTCATCTGGAGGGGGGGGGGGGGGGGGCAGCTACAGGTCCTGAAGGTGGTGGGGGTACAGGAGAATCAGCTCTCTCTCTCTCTCTCTCTCTCTCTCTCTCTCTCGGCCCTTGGAGTTGAAGAATGAAAGAGTTGAGAGTCTGAATTCACATACAGCAGATTCCTCTTGCATGTCGACATGTGATGAATCCATCCTCCTCTTCACTCTCCTGGTTCTGGATGACCCAGATAGTTGGATCATCCAGAACCAGGAGAGTGAAGAGTGAAGAGTGTTGGCGGCGTTTCATCGTCCTGTTTGTGTAGGAATTCACTTTCTTCACATTAAATAACAATAAATAAGATACACAATATTAGAGCCACCTTCCTCCTGTCCATGTCCATGATGGTCAAGAGGACTGGAAACCCTCTTCAACGTCTCCTCACCTTCATCTTCGTCTTCCCAACAACAACATCATCATCGTGGAGGAAAGCAGTAAAAAACGATAAAACAGTGAAGCAGCAGCAGACAAGCATCAGCCTGAAGCTTCTCTATTGATAATGAATGGGAGACTAAATGTTCAGACTCAGAACATTTTCGTTTTCACACCCGATTGATCATTTCATCGCCGTGGTAACACATCTGATCTTGCCTGAATCAATAAGCGGAATCAACTGAGAGACAGCTAGAGGTCCAATTTTCCATTTTCTTGGCAGCTCCAGTGTTTTGTCTTCCTCAGGCTAATCAAAGGTTATTAAATCAGGGTTATGCTGCCGGTCGACTATCAGCACTGATATTGACGACAGCCGAGAGGAAGGAGACGACGTGGCTGCAGCGTCTCTTTTATTGATACCAAAGGAAGAAACAGTTTCACACCACAGCAGCAAACTGACTCCACATGCCGAAGCACTTTCACTAGTCACTCTTCATTTTCACGCCCGTTGGTCTCGATAAGCTCATAGTGGAGGTATGAGGTCACACTCACAGACTGAGGAGTGAATGTTCAATAAATCATCTGTTTAAATCAATAATAACTGAACTGTAATGATAATATTTAAAAGGCCTTTTTTTTCCGTTAGAGCAATCAACCAATCAGAACTGAGGACCATAATCATGTTTCATAACTGGGCTAAATGATGTTTTTGCGTCAGGGTTTTCTGCTTCTGGGTGAATTCAGCCTGACTGGGACATTTCAGGTGGTCCCCTTATGTCAACTGGTTTCTTTCCTTTATTGTGAAAGACTGTCCCGCTTTATCTCGCTGGGACGACTCAAAAAAGACAAGAATTATATTGCCAACTTTTTCCCCATTTTTTCAAGATTTTAAAATTCTTGATGCTAGTAAATATTCTGATGCTAGTAAATATTCTGCACAGTGCACTATTCTGACTGTTTTATAGCCTCGTCGTCAAAACAGGAAAAAGTGATGTCACAGATTTTGCGTCTTGGTGGGTGAGCTTCTTTTCTGAAGTTTGCTCCGCCCCCTCTGATGTCACATCAAGGATGTCATGTGATTTTGATTTTTTTTGTCAGCCCAAGAAATACTCAAACATCACTTTTGGTGACCCTTTGATTAACCAACCGGTGCTCTCCATTCAGGTAACTCTGGATAAGTCCCGCCCCCACTATAATTCCAGGAACTGCTCTTAGTTTCTCTACTTTGTAGATTATGTGAAGGTGCTTTAAGGTGCCATCACTTCTAAAGTTATGAATCATTAAAGTTCCACAACTCTCTATATGCATTTAAGTGTATTATTCAATGTCTCTAAAATATAACCCTTCCAGCGGAGAAGTGTTGTCATTTTTCTCCCTGTTACCATTAAAAAGTTTTCATTTTGTGCTAACAATCACTTTGTAAGAGTCTAATGGTGGATTTGTCATTTTGGCACAAATGTCTTCAGTTATTACTCAGAAAGTGATTCAGGAGTAGAAAAAACGCTGCCAGTATTTTAGACTGATTGTATGAGCGACAGGAACACCTTCTACTACTAATCCACTTTTTCAAATCATACTTGGTTACTCCCCTGATGCTGATCCTGACCTCTGACCTCTGGAGCGACGGCAAACCTCCCGCTCAGAGATCAACTGAGAATCACGAGAAACATCCTCGCCGGCATCGGACCGTTTTACTGGATTTTACTCCCTTCAATAATTCATTTTTTTTTATTTCCCAGGAGTGTTTGATAATCTCACAGATCTCCTCTCATGTTTGATATTACATCTATCATCAGATACATCTGCATGGAGAATAATAAATGGATGCTAAGAGACGAAGAGAAGAGTGAAAAACGGAATAAGTTGGGTGAGTAAGTAATAAAATAAAATAAAAATAAGCTGTGGTACTTTTTGGATAATAACATGTTGTGTAACACCCTGGTTGACAAATAGAAAACTCATTTGACGGATACAATTTTAGATATTGATGATGAACAGGTAAAATATAAATTTAGCATTTTGGAATAGAAGTATTTAATTTTTATTTAAGTATTTAATTAGTGCCGCATGACGTCAGCCATGACTAATACCAGTAAAGAGACGAAGAGACGGAAATAAAGAAGTTGACTCAGAAAGAAAGAAAGAAAGAAAGAAAGAAAGAAAGAAAGAAAGAACGAAAGAACGATGCCCACACCGACACGTGACTGACACAATAAACAGCAGCTCTGGAGTAAATGATCTTCAATAGCACCTTAATGCCTCAGAGCTGCAAATTGTGACAGGAAAGTTAAGCTGGCGTTCCTCCAGCAGCAATTAAATATGTTTTCCCAGAGAATCTGCCGGCACATCCCGGGCTGATGGATGTCAGTTTTTGGGTAAAAGGAGGTGATTCTCCTCCTCCGATTTTCCGGAGCAGTGAGGAGATGCTAATGGGGATAAGCATGTACTCCATCTTGGCACCAAAAAAAGGCTCAGCTATTACTTCAGAAGACAGCGGAGGCTTCATCTGTCCGGGCCGAGCAGCAGGTGGGCAGGATGCCTCTCCGGCTACGCCTTGACAAGCTAATTTCCCCCCCCAGTTTCCTTTGGCTCGGTGTCAGCGCTCACCGTCCACCGGGAAACTAACCGTGATAATTCCACTGTCTGGCGGTAATTGGCCGTGGAGGGTCAGACCAGACCCGCCCACACACCGCCGACACCGCTGAAACGGCTGATTGGATTAGATTAGTTAGACGGATCAACAGACACATCGACAGGCAGGCTGTCAGGTACATTCACAGCTAAAAAAAAAAACCCTCATGGCATCAACCTTCTTGTGTGATATAATAGCAGAAATCATCGCAGCGGGTTTCAGACACAGTGACACAAATAAGAGGCGTCAAAGTTTTTGTGAGCGCCTCGACGCCAGCCGAGCACCTTAACGAGATTCTGGAGGGGAAAACCGGGAGCGTCGGAGACATTTTTCTGAAGGATTATCACATATTACACTGATCCTCTTAGAAAGCAGCTAGCGATAGCATGTAATTCATATTCTGGGCACAGAGACAGAAAAGAGAGAGAGAGAGAAAAGAGAGAGAGAGCAGTGGATGTTACCAGAGATGTCTAAAGAAGTTAGTCTGGAGGACAAGACTCGTGGTACCAGCTTTGCTCTCCAGCTCCAAGCCAGACTTCTGACAGTGCAGCTGGCAGAACAAGAATTAGAACCTGCAGAGAAAATATCATCGAATTGTAAAAGTTTCAAAAAAAAGTGAATGAAACTGAATCGCAGTGATTTAGTTGAATTGAAGCATCAGGCTGAGCAAAGGGGGATGCTGAGACGTCTGGCTTTCAAATCTCTCTTTTGAAACCAGAGCATCATGGTGGCCTCACGGCGAGGATCTCAGGCCCCGGTACTTCCTGTGTGGCGTTTCCGTGGAGACAACAACCTCCCTGAGTGTTTGAGTCTCTCAGAAACGTCCTACTGATGTCGGTGATGAAGGTAATAGATTACTTAACAAGAGGTTTCTGGCGAGGAAGGCAGCTTGTGTTGTGAGTTGAACACCACACACACACACACACACACACACACACACATGGGGAGCCCAAGCGAGTATCCCAGACAGGTGTTTATTATGCTGACACTACAGTTTAGGTGTGCAACTGTAAAACAATACATGAGTCATTGTGGGATTTCAGTGCTACTCGATGCTGTTGCTTTAACAAATCGGTATAAAACGGAAACATTCCAGTAGAAAAGAGAGAGAGGACGTGTCGCTCTAGTCCATGACCGACTAGGAGCTCCCCCGAGGGCCTCGCTCATACAAACCGTCTGAGTTTCGGCTCAAAGGTAAAGTTGTGATCGATGAAGAAACTGATCTCCAAAATTACCAGGTTGCTTTCCAATTTAAGATGAATGATAAAACCTTTAAATCATTATCCATGAATGATGTTTTTGTGTCAAATTCAACGTGACGTCGCATGAAGCCGAAGGACGTTTTTTATAAACGAGGCCCGTTCGGTCCGCCGGTCGTCAGTCAGCACGATACAGACAGACTGTACATCAGCATGCTGACACCATGAGAGATGTAGAGAGAGGTCAAGGGGAGGGGTGAGGAGGGGTGAGGAGGAGTGAGGAGAGAAAAGGGTTTAATTAAAGGGGTGATGGGAGAGAAAAGTACAGAGAGAGAGAGAGAGAGAGATGAAAGGGGTGGAAGAGTTCATACGAGAGAAGAGAGAGAAAGAAAAAGAAAGATGGGGAAAGAGAAGGAGCTGAAGTAGAGTCAAAGAGGGAGGGAGGATGGGGGTGATAGAGGTGGACAGAGAGAGAGAGAGATAGAGAGAGATGGGTAGAGAGAGCACGAGCAGAGATGGAGAGAGAAAGGGAGAAAGAGGACGAGAGAGAAAGCATTCCTCGGAGAGAGTCATTATCGCTCCCAGTGAAAAGATGAAAGTGAGATAGGAAGAGCCAGAGCCAGGTGAGAGAAGAGAAGGAGGGGGAGATGAGGGGGGGGGGGGGTGGGGTGTTGTACATTCATGTGGCAAAGCCGAAAACCCGTGGCGGTTTCCTGTGACGACAGGTCTGTGGAGGGGGCGGGGCCCAGGCCACAGGAGGAGACGCCCTTCATTCGCTTGTCAAATAAATAAAGAACAGGAGCAGCACAAAACTCCCACAAACCACTGCTGCCCGCTGCCCGTGTCCCGCTCAGAGGGGTTTAAGTTTCAGGTGAGTTAGTTGAGAGGCTCAGATGTGACGTACAGCTGGAGCCATGGAGGAATTCCCGTCCTGCAGTACAAACCAGAATACTATCAACTTGTTCCACCAGGTTCCCCAACCGTCTGCCTTCTGACACCATGATGTCTTAAAGGAGAATTCCGGTATTTTTAAACCTGGGCTCTATATCTACAAAATCGCCATTTATACCGCAAAATAGGTCCAAAAAGTTTCGGAATTGCTCCGGTAGATCGGCTCAGTCGGCAGTTGCGAAACGGGCTCAATGGCTGCAACGTAATCTGTACGGGCAAGTGTGCACGATCAAAGTATGTCCACCAAAAGTGCTTGATTTTGCCACTGACAGGCTCAGATTGTTATTTTCACTTTTTGGACCTATTTTGTGGTATAAATGGTGATTTTGTAGATATAGAGCCCAGGTTTGAAAATACCGGAATTCTCCTTTAAACAGTGGTGACAGTGCCACTATAGAGTTTACATTATACAAAACATTTCTCGGAGGTGGAGCTGCTCTGGTGGCAGAGGTAATCTCATTGGTTGGGTTAAACCTCAGTGGGTGGAGCCAAAGAACCATCATTTTTCAGAGTGCAAGTTAGCTAACTGGTAAACTTCAATGGCAAAGAAGAAACTGGTCAAAATATATAAATAATGATGCTGGGAGGTCAACAGGCTAGCTCACTAGCGTACCTAGTTAGCTATAGGCTAGTATGACTAGTGTGAACTGGGAGGGTCAGCTAGGCTAACTAGCTAACCTAGGTAACAGCATGGCTAGATTGCATTTTTTCCTGTTAGTAGCAGAGCGCTAGGCTCCATAATATTAGCTTCCTCCTCTCTTCCTCTGGGTTTCAGTCTAAAATTATCTCCAGTGAATGTCCACTGTCAGCATCCTCCAACGCAACGCTCCAAACTTTTGGACGGTTCGTGGGCGTGGAAATGGGTGCAAATCTGCTGGTGTAGGGTCTATTCCTAAGTTTTTGAGAGACGCATCATACAAGACTGGACGGTTAGAAAGAGTAATGATTCTCCTCCATGTTCTCTGGTAGGACAGGCAGAACTTTGGAGGGGGTGTTTCATCAAACGGACCTTCCCTCAGCCTCCCACAGTCCTCCACTTCTGATTCAAATGAACAGGAAGTGTCACCACGCTGTTCAACGGCCATTCAGCCATAAAAAAAACAAGGCTTAACTCAACCAGTGAGATTATTTCTGCCTCCAGATCGTCTTTTTGCTTGTAGAACTGAAACTCCAAACCACAGCAGAGCAGTAGCAGGACTTCTAACATGGCTCCATCTGTTTACAAGAGTATAGGGTGACTTATGTACAGACACACACACCTCCTCCACTGCAGTGTTCGCACTCATCTCGGAGAAAGCTTAACAAACCCTGCTGGAAAGTCACTTAAAAGTTTCAAGCAAATCAGCTGAGGTAAACTTTCAGAAATGATATGTAGGCCTATGAGAGCAGGGGTGGGACGTCTAATTGAATGGGATGTCAAATGGATTGTTCGGTCCCAACACCCCCCCACTGTCGCTTCAACTGTGATGTTTGCTGTTGTGCAGAGTAATCTTCAGCAGATCGTGATATGACCCAGTCGACAGCCATACTGCCAGGCCGCTATCAGCATGCATCATATTCAACATCTTCCAAAACCTTTAAAGGTAAAATTCACCCTTCACATGAGTCGGTGATGTTCGACGCATCCCAGATTGTATTTTGTGCTGAAGTGCTGTCGTTTTAGTTTTCCCTCAACCTGTCTCATCTTCCTCTACTTTAGTTGTGTTTCCTATTTTTCCCAGAATGCCTTTCAACAATCCCCAAAAAGGGGTGGGGGGGTTCTTGTGCTGCGTTATGTTCAGTTGGGGAAAAAGTGAGAGTGGAGAAAAGCATTACACTTCACACACGTTACTACAAAGATGCAAGCTGTGGCTGCATTGCATTCTGGTCTTTTGAGGCTACTGTCAATGGAAACATTGCTATGTATGATTGTTGATCATCGGTCTAGAAAGAAGCTCTTGCTCTTTGATTCTGATTGGCCGTTGAGGTTTTAGATTTCAAACTCCATTGTAGCTGCGCTGGAAACACCCCAACGCTACGTCACATTGTCTATGTTTGGCCAATTATCCACAGGAATAATAAAAATACAGCGTCAAACAACAAAATGGGCACAGAAATGCCAGGAACATCACCGGTGTGTGTTTAAGGAGTTTCCCTTTAAATTGAGTCAAGAAATTAAAAGTCTGGAAAACTTTGAAATGGGAAATATGTAGAGACCCTGCAAGAGTGTTACAGTGACGTATGACTCCTGTATAGACACACACACACACACACACACTGAGTTTAACCACTGTAATCAGGATCTCTGTGTCTTAGACCTCACTGGAAAGTCATCCTACGTTTCATGCAAGTTAACTGAGGATGTGATGTACAGTATGCAAGAGAGTTAAAGTACCGTATGATGACTCTTCATATCGCGACATATCCAATTCTGAAAACGTATCACTACCACCAATTCATCCATTCATGTCTCTAACATATAGAGACTTCAAATATAGTCTGTGAAGGTGTTATTATTTTGTCATCCATGGACTCGAAGTTACAAACCTTCGTTTACAAAGTACCGTAATGTCTTTTAAATTGATGCAGATTCATGGTGGAGGATATAAATGATCATTTTGAAACCAAACTCCTCACTCACACACACACACACACACACACACACACACACACACACACACACACACACACACACCTCAAATGGATGTAATTGCAGTAATTACACTAATCTGTGATTGCCAATTGTCACATAACTAGGCAGACATTAGTCACCGCACCGTGAAACAAGAACAGAATCAACCTCTTCTCCATCTTAAGAAAATCCCAAGTTGCATAGCTTTGCAATATTCGATATCCCATAACAAAGAGAGTGACAAGTCTGTAAATGAAACCAGTAACCAGGAGGCACAGTAGTCATCATAGAAGCCACCCATCCTAGGTCTATTCTGTAGATGTCCTAGGGGGCAACACGAGCCTAACACTGCTGCTGAGGTGCCCTTGAGCAAGGCACTTACCCCCAGTCGCCCCAGGGGATCTGCTCAGTGGCCAGCAGTAGAAGGCTGTGGTTGTACTGGGTATCAGTGTGAAGCAGGGTGGTGCTGAAAACCCAAATATCCCCCCTTAGCACTGCAGCAGCCAAGACGCTGTTCTCCCTCTAATGTTACACAGCCAAACGCTGTTAGGATAATGTGACACAAACCTCATGTCTGTAGTGGTGATGCTACTAGTCTGTTCACATCACCAGGTTATTAGTTCTCATGGTGTTACAGTCTGTCGACGGCGGGTTGAAAGAGTCAACACGGCTAAATTAGATAAGAGATGTTTCAATTTGGTTCACTGACAATCCAATTAGTGGTTTGGGTGGGTGGACTATGAGAGGAGCAAGACTGAACAACAAGCATCTTTCTTTTCTTTGTTTTTGTCTTTGCCTCACATCTTCATGTATAGAGGCTTTGCTGTTGTGTCACATTTCCTAGCAACCACAGCTGGTGCCATCGTGGAGGTCCAGGAGAGAACTGGTGGAAAATATAATATATGTAACAAGCAAGCAAGAAAAGAGATACTGAGAACAGACTGTTGTGGTGTGTCTGTAGATCATCCAGTAACGTTCTCAGTAAAAGTGATCAGTGTGATCAGGTAGATTTGTTACTGTGACTCAGTAAACTGTCTTGTCTTTAGCCCTAGTCTCTACTCCAAAACACTCTGAGTTGGAGCTGGAGAAGAGTCAGCTAGTTCACCTGAACTAACTGGTAGCTAGCTAACTAGTTACTGTTAACATGGGACTACTAGTCACTGCTAACGCTAGCTTCTACTAGACACGTTAGCTAGCGTGCTAACCAGGTGTGTTGACAACAAAACAGTGATGGTTAGCTGACCAGATACTATGGTTAGCTAGCTAACAAGCTACATGATCTAAACTAAATCAATCAGATGTATTAATTAGCCATGTTAATTCAATTCTGAGACCAAGTTTAGAGACAGCTGTTCACAGAGGACCTCCAATATGGCCGCCAGAGGGGGCGTTACACCACCTGACACCTCTCTATGTCGATAACATTGTGGATTCACATCTTGACATCCACATCATCACCCCATCATCACCCCTCCAGTCACTTCACACTGTACACTATGTAATAAAGTTCAAAGGTCAAACAACTATTTGGGTCTTCCATGATGACTGTATCTGTAGCCTGCCTGTATACTGAACAGGGCCCTAGGGACACAGGAAGCAGGAGGTGTGTGTGTGTGTGTGTGTGTGTGTGTGTGTGTGTGTGTGTGTGTGTGTGTGTGTGTGTGTGCTGCTGCACTACAGGGCTGGTTTTAGATGAGTCTGAATCTCATCGTCTGCGTCTGAATCTCACAAGACCTGAAGCTTTTTCTGAAACCCCCCCCCCCCCCCCCCAAGTGATCTGCCTTCTGTGAAGAAAAGTCTCCTGGGCCATCGAGGCTCGCATCAAGAGACACACTCACACTGTGCGTGCATGTTGAGTGTGTGTGTGTGTGTGTGTCTGTGTGTGTGTGTGTGTGTCCTCGCATGCTCTGGGGCATAAAACTGCTCCTTAGCATGCAGATTTAGAAAACTGATTTCAGTACAGTATTCCATTTTTTATTACTTGAGCTTTTCGCGGTGAAGCTGCTTTCAGTAATGGAATTGGGAGCAGGCTTTGTGGCGTACTCGCTTGCTGGTAAGACTGCCGTGTGCGGTGGGCCTGCGGGATTACGTGTCACTGTGCTGAGTGGACTTTTATGTGAACTAAACTCCATGTTATTTCCCCAAAGCCTTCTTGTCATCCCAGCTTTACCCAAAAGTGCATTCTGCCAGCCCTGATTCATGCAGAGGAACTGAAAAAAACTTCCTTCATTCGACAACATGATAACAAAAGGTACAATATCAAGAATATTTCAGTGGCGTACCCGAGCAATGCATAGACACAAGGAGGATTCTAACAAAATAACGGTTTAGGGTTTACCGGACATCAAACAGAGGCAAAGGACGTTTCAGTAATCAAAAATAGAAATCATTGTAAGAAGCAAACATCGCTAACCAAGGTCTGATATAAAAAAGTTTCGCATTAAACCATAAAATTCTTCTTGGAGGGTGAGGTGAGAGCATTATCAAACTCATGTCATCTCACGGGCAAAAAAAACAACCTCCAACCCTCTGTGTAAATAAACCATGCACTACCCCGTTCCAGTAAACCCTTTTGTTATTCAATGTTTATAGTGCTACCAGTATGCAAACCCTGAATGTCCACATAGTAAATCATCAATGAAAAATATTCATATGTACAGTGTAGCTCAATAAAATCTCTTTAAACGAGTTTTGCATGCAGTCAACTGCATAATATACAGGCAATAGTACGTTGAGTTGTTTCTTTGGCAGGCCAGAATCCAGCTGGACATGCATAGAGAGGTATGTACAATCAAAAAAGGGGGTCCAAGTCAGTGAGTAGTGCTCGCTCTCACATGACCAGGAGACAAAAGTCTGTGTGCAAATGTTAAAATAGCCAGTTGGTGTTGGAGGATTGAGACCAGTGGTGTAGTGTAATCCAGCAGAGTATCGAGCAATGGTACTCAGATCCGGTCCTCGGGGTCCAGAGGACTGCTGGTTTTCTACCCTACCAGGTAGTTAATTGCATTCATCTGGGATCCCAGGTCTAATGATTGGACAGCAAAAATGGAAACTACCGGGCAGAATAGAAAACCAGCAGCACCCTGGGCCCAGAGGTCCAGATTTGAGGACCACTGGTAGAGAGTATGCCCACCAACCACCCTACCAGCCACTGATAGGAGTGGGTACAGTAGCGTAATGTGCCATGGGTTCACAGTATTCCAGGAGGCTGCCTCTACACCACTGGCTTAGTCCTCTTCAGAGCCCGTCGTCCTTCTCTGAGTCAGGAGACACAGGTCTGGAGACGGTGAAGATGTCCTGACGTTTGATTTTGGTTTTGGGCGTGGTGGAGGTTGAAGGCGCCCCCATGGAGGGCCTCCTCTTGTCCGACAGCAGTTTGATAATTTCGGCCACCTGACTCTCCAGGGCGCCCAGACGGCCTCCCAGAGTCTGGATGTCCCCCCGGAGCTCCAGCCGGGTCTCGTGCAGCGCCGTCTGCAGGGCCTGCTCTGGGATGGGGCAGAACGGGTGAGGGGACCCTGCTCCTCCTGGGAGAGGGCTGTGGAGGAGTGGGGTGACCGCAGCCGGGGTTCGCGCTTCCCCCGCACGGTCTATGCGCAGCTCACTCTTGGTGATGCCGCTATCGCAGGAGTCCGTCTTGCGGAGAGGGTTATTGCTGGACACCCCACCCTCCTCTACATCCCCTCTGCCACCCGCTTCTTGACCTTTGCCCTCCTGAGAGAGCATCTCCACGGAAACGGCCTTGGTGACATTATTGTTCAGCCCCTCCTTCCTGACCTCCGTTGGAGCCGCGGGAGGGGCCGCGTTGTTTTTGAGGCGCATCCAGCCACTGGCCTTGGCGGCTGGCTTAATCAGCGCAGTGCTGGTGCTGACTTTGAGCCTGACAGTCGAAGTCTGCTCACTTCCCCCCGGGGCGGAGCTGGGCTGCAGCTCCATAATGTCACAGTTGTTCTGCTTGGTGGGGGGCTCGCTGGAATGACTGTAAGCTAGGGAGCTCTGCATGGGCGTGACCTGAGAGACGGTCAGCACGCTGCTGCTGGGCGGAGCCCCGTTCTGCAGAGAGGAGTGGCCCAGCTGCAGGCTGAGCGGCAGGGAGTGCTGCAAGCTGGAGTGGCCCAGCTGCAGGCTGTGGGGGTGCAGGTGCTGGTGGTGGTGCTGTTCCACCTGGAGCTGGTTCTTCTCCAGGTCCAGCTGCGAGGCGGCGGCTCCCTGGTTCCGGAGCTCCTTCTGCTGCTTGAACTTCTGGAAGAGCTTCCGGACCGGGTGGTCCTGCGGAATGGTGAGCTGCACCTCGTTCTTTGCGCGCTGCCTTTCCTCCTCCTCCTTCTTCACCTCACTGATCTTGCGGAAAATAATCTGCCAGAGAAACACACAGAAAAGAACAACAGAGTGCTTATCAAAACGCTTATCATTTCATATGAATAATATGAATAATATTACTCTGTGCCGTTCATTGCCAAGGGTGACACATTCATGACTGGAGAAATGAGAAATAAAAGAGCCAGGGAGATTTATTATTATGGAAATCTGTCAGTGTGTTTTAACTTTTCACTCACTAATACGTTTCCATGTCACATTCTCTCTGCAGTGCACTCAGGTGCTGCAAAGTGTAGCTGGCTTTTGGAGAGCTGTGTGAAAGTATGCATCAATGCTCCTGCACCTCCCAGCTGTATTGTGGCGCCATGCTCTCTCCTGGCTCCACTTACACTCTAATTACATTGGAAAAGACAGAACTCCCTGCCTGCCTGCCAGCCAGCCAGCCAACCAACCTGCCATCCAGCCAGCCAGCCAGCCAGCCAGCCAGCCATCCAGCCAGCCTGCCATCCAGCCAGCCAGCCATCCAGCCAGCCAGCCATCCAGCCAGCCAGCCAGCCAGCCTGCCAGCCAGCCAGCCAGCCAGCCAGCTGGCCAGACAGCCAGACAGCCATCCAGCCAGCCTGCCAGCCAGCCAGCCAGCCAGTCAGCCTGCCATCCAGCCAACCAGCCAGCCAGCCTACCAGCCATCCAGCCAGCCAGCGATAGAAGCGTTACTCTTGGTTAAAATGATAATGTTCTCTGAGTAGCTGGCAAGCTGGGTCAGTCTTTACAATGAGTTAGGGAGGGTAGCTTTTCCAATCTCACTATTCCTCCAACTATCATCTATGTAGCCCTCCATCATCTGTCCATCCACGCCTCCTTAGCAAACCTCCCTTCATCCATCCATCCCACTGCCTCCCTTCTTCCTTCTGTCTCATCCATCCACCACTGTCCATCAGCCACCCCACTCTGCTGTCAGCTCAACCAGCAGCCAGGAGGTGAACAGGAAGAGGAGAAAGAGAGGCCACGTCAATCATCTCAACTCCACCTGGCTGGAGGCACAACAGCAACATAAGGCTATCAATTAAAAAACTATGAAAGGTACTGCATCGTTTGATGAAGAGTACATGAGAAGTTATCACTGACAAGACAACGATCTGATCATTTCCTTTGTGCAATGGTGTTTTCTAGTAGTAACAAATTGTCTTTGAACAGTCGGCTACAAAGGAAAATCATGTCAGCAGTGAGCCAATGAAGGCTGATATGCTGGGATTAAACATGAAGGGATCATAGACATTGAGTTTTTTTCCTTATCTCCAATGGCTACCAATCACTTTATAGCAACCCCAGCAACTTCAGTTCCATCAAAGTGGATCTGATATGTCATCTGAAGAGCATCTAAAACGGGTTAGAAGTGAACTGTCACTCTTGTGTGCAGAATTTGAATTTGAAGAAAACCACCCATGAATGCTGATATGGGGTCAGATTAT
Organism: Hoplostethus mediterraneus; assembly: GCA_034670385.1. Lineage (NCBI taxonomy): Eukaryota > Metazoa > Chordata > Actinopteri > Trachichthyiformes > Trachichthyidae > Hoplostethus > Hoplostethus mediterraneus. The sequence goes on from JAXDDW010000065.1 coordinate 362,324, forward strand.
ACCTACTACCTTTCCCTTTATTAATACAGGAAAGAGTTGCTGAGCATGCATGCTAGTTTCCAACAGTGCATTGCTCCATATTTATACACAGTCACATACAGTACATTCACTCCTGGGAGCTGCCCGGTACGACCACTGCCTTCTACTATGTCATGCATGAATGAAACCTAAACCCAAGTAGACCTCAAACATAATACGTTTATATATCTAAACAGATCAGAGCTGTGGTTAGCCACAATGTGCCATATTTATTTACCACTTCACATTAGGTCATGTAAAAGCGTCAGAATCACAGCAACATCAATGAAATCTTTTCCATATCTTTGCAAATCTGTGAGTGACTTTGTTCAGGTCAATATTCTCGGTAATTTCCCAGCAAGCTGAGAGAAACAGTCCTTGGTACACCTCTCTAGTAGGTAGGACCTTCTACCTCCAACACCTCTCTAGTAGGTAGGACCTTCTACCTCCAACACCGCTCTAGTAGGTAGGACCTTCTACCTCCAACACCACTCTAGTAGGTAGGACCTTCTGCCTCCAACACCTCTCTAGTAGGTAGGACCTTCTGCCTCCAACACCTCTCTAGTAGGTAGACCTTCTGCCTCCAATCCCTCTCTAGTAGGTAGGACCTTCTGCCTCCAACACCTCTCTAATAGGTAGGACCTTCTGCCTCCACCTCTCTAGTAGGTAGGACCTTCTGCCTCCAACCCCTCTCTAGTAGGTAGGACCTCCAACAGCCTGAATCCTCCATCATGGATCCAACAAGCTCCCTTCTGCTCACCACTGAGTGTTACTGGAGCATCTTGACCCAGTCTGCACATCCTCCTCTGACCTCTGACCTCTCATGAACAAGGTGTTTCTGTTCCTCCACCATAGAGACTGTAGTGGTGAAAACCCCAGGAGGTTCAGCTGGTTCTGAGATGCTGAACCAACAACCACACCACGGTCAAAGTCTCTTAGATCAGCATCTTGCCCATTCTAGCCACTGCCAGGGTTAGGGGTTCAATTCCCACTGGGACCACTGCAAGGAGGTTTGGCTGAAAGTGTCCACCAATATAACATATATACATATAATATAGCATATAACATTACATGATGTTATACAACAACAGCATCATTTGTAGCAAGGGAATACTGATGCAGACATAAACTGCATCAGTATACTCATTGTACTGTATTATAGTAAATGTGAGAAATCTAACAAATCCACCCTATTAGACTTTTCATGTTTCACACACAATACTACTGAACTGACCAGCCCCAACACCAATCAGGTGTTCGTCTAGCCCGGTTGTTATATACTTAGCCATTATTTCAGTGCAGCCAATTATCCACTAGACCCCCGCGATGACGCCAGACGTGGTTGATAGGACATTTGTGACGCAACTGCAAAGCCTGAATGAAGTTTTTTTTTGTGAAACCTTTTTGATTCCTGCTGGGAAATCCGCTTTGCCCTTCGCCCGGTTGGCATGGCAGTAATGGCAAACCTCCTCAAGACGAGTGTTTTGACCTCATGGCACTGCGTTGAGTGGCCTGACTCATATCCTTCACGTCGCCTAATTTCTGTTGACCCAATTATTCCCTCCTTCTGTCTCTTCAATAACTGCCGCTCACATATGGGAACTCTGAAACGGCCATCCGCCATGACACATGCACAAAGGCCTTATGAGTAATGAATGGCTCTTTTCCATCTGTTTGAGACCGAGTGAGAAGTAGACAGTTAGATAAACCTCCCAGGTCACCATAATAATGGAGATATTACTGAGAAACCGGTGACCTCTGTTATGTTCTTTGATTTTATCCGTTGATTCCAATGTATGATGAAAAAATCTAATAAAAAATGTATTCTTACAACTGCAGCGTTCATAACTTGGATCACATTTTCTCCGACACAGCCAAAGATGAAACTAATAGAGATTAGTTTCGTCTTTGGATGTGTCGGAGAAAATGTGAGAAAATCAATGCAAGCCAGTGATTTTGGCATCAAGATCAATTTCTCATCAAAAAACTGCGCTTAAGTTCATTTCATAAAGGACCTCCTGGGACATGCAGTCATTATGAAGACACCCACCCACAGTCAGACTGCTGATACGGAGTTGTTGAAAAGAACGGCTAATCTATCAAGGTGATTGCTGACTTGAAAGTAGAAAACATTTAGCCTGAGTATCTTCCTGTTTGCAGCTCCGCGGCGTTCCTAGCTCCGCCCCCCCCAAACAGTCTGGACCCGCCAACATCCAAACTGTCTGGCACTGACATATTCCCTAAGAAAAATAAGCGTCCCTTTTCTGAGGAGGCGCCTCACCAGCACCAACATGGCCGCCTCTGAAGGAACCATCGACCCCACTGTTCCGTCTGTTATTGCTACGCTCAGCCTTTCTGCGCTCTCCATTCCCCGCCTGGCATGCGGCAGTTGGAACCGGCATGGTGCTGAGACTTGTTACCATGGCGATCTTTGAAAAAAATCGTCATGGAGCCCCCTGTGTGTGCGAAATAGGACAAATCTACACCGACTGACGATGTTCTTGTCTGTTGAAGCCCCACTTCCTGGTTCAGGCTGATGTGTTTTGACATGACAATCTTGCCCGGTGCAGCTTTAATGACTTAAATGTTCAATTAATTGGACTTTAACGTCATCCATCACTTTGTAAGAGTACTTGTACAGTAGGTGACTAGTTGCACACATGGGGTAGGGGGTAGGGGTAAGAGGGCATCTGACGGGGGATCAAAGAACAAGCGGCACACCGGTGGAAAGAAAGCAGCACAAACATCAATCAGACAAAACAAAAATCTCATATTTCCATTGTAGTAGAAACATAAGTTACACAAGAGCTACTTCCTCCCTGCTGTGCACACACCTGGGACCCATCAGGGTTTGATTATGAAACGCAGTCACAGAACAACAAAGCACACATGCCACTTCAGAGGGTGGCTTGTCCAGGAGGGGCCAGACAGACCAACACCCAGAAGATCACAGGCTTCATCCGAGCCAGTACACAGTGTCGTTCCTGAACTCCAACCTGCACCAGGGCTCCTGGCACAATGTGGACATGTGTTCCTTACAGGGTTGTGCTATGAAACCTTCCTACCCAGCATGCATCTGACAGGCATAAAGAACATAAACAAGCACAAACAACTACTTTGCAAACTGACCTGAACTGAACTGATATGTAGCTCCTGACTTGGCGATGGACATTTCCAGGTTTTCAACACCATCTATTCTACATTAAAACGTCTGCTGGGTAATTACGTTGTGTGTAATATGAGAGTTAAGCACTCTAAATCCTTCAAGAAAATCCTTGGACTAAAATGAGAAGGTAGAATAAGTACACTTTGTTAAAGCTCCCATGGTGTAAATTTATGATCACCATGTGACATAAAACCTAGCCCAGCGGAGGACCGGCGGAGTGTGGAGACTTTATCCTTGTATAAACCTGCCAGCCAGGCAAACATCATTCACTTTTCAAGTACACCAAAGTAGCGACACGCCAAAGCACTTGAGACCGTGCGACTTCATATCCTCACAATAATTCAAACAGCAGGAACGGCACGAGTAGTGAGACGAGTCTTTAACGACCACCTTGTGTCCTGCCAGACGTACATTTGGTACAGAAGTAGATAGCATGTCATTCAGCAGCATTTAGCAGCAGCTTGTGCTTTACAGGTTAAAACTAGTGATGGGAATTCCAGCTCTTTTCACTGAGTCAGATCATTTGGCCCAGCTCAGCAATAAGAGCCGTCTCTTCTAGCTTTTTAAAGTTAACCAGATTAAACAATATTTGACCTATGATTGGTATGTGCACGTCAAAACTTTTGCCCGCCGCCCAGTAGTAACAAGTTACATCCTTACGGTCACTTCGGCTACACAGTAATACCGTAGTTACTTTCCCATTTGGTGCGAGAAATAAATAAGCAAGATTCTTCAAGATTCATCTGCAAAACATCAAACTATGTTCAAGGTCATATTGCTGGTTAAAAAGTGTGATATGGCAAGAATAAATATCCTAGTTGTATAACAATAATAACACACTATTAATGAAATCGTATGGATAATATTTCAATTCATTTTGTATGACATAATAAAAAACTATTGCTGCTGCTGACCAGTCATGCATTTCTTTTTTCAGGATTTAAATGTCCCACTGGTTGATTAATTTATTAATCCATCAGAAAATTAGCAATGTTTGCATACAATACAAAAGTAGTTCCTGCTGTTTGCCTTTGCAGGTCACCTCCCCACCAAGCTCCATGTTGTTGATCTACACACTATGTGGTTATCTAAGAACTGATGTGCATTCAGTGAGTTCACCCCACGCTGCCCCCCCCCCCCCCCGGGAGGAGGCGGCGTTTCTCCTGAGAGCTCCGGATGCTGATTGGAGGATGCCTACGCTAATGGCGCCCAGCCTGGAGAGGATCGCTTCCCGCCAACAGAAAGCCCATCAGAAATAACACCGAACCAACAAAAACAACAAAACCAACAGACCCTCACGGAGACACGAGGAGACATCAATTATTGAAAGGGTGAGCCTGCGGCGCTCTGAGAGAACGCTGACCTGAGACCAGCGCAGGAAGCGAAGGTGTCGCCACCTAAAAGCAGCCACACCCTTTCTATGTCTCTTTGCGCTTCATGTGACACCCTGCTGTCGCTGTGATCCCTAACTGATGCCCGTAGGGGAACAGCACGCCTGCAGCTGGTGCAGATTCAGATCCAGATACACTGAAATTGCAAAACCTTCATCTTAGTCACCGAGAAATCAAGCAGCGGTGCAAACAAGCCCTCCAGAAGAGCTGCGCCAGCAAGTAGTCCCTCCATCACCAATTATAAATGCAAATGGTGCGCTTCGGCTTTAAGACTAATCCTCCCAGGCTGGCACCCTTGGACCCTAACCCCCCTTTATAATTGGAGAACTTCTCTGATCTGGTTTGAACCTCCTGGCCTGGAGACCGACCCCCCGACCCCCCCGCTCGGCTGACCTGCCGAGCCATGCTGCATCCTAATGAGGTTTTTCTGAACGGCCAAATTGATTCACGCCGCCTTGCAAGGATCTTTATGTGATAGAATAATTTGGGCGAGTTGCCATTGGTATAATAATAATGATAATATAATAATGATATAATATGATATAATAATAATATATGATGTCAAAATAATCTATGTGTCTCTATGTGTCTCTATGTGTCTCTATGTGTTTCTATGTGTCTCTATGTGTTTCTATGTGTCTCTATGTGTCTCTATGTGTTTCTATGTGTCCTGCGTCTGTCTCTGCATGCCACCATCACTAAATCCTTTCCATCTGCTGCACTTGGCAAATCCACTCTGACTCTCAACACCTACACCAAACCATCACTACTACTAACACATCAGATAAACTGCATCAACTCAACTCATCAACTCATCGGGGTACTAATAAATGTTTCTGAACACTGGAGATGTTCTGCGTTGCTGATGAACATTGTTGAAATGTTGCTAGCTCAGGAATCAGGACCAGTGAGAGAGTCGACTATGAAATCTGCTGTGCTGCATTGAAACAGATGATTCCTCTTCCTCTTCAGCGCTTACAAAGCTGTGAGCAGAACGGCGTCGGTGTTGCCGGCGGTAATGAGAGCGCCTCCGGTTTTTGTTGACATTTTGGGATGTGACGCCGTTCCGCCGCTGACTGCCTCGTCAATCATTCGACGCTCTCCTCCAGAAGAGAGAAGAAGAGGAGAACCGTTTGTTTCCGTCGGTGGAAGCTCGTAGACGCTCTCGCTTCAGACGGCCGAGGGTGCCGAGGAGCTCCGACCGTCGAGGAGCTCCGACCGTCGAGGAGCCGAGGAGCTCCAACCGTCGAGGAGCTCCGACCGTCGAGGAGCCGAGGAGCTCCGACCGTCGAGGAGCTCCGAACGTCGAGGAGCTCCGACCGTCGAGGAGCTCCGACCGTCGAGGAGCTCCGAACGTCGAGGAGCTCCGAACGTCGAGGAGCTCCGAACGTCGAGGAGCCGAGGAGCTCCGACCGTCGAGGAGCTCCGACCGTCGAGGAGCTCCGAACGTCGAGGAGCTCCGACCGTCGAGGAGCTCCGAACGTCGAGGAGCTCCGACCGTCGAGGAGCCGAGGAGCTCCGACCATCGAGGCACTCCGACCGCTGAGGTGACGCCGGCTATTTCTGGCACAGACTTTAAAGGTCTCGTTACCAAGACAGTTAGACTATGAACTGGATCTCAACATCAATAACACACTTCCTCTGAACGAGAGGGCAGAACCAGAGAGGGCAGAACCAGAGAGGGCAGAACCAGAGAGGGCAGAACCAGAGAGGGCAGAACCAGAGAGAGGACAAATGCAACGTTTACTCAACGCTGTTTAAATATGAATTCTCTCCTTCCACTGGTGGAGCAGGAGGAGGTTCAGGAGCAGGAGGAGGTTCAGGCTGAGTGATGTCTTCATTTAAACACACTTTAATACTCCAGCTGGGGAGGAAGGGATAGGGGGAGATATTACAGTATAATAAATGTAGAGAGAAAGGGAGAGAGAGAGAGAGGGAGGGAGAGAGCTAGAGAGAGCTAGAGAGAGAGAGAGGATGCTTGTTGCCTCATCTACCAACCTCAATATCAAACGTGGCCCAGGAGTGATTTGCAGCGTTGCACTCTGGGCCGTGATTAACTCCAGCCTTCGTCTAGCTCTCTCTCTCCTCCTCTCCCTCTCTCTCCTCCTCTCCCTCTCTCTCCTCTCCTCCCGACATCAACACACACTTTGTTTTCTTTATATTTGCGGCAGCTGATATCATCCTCTGTTTTGATCACTCGTCCTGTCTGACGTCAGAAAGGAAATCAATCTGTTTTACAGCTCATCTTTTCTTCTTCATGCGCTCACTTTGGTCCATTCATCACTATAATTGTCCACCAGAAAGCTGCTGTGCATGTGGCGAGGAGGCGAGGAGGAGGCGAGGAGGCGAGGTGGCGAGGAGGCGAGGCAGCGTGCGGTATGACAGAGTAGCCTATCAGCGAGGTGCATGACTTACTTGTTGGTGTTGAAGGTATCACACTGAAACCTGAATGCTCTTTATCCTCTGATTTGATTTTTGATTTATCAGATACCAATAATCAATAATAGGAGGGAAAGCGTCAAAATATTCCTGTAACCTTTGAGTGATGATGGAGAAGAGCTCAATAAAAACAGAAATGATCTGGTCATCAAAAATCATCGGAGGTGGGAGATGTGAGGAGGAGGGGGTGAGGGGGGTGATTCAAGGACGAGAAATATTTCTTGAAGAGGGTTAGGGTCAGGGTTAGGTATTAGGGTTAGGGTTGGGGTTCTCATCTTGCAACAGCAGAGGGGGGGGGGGGTTGTCTCTGATTCATATCGGATTCCTGTTTGTTTTATTATGAAAATCAATGGAGGAAGGCTGACTGAGCACTAACACTGTTACACCACCAAACAGCCAGAGCAGGTCGAGTGTAGTGTTGAGGGTGGTATTGGGTGAAGTGTTGATGGTGGTGTTGAGTGTAGTGTCGAGGGTGGTGTTGAGTGAAGTGTTGATGGTGGTGTTGAGTGTAGTGTCGAGGGTAGTGTTGAGTGAAGTGTTGATGGTGGTGTTGAGTGTAGTGTCGAGGGTGGTGTTGAGGGTAGTATTGAGTGTAGTGTTAAGGGTGGTGTTGAGTGTAGTGTTGAGGGTGGTGTTGAGTGTAGTGTTGAGGGTGGTGTTGAG